>JAACNH010000011.1:814982-1170279 GCA_019447015.1 Hymenochirus boettgeri | reverse complement strand
TCTCCTTGTTGTAAATCTATTGGTAAAGAGCGGAACAAGTATAGTAATCGTGGCAGTGTGGTCATCTTAATGCAGTTTATGCGTCCAAAAAGGGAAATATCATAGGTGGTCCATAGCTTCAATTGTGTAGTTAATTTCTGGATTAATGGGGTGTAATTGAGTTTATATAGTTGAGATGGGTCGTTAGTAATCTGTATCCCCAGATACGGGAAGGAGTTTTTATTCCATCTGAAGTCGAAGTTTAGCTGTAATAATTTGCATTCGTTTGGGGAGAGATTAGTTGGATATATTGTAGATTTGGTGTAGTTGATACGGAACCCCGATATATTTCCATATTTTGTTAGATGGTCGCATAGGAATGTCAAGGATCTCTGTGGTTTACTGAGGATGAATAGCGTATCGTCCGCAAATAATGAGACTTTATATTCCTGAGATCCAATCTTTATTCCACTGATTCTTGTATCTCTTCTCACGTGGCAGGCCATTGGTTCCATACAGAGCGCGAACAGGAGGGGAGACAGAGGGCAGCCCTGTCTGGTGCCGTTCCGGATGGGGAAGGGTTCAGATAAAAAACCCATGTTTGAGACTTTGGCTGAGGGTGAAGAGTAGAGGCTTCTAACAGCGTTCATGAAGGCGTCATTGAAACCAAAGTACTGTAGCGTCAACTCCATATACCTCCAGTCAACCCTATCGAAGGCTTTCTCAGCGTCAATGGATAGGGCCAATGAGGGAATATTGTGAGTTTTAGAGTAGTTTAGTACTTGCAGTGTCCGTCTCACGTTATCTGTGGTCTGTCTACCTGGAATAAATCCTGTCTGGTCGGGATGTACTAGGGATGGTAGGATTGTGGCCAATCTCGTAGCTAATATTTTAGTAAAAATTTTTATATCTGAATTTATTAATGAGATCGGTCTGTAATTGCTACAGTTTGTCGTGTCTTTGTTTTCTTTTGGGATGACCACTATGTGTGCATTGAGTAGGTCTGTGTGTATAGGGTTTTGTCCTGTGAGGATGTTATTGAAAAATATCAGTAGAGGTTCTAGTAGAGGTTCTTGCATTTTTTTATAATAGGCCATAGTAAAGCCATCTGGTCCTGGGGCCTTACCTGTTTTCATGAATTTGATGGCCTTTTTCAGTTCCTGTGCTGATATAGGGGAATTTAAAGTGTGTTTGTTTTGTGGTGTTAATTGTGGTAGGTGAGCGTCCTTCATAATTCTATTTTATTATAATTTAAGAACTAATCTATATAGCAGATAAATTCAGATTCCCTATGAAGACCTGTAATGTACATAAAGTAGAGTTGGGAAAGGGTTTGTCACTGTGAGAACGGTAAAGCTATGGAACTGTCTTCCAGTGGACGTTGTTATGGCAGGTTCATTGGTCACTTTAATAAAAAGCTGGATGAGTTTCTACAAACAAGGAATGTAACAAGTTACTGGTATTGATACATAAAGTAGAGTTGATCCAGGGAAATTTCCCATTGTCACTTGGAGTCAGGAAGGGAACTTTTTCCCCTTCATAATTGCTAGGCCACACTAGTGCGTCTTTGCTCGCGATTGCGCCTGCGATTTTCGCTAAACCGGATATCGCGGGAAAGCAAAAATTCCTGCGATTTCCATTGCGCATCCATTTGCATTTTGTGTTCAACCATTTTTCGCGCAATCGCATGCGTTCCCTTTGTAAATAGCGCAAACGCGAAAACGTGTGACCGCATAAAAATCACCCACGATTTTGGCCAACTTGTGTTTTAAAGCCACGTCAGCTTGCAACGAACCTAACAAACACAAGCGTGACGCGGACACACTTTCTGGGTTAGAGACGTATATGGAAGTTAAACACGCGTGACGCGGACACTCTTTCCGCGTTAGAGACTTATAAGGAAGTTAAACACGCGTGACGCGGACACTCTTTCCGCGTTAGAGACTTATAAGGAAGTTAAACACGCGTGACGCGGACACTTTCCGGGTTAGAGACGTATAAGGAAGTTAAACACGCGTGACGCGGACACCTTTTCCGGGTTAGAGACGTATACGGAAGTTAAACACGCGTGACGCGGACACCCTTTCCGGGTTAGAGACGTATACGGAAGTTAAACACGCGTGACGTGGACACTTTCCGGGCTAGAGACGTATACGGAAGTTAAACACGCGTGACGCGGACACCCTTTCCGGGTTAGAGACGTATACGGAAGTTAAACACGCGTGACGTGGACACTTTCCGCGTTAGAGACTTATAAGGAAGTTAAACACGCGTGACGCGGACACTCTTTCCGGGTTAGAGACGTATACGGAAGTTAAACACGCGTGACGCGGACACTCTTTCCGGGTTCTACCTGCCCACTAACCTGGCTCTACCTGGCTATGCTTCCCTGCGTGTTATTTGGACTGGACTATGCTACATACTGCCTCTGACACGGTACAGGGATACACGCATGACTCACATAGTCTACATATTATGGATTAGGGTTCGGTAGGCGAGGAGGTTGGTAAATGTATATTATATATCCCTGTTTGTTAATAAAGGACTTTTATATATTGTTCCCATTGAGTAGAGTGTTGCAGTTTGACTATCCTTTCAGCTTCTATCCTATTTCATATCAGCCTTGCACCTCCCCTATTAAGGGTTAAATACTACCAGTGCCCTAGACCCTCTCTAGTTAATGAATGGAACATTAACCACACCCACTAACTGTCTGATTGGTCACAGGGAACCTCATAGTCCATGCTTCTGGACAAGAGGAACAAAACCACAACTCCCAGGGTGCACTTGTGGCAGGAAGTAATGAATGTCACATGGTTTGTGTCAGCCAATAAGAACACTGTGTTTCCTGTGTTTGGGAAACTGATAGTTTACCCTCTGATACCATCAAACTGCTGCATGTTTTAAAGAACTTCAACTCCCAGCATCCCCTATTAGTAAAGGTGTGTGAATGAATGGACCCTGGATGGTATGTGTGTATATTCTGTACTGTATGTGTCATGTATGTATAGAATTACTAGCAGGTGAGCCGGTTGGTGGGGCTAATAATATATATATTTGTGTTAGTTACATATGTGTAAACATGTATGTGTATATTACCTGTTAGTTACATATGTGTAAACGTGTGTGTGTGTGTGTGTGTGTGTGTGTTACCTGTTAGTTACATATGTGTAAACATGTATGTGTATGTTACCTGTTAGTTACATGTGTGTAAACATGTATGTGTATGTTACCTGTTAGTTACATGTGTGTAAACATGTATGTGTATGTTACCTGTTAGTTACATGTGTGTAAACATGTATGTGTATGTTACCCATTTTCACAGGTGCTGTGTAGTGGGGGGAAGTGTTCGTGGTCATTAACCACTAAGTTGGTTACATTGTAATATGAAACACAGAATTTATATTAAATGATAAAATAGAATAAGAACTTCCATTCATTGTGAATGGGCAAAATGGAGGCTGTAGCCACAGCTCTGGCAGTAGTATAGGGGTCTGTACGGGCAGGTATATGTCACTTCCCTTTATATTACGATGTATTATTTAGCTGGGGGTAAAAAATATTATACACCGGTAAAGTGCATTTCTGTTTGTGTAACACTTTTTGCTTTAGAGTTATCAGTACAAATAAATATATTAGGGTCTGATTGCTTCTAATTGTCATTAACAGAAATACTTACATAGGGAATCCTACGTTTGAATGGAAGGTGTAGCCACACCATGTAGAAAGCAAAAGGAAGTGTGAATTTACCTCCGATTGGCTGTAATATCCAATAGTGTTGTTCTCTGTAAATACGTAGCAGTGGTAGCGAATGAAACGAAAGTTAGAGTTAGTAGGAAGTAAGAATATGGTACATGTTACATCTGGACACTGCATCAATGAATGGAATTTCCAGCCGCACTGATGTGAGAGCGATACGTAATATCCGTGGGTATTTTAATGGTAATGTGCGTGCGCACGATCTGGAATTTGCGTATTGAATGATGTCATACACATGCGCCACTTTACCAGTATATAGGAAGGGATGCAACACTAAGTCTTGTTGCAGATATAGCTACTAGTTATTGAATCCTCAAGTTTGTTGTTTCTGTGTCACTGCCTGGAAGTCTATCCATAGTGCCTGCTGGGTGTGTGTCACTGCCTGGAAGTCTATCCATAGTGCCCGCTGGCTCTGTGATTTTGGAGTCTAGTTTGCGTATATCTCCTTGTTGTAAATCTATTGGTAAAGAGCGGAACAAGTATAGTAATGTGTTTGTTTTGTGGTGTTAATTGTGGTAGGTGAGCGTCCTTCATAATTCTATTTTATTATAATTTAAGAACTTATCTATATAGCAGATAAATTCAGATTCCCTATGAAGACCTGTAATGTATCTATATAGCAGATAAATTCAGATTCCCTATGAAGACCTGTAATGTGTACAGTTTATAATATAAATACCCAGAAAGCTTCTTTCTCCTTATCCCCTTTCCTGGAATTCCCTGAAACTCCATCTATGGTTTGAAAGGATATGGTACAATGTTTATCAGATATATTGATATGGCTGTATTTGTATTGCCATATAACCAGGGCGCATAGTCTTGATAATATACTGCAGCCTGCACATACATGTAGCATGATATATAATGTGGTCCTTCATACAATTATAGTATTTGCTAATCTTATACACTTCATGTGTGTTATTACTCTTGAATGTTTTAGAGGTATGAATATATCTACATATCTTGCATCAATTTCGACCACACTAAAGATAATGTTAAGCGATTCCTATCTGATTGGTTACAATATTGTTCTCTGTGTTTCTTGTTATTCTTCTTTGTGCTGTAATATGATTGGCTGTAGCTTATACTTACAATCACGGTTGTAACAGATGACACCACAGCCAATGACCGAATGCTGTTTTTTTTGCTGCCTCTTCTGAGCGAGTTTGTAAAAGAGCTTGGAGAGGAGGGAAGAGGGTGAAGAACATTTCACTGTATAGCAGATTAGTGCTACATCTGTCAGCTTTCTAACGATTGTAGTTTTGGGATGGGAGGGGGACATTTTAATATTTATAATTTATTTAGGTTGTGGAATTGTCTTTTAACTGTAATGACCAATTTGTCTCCAGGGGCCATATTTATAAAGCCGCGGTATCGCTTTTTAGATTTTTCGGTGATTAACGAACGGTTTAACGATTGTAAATTTACGATACCGATTGTAAATCTATGATAACAAAATCTTTGATTCGTTCATTTACAAATCGTTCATTTACACCCACGTCGTAAATTTTTGTACTTGGTCCATTCTTGAGGCCAATAGCAAAGCAAACGTTGTTGTCTAATATTAGATTGTGTTACAGGTACGGAAAACTACAAAGTTACATGTTAAGATACATGGAATGGTGTGTGAGTGTTAGTATGTACTTTAATTTCCCACCACAATATGGCAATGGACTAATATTAACCATGTTCTGTTTCCTCTTCCTTCTAGTGCTCCATATCCTCTGTGCCAATCCCAAGAGAGGGTAAGTTGTTTTGAGGAAATATCTATATAGATGACCAGATATTTGATTTGCAACATCCAGTACTACATTTAATATTGTGAGCAGGATGGTTGAAGAACTTCAATCATACTGGATACTGCAGACAGGGAATGCTGGGAGTGTTCAACTACTGTAGTTTAAGGGTGGACCTGCAGGCCAGGCATTAATAGATACAGTAGCGCAGCCATCCTTTCATTGCGACCACAAATGCTATTGGCACTGTTCCACTGCGTGAAAAGGACGGTTAACGTACCTTTACAAGGAGCCCTGGAGGTGTGGGCATCTTTTTTGTAAGAACAGGGAGGTAGGAGTACTTTTTCCCACGAATTCCCTTGTCCACCCGGTGCAGAGAAAACCCCATACAGATGTCTAATTAAGATGGCTGAACTGCATTGGCCAATTCTTTAGAATATGTTTCTCTGCGCCCGACTTCCAATAGTAACTATGATGAAGGTGTGTCACTCTAATGAGGCAATAGAGCAAAATGCTCAGGGCAGCGTCCCTGCCTAAATATTAGAGAGGCGGCAAGCAGAGCTCACTTTAATTTTTTTTTTTTTTAGGAAAGTGGCAGGCAGAGCAGAAGGAAAATAAAATAGCGCTAGTAGTACACAGGGGCAGCATTCAAAATTTGGCTCGGTGGCAAAAACCTCTAGAGACACCCTAGCAATTCTGTACCTGCAGTACAGTAGTTTGTCTCTGTGTCCGTCTTTACGATGATCTGTAACACCAAGTCCTGTTCAGTTCAAAGCCGCATCGTTGGAGGACACAGACACGTCACGCTGGAGACTGGCCTGGCAGTCAGCCTAACGTTCTCGAGTGAACATGTATGTGGCGCTTCCCTGGACAGCTCAACTTGGATCCTGACGGCTGCCCACTGCTTCCATCTTAAGTATGTTTGTAACCAACCTAACTATCCGTTCTACGGTACTCACTCTTCCATACTGTCATTCCTCTTTCTCTATCCCACCTTGTAAAACTATATTTGTTCCTATGGAACTGTGGGGCCACTTGTGACTGTAGCACATTTCACTGATTCGGCCTCTAATCCTAATCCTCAACCAAACCCCCGTGGGAACTCCCCTCGCGCTTAGGCACAGTGATTTGTCAATTCTATGAGAAGTTTTGGCACACGAGCCAGGAAAAAAAATACGTTTAGCGAAAGTAAAAGGAAAGTTTACCACATTCGGTAACTGGTAATAACCCCAGTGCTTTTTTCTTTAATATATATTTTGTAACCAGTATTTTTATAAGTTACTATTCCTTTCTGGTAAAGGTATCTGCCTCTTCCTCTGCTCAATGAGCTTTTATAATCTTGAGAGCTGTGCAGTGGAGGCCAGCAGCGAAACGCAGTCATCTTGGTTGTGACAATCAAGTCCCAGCCTGATTGACTGCATGAGTCAATCAAGTCATATTATCCTAAATATCGGTGGTAGTAATGCAGGTATAAGTGCAAATTTATCAGTTGGGGGGGGAGGCGTAACTGACAATGGACCAGTTTTTGTTTAAGGGCGGACATGTCCTTAATGAAATAAAAAGCAAATGTACTCTTTAATGCTGTCATTAAAATTAAATCGACAAGGCAGGGCGTACCTGAAGGGACCCGGGACCCCCTGCGAGTTTGGGGGCCGGGCCCCTGACTCCCTCCGCAGACTTGACTGATCAGTGCAGGACGAGCCAGTTTTAAACAGGAGATCGCTTGTATAATGAAATATACGCTCGATCAGCTGTTTAAAACCAGACCCGAACTTCCGGAACTGAACAGTCTTTTAAACAGCTGATTGCACATATATTTCATCATACGCGCGATCTCCTGTTTTACAACTGGCTCTTCTGCGCAGATTAGGGCGTTTGGCGGGCCCCTACTACCGTCCGGGCCCCTAGGGAATAAAAGGGTAAGTTATATATATTTATAAAGCATAATAAAGCCGCATGATAAACATAGGGTATTTCGAGGACGTTCATCATTCTCCCTATAAAATCCATATTATTTTCTGATCCTATTTATTAACCTGGATGTTAAATCTCTGCCAACTTCTTTCCCGCCAGGACCATGCGATAGGCATTACATGGCACGGTCGGTGCATACCAACTCGATGTAATACCCGATTCCAATGTGCAAAACAGAAAATTGAGCGCTATAAATATTCACCCATCGTATTCACACGACACTTCGGTTGGGGATCTGGCGATAGCCTCTCTGGTGTCTCCGTCACTTTTTCAACCTATATCAGTCCCATCCTCTTCCAGCTACAAATATGCAATTCCCACAGGGATGGGATGTAAAGTGACTGGATGGGAAACATTCATCAAGGAGGTAAGAAATGGAATGCTTCTGGGAAGAACCAAAGAAATGGGTTTATAAAGGGCAAGTCCCATCCTTGGTCAATTGCCCGTTTCCTGCCCCAAACCCCAACGGATATATTCTGGACTTTGTTACCTGCCGTACTAACCGATATTAAGGATAATTATTGTCCCCATCTGGCAGAGAAAACGGAAACTTCTATCATACTTACCGAGAGTTTCTTTTCCTGGCCATCGTCAGGCAGCACCGAATGGGTTACACCCAGGCAATCGAATTTGGAGGCAATAAAAACACCATAACCATAATTCTGCTTGGAAAACAAATCAAATTGAATCTGTTGCACCAGTCACCATCTGAATGACTCTTGGCCACGGTCTAACTTATAATGCCTGATAAAGGTAGGAGTCTGACAAGTTGCCACCCTACACAGCTCGTCTGTGGGTGCCCCTTCATCTGCCGCTCCAAGAGGTTGCCATACCCCTGGTTGAGTGTGCCGGAACTACCTGGAGGTGCTTTTTCTTGTACCTATAGGCTTTTTTTTTGGAAGTCCCAATTAGCATATCACAGCCAGGTGTTTAAGGGTGTGATGGATAGTGGCTAAGAGGTGTTATAGGAACGCCCAGAGTAAGGTGTTTAAAACCCATTGTACATGGCAGACAGTTGGTGTCGAACCCCCCACCTCTATTTAGGCTTAGTTTCTTTATTTTCACATAATGGCCTCCTTAACACCTCTCTTGAACAGTCACGTTCCTTTGCCAATATGTTAACATTACAATCTTCAAAGGTATGTCCTTTATCCTAAAGGGACACTATACTGAAAAAATACTTTGGCCTCATCTTAATCTATAATGAAATACTGTAAGTAGCACTTACTCTGATTTGCGCGTGTTGCTGCATCCGTTCAATCCAGCACACATTTTGTTAAGGAGCAATACCCCCTCCCCTTTTTAACCACTCCCACTTCCATCTGACCTGACGTTTTTTCCCAACCAACTGTCAACCTGCACACAAGCCATTCCAACTGTCAAATCTCTGTCACTATTCCAGCTACAGTAAAACTACTCACGAGAATGTTTTTGAGAGCAGAACTTGATGACAGCTGAATATAAGAATTAGATATAGGGGGAATAAAAAGTTGTACATGGTGGTTGGGAAGAATATATGTTTCCAGTTGTGGTCATTTAATAAAACCTATTTGTTCGGTATAAATGCCCTTAACATGCAGGCAGTAACTACTACCCTCGCCACCCTCGGACTGTGGGGGCCCGGGGCAGGGCCAGGGCCAGTTGTAGTTAAGCAGCTGTTTTTCCATTTTTGCGGGTGTGTCCGTGCTGTGCATTCCAACATTGTTCCGGGACCTCCAGTTGAACTTCTCTGGGCCTGGCCTCTGTGTGGGGAATAGCCACGCGCGAGCCGCCAGCCCTGCCCAGTACCCGCCGAATTGGGTGAAAGTGAAACTCCTGCTGCTCAGGTTCGGGTGGTGGAACCTGGTGAGTGACAGTGACTGTGTCCACTCCTCAGACGCCAGTCCAGAGAGAGACTGACTGCAAGCTGCCTAAAAAAGAGTGTTCGGTGTGTGACACCCAGTGCCCCTGGTCTGTCCTCCCTGGCAATGAGTGAGACCCAGAGAGACTCCAGTAAGTGGGACTGTGTTTGTTTTAGTCTTAGTAAAGTAATTAAGGAAATAATCTAATATCATGACACTTGTCTTAACACTTACAGAGACAAGAAATAGACAGACACTAGATAGACAGACACTAGATAGACAGACACTAGATAGAAGACACACTAGATAGACAGACACACTGATATAGAAACCACTAATAACAGACACACTAGATAGACAGACACATAAGACAGACACTAGATAGACAGACACAACGAGATAGACAGACACACTAGATAGACAGACACATAGACTAGATAGACAGACACACTAATGATAGACACCTAGATAGACAGACACACTAGATAGTACAGACACACTAGATAGACAGACCCACTAGGATAGACAGACAACAGCACTAGATAGACAGACACACTGATAGACAGCCACACTAGATAGACAGACACTATATAGACAGACCACTAGATAGACAACACACTAGTATAGACGACACACTAGATAGACAACACAACTAGATAGACAGTACACTAGATAGAGCAGACACATAGATAGACAGACACATAGATAGACAGACAACACTAGATAGACAGACACACAGATAGACAGACACTAGATAGACACACATACTAGATAGATGACACTACAAGACACATAGACAGACGCTAGATAGACAGACAGACCATAGACACACATACTAGATACTAGAAGACAGACAGACAGACAAATAGACAGACAGACTGATAGATGACAGGACAGACACTAGACAGACACATACTAGATAGATAGATAGATATAGATAGATTATAGATAGATACTATTAGTATGAACTGATTAGATAATGATAGAGAGATACTATATGTAACAGACAGATAGATGAGAACAGACACATACTAGATAGATGATAGACAGATGACAAGAACAGACATAGACATACAGCCATCTGAATAATAATCTAGATTAGATATACAGATAGATGTGATAGATAGATAGATAGATAATACTATAAGACAGACGTAGTGAACAGACACACAATAATAATACTAGTAGATGATTGATGACGATAGATACTAGATGATAGACAGACAGATTAGAGAGTGGACAGTACACAGACATACTACTAGATGATCAAAACTCTGTCCATTCATCTGTTCATCATGCTGTAACTCTTCGTTCCCCCTTGTCTTCTGATAAATATTGCTGCTGCCTGGTCTGTCCTCACACAGACTGATGTCTCTCGAATTTGCCACTGAGAAGCTAACAAGGCCTGATAGACCGACTTTATTCCAGGACTCCTTGACAACAGACAGATCCATCCCCCAACTCCCTCCTGGCCTAGACAGTCCAGTAAGGCTCCCCACACCAGACCTGATTGTGTCCATATATATCTCTACCCAATTGGGTACCAATATGGGGGTCCCTTTCCTCGGGTGAATGGATGATGCCACTAATGGAGATGACCTTGAGTGCTTGTTTCATATAATTTTGAACCGGCCTCATCTTATATATGTGACCCTCTGCCTCCACTGCCACATCCCAATCTATAAACAGCTCATTGAGCAGAGGGAGAGACCAATTCCTTTTGCCAGACTGATCATTAAATATCTGTTACAAATACATTAATAAAAACTGGTAAAAATAGCAGGTGGGGTTGCAGGCAGAAACAAGTCACCAGTATTATTTTAAAGGTGGACATGTCCTTTAACATAAGTTTACACATCACTCATTGTCATTTTTATCTATCAAATCAAACAAACAAAAACTACACAGGGCCGTTTCTAGCCATTTTGGTGCCCTAGCGTGATCAGAACGCAGTCCATCACACTTAAAGGGCAGTAGTGTGGCCTATGCCTCAAGAGTATTGCTATTAACCTTCAGTGCCAGCAGTATACAATAACCCTTCGTGCCAGCATACTTTCCTACTAGTATTTCATTGCCAGCACTGACCCAATATTGCCATTAACCATTCAGTATGTATATTTTATTTATAAAGTGTCAGCAGAGTATTACAATTAACCCTTCAGTGCCAGCACATTCCCAGAGTAAAATTGCCAATTAAACCTTCAGTGCTAGCACTTTGTACCAAGTTCAGGCCTGTACTAGATACAATGTTACAATACAGCAAACAAGAGAGCAGATCTAACACATTCAGTTCATTTGTACATTGTATCCAGTTCAGGCTCTGTACGATACAATGTTACAAATTACAGCAAAACAAGGAGAGCAGATCTAACACATTCGGTTCATTTGTAACATTGTATCCAAGTTCAGCTCCGTACTAGATACAATGTTACTTTACAGAAGAACAAGGAGAGCAGATCTAACCATTCATTCATTTGTAACATTGTATCCAATTCAGGCTCTGTACTAGATACAATGTTACAAATTACAGCAGAACAAGGAGAGCAGATCTAACGATTAGTTCATTTGTAACATTGTATCCAAGTTCAGGCTCTGTACTAGATACAATGTTACAAATTACAGCAGAACAAAGAGCAGATCTACACATTCAGTTCATTTGTAACATTGTATCCAAGTTCAGGCTCTGTACTAGATACAATGTACAAATTACAGCGAACAAGGAGAGCAGATCTAACCATTCAGTTCATTTGTAACATTGTATCCAAGTTCAGGCTCTGTACTAGATACAATGTTACAAATTCAGCAGAACAAGGAGAGCAGATCTAACACATTCGTTCATTTGTAACATGGATCCAAGTTCAGTGCTCTGTACTAGATACAATGTTACAAATTACAGCAGAACAAGGAGAGCAGATCTAACACTTCAGTTCATTTGTAACATTGTATCCAAGTTCAGGGCTCCGTACTAGATCAATGTTCAAATTACAGCAGAACAAGGAGAGCAGATCTAACACATTCGTTCATTTGTAACATTGTATCCAAGTTCAGGCTCCTGTACTAGATACAATGTTACAAATTACAGCAGAACAAGAGAGCAGATCTAACGACATTCAGTTCATTTGTAACATTGTATCCAAGTTCAGGCTCGTACTAGATACAATGTTACAAATTAAGCAGAACAAGGAGAGCAGATCTAACGCATTCAGTTCATTGTAACATTGTATCCAAGTTCAGGCTCTGTACTAGATACAATGTTACAAATTACAGCAGAACAAGGAGACGTCTAACACATTCAGTTCATTTGTAACATTGTATCCAAGTTCAGTCGCTGTACTAGATACAATGTTACAAATTAACGCAGACAAGGAGAGCAAGATCTACCGCATTCAGTTCATTTGTAACATTGTATCCAAGTTCAGGCTCTGTACTAGATACAATGTTACAAATTACAGCAGAACAAGGAGAGCAGATCTAACGCATTCAGTTCATTTGTAACATTGTATCCAAGTTCAGGCTCCGTACTAGATACAATGTTACAAATTACAGCAGAACAAGGAGAGCAGATCTAACGCATTCAGTTCATTTGTAACATTGTATCCAAGTTCAGGCTCCGTACTAGATACAATGTTACAAATTACAGCAGAACAAGGAGAGCAGATCTAACACATTCAGTTCATTTGTAACATTAAAATATTCAGATATTGGTTTGTCACAATCAACTAAAATAATGCTTGTGGCAGTCGATGGCAGGCCTGTGTGTACATAAAAACAGCAGTAGCTGGACTGGCTGAAGGCATTACATGTAGAAATACAAATCCCAGAAGCAATTCGTATAACTGTGTGGTATACAGTGCTCCCTGGTGGGGAATGTTGGAATTACCAGTGATCTGTGTGTATGGTATACAGTGCTCCCTGGTGGAGAATGTTGGAATTACCAGTGATGTGTGTATGGTATACAGTGCTCCCTTTCTGAGCGGACGTTTGTGTAAAAGAGCTTGGAGAGGAGGGAAGAGGGTGAAGAACATTTCACTGTATAGCAGATTAGTGCTACATCTGTCAGCTTCTAACGATTGTAGTTTTGGGATGGGAGGGGGACATTTTAATATTTATAATTTATTAGGGTGTGGAATTGTCTTTTAAACTGT
This sequence comes from Hymenochirus boettgeri, assembly GCA_019447015.1. Taxonomy (NCBI): domain Eukaryota; kingdom Metazoa; phylum Chordata; class Amphibia; order Anura; family Pipidae; genus Hymenochirus; species Hymenochirus boettgeri. The sequence goes on along the minus strand of JAACNH010000011.1, from coordinate 1,156,845 downwards.
AATGACCAATTTGTCTCCAGGGGCCATATTTATAAAGCCGCGGTTATCGCTTTTTAGATTTTTCGGTGATTAACGAAAGGTTTAACGATTGTTAAATTTACGATACGATTGAAATCTATGATCACAATCTTTGATTCGTTCATTTACAAATCGTTCATTTACAACCACGATAGTAAATTTTTTGTACTTGGTCATCTTCTTATGGGCCAATAGCCATAGCAAGCAACGTTGTTGTCTAATAATTTAGATTGTGTTACGAGGTACGGAAAAATACAAAGTTACATGTTAAGATACATGGAATGGGTGTGTAGTGTTGTATGTCTTTAATTTCCACCACAATATGGCAATGGACTAATATTAACCATGGTTCTGTTTCCCTTCTTCTAGTGCTCCAATTCCTCTGTGCCAATCCCAAGAGAGCGGTAAGTTTGTTTTGAGGAAATATCTATATAGATGACCAGATATTGATTGTGCAACATCCAGTACTACAATTTATTGTAGAGCAGATGTTGAAGAACTTCAACTCATAATGGATACTGCAGACAGGGAATGCTGGGAGTGTTCAACATACCTGTAGTGTTAAGGGTGGACCTGCAGGCCAGCCAGGCTTATAGAACAGTAGAGGACAGCATCCTTTTCATTGGCAACCACAAAATGCTAGCGATGTTCCACTGCGTTAAAAAAGGACGGTGTGAACGTTAGCCTTACAGAGCCTCTGGAGGTGTGGGCATTTTTTGTAAGAACAGGAGTGTAGAGTACTTTTTCCCAGAATTCCCTTGTCCACCAGGTGCAGAGAAAACCCCATACAGATGTCTAATGTCAAGATGGCTGACTGCATTGGCCAATTCTTTAGAATATGTTTCTTGCGCCCGACCTTTCCAATAGTAACTATGATGAAGGGTGTCACTCTAATGAGGGAATTGAGCAAATGCTCAGGCGCAGCGTCCCTGCCTAAATATTAGAGAGGCGGCCGCAGAGCTCACTTTAATTTTTTTTTTTTTTAGGAAATGGCAGGCAGAGCAGAAGGAAAATAAACATAGCGCTAGTAGTACACAGGGGCAGCATTCAAAAGTTTGGCTCGGGTGGCAAAAACCCTAGAGACACCCTAGCAATGTCTGTACCTGCAGTACAGTAGTTTGTCTCTGTTCCGTCTTTACGATGATGTAACACACACCAACTTCAGTTCACACCAACATCGTTAAGACAAGACACGTCGGAGACTGGCCTGGCAGGTCAGCCTAGGTTCTGAGTGAACATGTATGTGGCGCTTCCGATCAGCTCAACTTGGATCCTGACGGCTGCCCACTGCTTCCATCGTAAGTAATGCTTTGTACCACCTAACTACTCCTGTCTACGGTACTCACTCTTCCATACTGTCATTCCTCTTTCTCTATCCCACTTGTAAAACTATATGGTTTCCTATGGAACTGTGGGGCCACTTGTCTGTAGCACTATTTCACTATTTCCCTAATCCTAATCCTAACCAAACCCCCCCCCGTGTGAAACTCCCGCTCGCTTAGCAGCACTATGTGATTTTGTCAATTCTATGAGAAGTTTTTGGACTACGAGCCAGGAAAAAAATACGTTTAGCAGGAAAGTAAAAGGAAAGTTTACAGCATTCGGTAACTGGTAATAACCCCCAGTGCTTTTTCTTTAATATATATTTTGTAACCAGATTTTTATAAGTTACTATTCCTTTGGTAAAGGTATCTGCCTCTTCCTCTGCTCAATGGTCTTTAATAATCTTGAGCATGTGCAGTGGAGGCAGCAAGGCGAAACGCAGTCGATCATTGGTTGTGACAATCAAGTCCCAGCCTTGATTGACTGACTGGAGTCAATAAGTCAATAATTATCCTTAAATATCTGGTGTAGTAATGCAGGTAATAAGTGCAAATTATATCAGTTGGGGTTGGGGGCAGTGTAACTGACAATGGACCAGTTTTTTGTTTAAGGGCGGCATGTCCTTAATGAAATAAAAAGGCAAATGTACTCTTTAATCTGTATTAAAATTAAATCGACAAGGCAGGGCGTACCTGAAGGGACCCGGGACCCCCTGCGAGTTTGGGGGGCCGGCCCTGACTCCCTCCGCAGACTTGAATGTCAGTGCAGGACGAGCCAGTTTTAAACAGGAGATCGCTTGTATGAATGAAATATACGCTCGATCAGCTGTTTTAAAACCAGACCCGAACTTCCGGAATGAACAGTCTTTAAACAGCTGATGCACATTATTTCATTCATACGCGCGATCTCCTGTTTACAACTGGCTCTCTCTGCGCAGATTAGGGGCTTGTGGCGGGCCCTCTACCGTCCGGGCCCCTAGGAAAAAGGGTAAGTTAATATATTTATTAAAGCATATAAAGCCGAATGATAAATATGAGACCATAGAGGCCAACGTATCAACATCCCTATAAAGTCATCCTAATTAATTAAATTTAACTGCAAATTCACTTTCTCCAGATCCTCTTATTGCTTATACCTGGATGTTAAATCTCTGCCAACTCTTTCCGCCAGGGACCATGCGATAGGAGATTACATGGCACGGTCGGTGCATACCAACTGTCATACCCGTATTCCAATGTGCAAAACAGAAAATTGAGCGCTATAAATATTCACCCATCGTATTCACACGACACTTCGGTTGGGGATCTGGCGATCGCTCTCTGGTGTCTCCGGTCACTTTTTCAACCTATATCAGTCCCATCACTCTTCCAGCTACAAATATGCAATTCCCACAGGGATGGGATGTAAAGTGATGGATGGGGAAACATTCATCAGGAGGTAAGAAATGGAATGCTTCTGGGGAAGACCAAAGAAATGGGTTTATTAAAGGGCAAGTCATCCTTGGTCAATTGCCCTTTCCTGCCCCAAACCCCAACGGAATATTCTGGACTTTGTTACTGCCGTACAACCAGATATTAAGGATAATTATTGTCCCCATTCTGGCAGAGAAAACGGAAACTTCTATCATACTTACGAGAGTTCTTTCCTGGCCATCGTCAGGAGACCGAATGGGTTACACACCAGGCAATCGAATTTGGAGGCAATAAAAACACCATAACCATAATTCTGTTGGAAAACAAATCAAATTGAATCTGTGCACCAGTCACCATCGAATGACTCTTGGCCACGGTCTAACTTATAATGCCTGATAAAGGTAGGAGTCTGACAAGTTGCCCCTACACAGCTCGTCTGTGGGTGCCCCTTCATCTGCCGCTCCAAGAGGTTGCCATACCCCTGGTTGAGTGTGCCGGAACTACCTGGGAGGTGCTTTCTTTGTACACTATAGGCTTTTTTTTGGAAAGTCCCAATTAGCATATCACAAGCAGGTGTTAAGGGTGTGATGGATAGTGGCTAAGAGGTGTTATAGGAACGCCAGAGTAAGGTGTTTAACAGCATTGACATGGCAGACAGTTGGTGTCGAACCCCCCCCTCTATTTAGGCTTGTTTCTTTATTTTCACTAAATGGCTCCTTAACACCTCTCTTGAACCAGTCACGTTCCTTTGCCAATATGTTAACATACAATCTTCAAGGTATGGTCCTTTATCCTTAAAGGGACACATACTGAAAAAATGACTTTGCCTCATCTTAATCTATAATAGAATACATGTAAGTAGCACTTACTCTGATTTGCGGTGTTGCTGATGCCTCAATCCAGCACACATTTGTTAAGGAGCAATATCCCCCTCCCCTTTTTAACCACTCCCACTTCCATCTGACCTGACTTTTTTCCACAAAACAACTGTCAACCCTGCACACAGCAGCATTCCAACTGTCAAACCTGTCACTATTCCAGCTACAGTAAAACTACTCACAGAAGAATTTTTAGAGACAAGGAACTTGATTGACAGTGAAATATAAGAATTAGATATAGGGATCAACAAAAAAAGATACATGGTGGTTGGGAAGAATTATAGTTTCCAGTTGTGGTCAATTTAATAAAACCTTGTTCGGTATAAATGCCTTTAACATGCAGGAGTAACTACTACCCTCGCCACCCTCGTGACTGGGGGGGTAAGGGGCCCAGGGCCAGTTGTAGTTAAGCAGCTGTTTTTTCCATTTTTGCGGGTGTGTCCGTGGTGCCTTACCAAACATTGCTTCCGGGACCTCCAGTTGAACTTCTCTGGGCCTGGCCTCTGTGGGGGCGAATAGCCACGCGCGAGCCGCCAGCCCTGCCCAGTACCCGCCGAATTGGGTGAAAGTGAAACTCCTGCTGCTCAGTTGAGGTGGTGGAACCTGGTGAGTGACAGTGACTGTGTCCACTCCTCCGACGCCAGTCCAGAGAGAGACTGACTGCAGCTGCCTAAAAAAGAAGTGTGCGGTGTGTGACACCCAGTGCCCTGGTCTGTCCTCCCTGGCAATGAGTGAGCCCAGAGAGACTCCAGTAAGTGGGACTGTGTTTGTTTTGTCTTAGTAAAGTAATTAAGGAAATAATCTATATCATGACACATTGTCTTAACACTTACAGAGACAGACAGATAGACAGACACTAGATAGACAGACACTAGATAGACAGACACTAGATAGACAGCACACTAGATACAGACACTAGACAGACACACTAGATAGACAGACACACTAGATAGACAGACACACTAGATAGACAGACACACTAGATAGACAGACACACTAGATAGACAGACACACTAGATAGACAGACACACTAGATAGACAGACACACTAGATAGACAGACACACTAGAAGACAGACACACCAGATAGACAGAACACTAGATAGACAGCACATAGATAGACAGACCATGATAGACAGACACACTAGATAGACAGACAACTAGATAGACACACTAGATAGACGACACAACTAGATAGACAGACACACTAGATAGGACAGACACACTAGATGACAGACACACTAGATAGACAGACACTAGATAGACAGACACACTAGATAGACAGACACATAGAGGACAGACACTAGATAACGAACACTAATAGACAGAACACCTAGATAGACAGACACTAGATAGACACACATACTAGATAGATGACAGACAGACACTAGACAGACGCTAGCTAGACAGACAGACAATAGACACCATACTAGATACTAGATAGACAGACAGACAGACAGATAGACAGACAGATAGATAGATGACAGACAGACACTAGACAGACCATAATAGATAGATAGTAGATAGATAGATATAGATAGATACTAGATAGATGATGATAGATAGATATAGATAGATACTAGATGATAGACAGACAGAAGATGAGACGACACATACTAGATAGATGATAGACAGATGAACAGACAGACACTAGACAGACACATACTAGAATAGATAGATACTAGATATAGATAATAAGATAGAGATTGATAGATAGATAGATAGATAGATACTAGCTGATAGAAGACGTAGATGAGACAGACACCTACTAGATAGATAGATACTAGATAGATGATTGATAGTAGATAGATACTAGAGATAGACAGACAGATAGATGAGACAGACCTAGACAGACACATACTAGATAGATCAAAAATCATTGTCCATTCATCTGTTTCATCATGCTGTAACTCTTCGTTCCCCCTTGTCTTCTGATAAATATTGCTGCTGCCTGGTTCTGTCCTCACACAGACTGATGTCTCTCGATTTGCCACTGAGAAGCTAACAAGGCCTGATATATACCGACTTAATTCCAGGACTCTTGAACAACAGACAGATCCATCCCCCAACTCCCCTGGCCTAGACAGTCCAGGTAAGGGCTTCCCCACACCAGACCTGATGTGTCCTATATATCTCTACCCAATTGGGTACCAATATGGGGGTCCCTTTCCTCAGGGTGAATGGAGATGTCCACTAATGGAGAGTGCCTGAGTGCTTGTTTCATATAATTTTGAACCGGCCTCATCTTATATATGTGAACCTTCTGCCTCCATGCACATGCCCAATCTAATAAACAGCTCATAGCAGAGGGAGGAGACCAATTCCTTTGCCGAACTGATCATTAAATATCTGGTTACAAATACATGTAATAAACTGGAAAATAGCAGGTGGGGTTGCAGGCAGAAACAAGTCACCAGTATATTTTTAAGGGTGGACATGTCCTTTAACATAAGTTTACACATCACTCATTGTCATGTTTATCTACAAATCAAACAAACAAAACTCCAACAGGGCCGTTTCTAGCCATTTTGGTGCCCTAGCGTGATCAGAACGCAGTCCCATACACTTAAAAGTGCAGTAGTGTGGCCTATGCCTCCAAGAGTATTGCTATTAACCTTCAGTGCCAGCAGAGTATTACAATTAACCCTTCGTGCCAGCATACTTTCCTACTAGTAATTTCAGTGCAGCACTGACCCAGAGTATTGCACATAACCCTTCAGTATGTATATTTTATTTATAAAGTGTCAGCAGAGTATTACAATTAACCCTTACGTGCCAGCACATTCCCAGAGTATTGCCAATAAACCTTCAGTGCTAGCACTTTGTATCCAAGTTCAGGCTGTACTAGATACAATGTTACAATTACAGCAGAACAATGAGAGCAGATCTAACACATTCCGTTCATTTAACATGTATCCAAGTTCAGGCTCTGTACTAGATACAATGTTACAAATTACAGCAGAACAAGGAGAGCAGATCTAAAAATTCGTGTTCATTTGGTAACATTGTATCCAAGTTCAGGCTCCGTACTAGATACAATGTTACAATTACAGCAGAACAAGAGAGCAGATCTAACACATTCGTCATTTGTAACATTGTATCCAAGTTCAGGCTCTGTAAAGATACAATGACAAATTACAGCAGAACAAGGAGAGCAGATCTAACACATCAGTTCATTTGTAACATTGTATCCAAGTTCAGGCTCTGTACTAGATACATGTTACAAATTACAGCAGAACAAGGAGAGCCGATCTAACACATTCAGTTCATTTGTAACATTGTATCCAAGTTCAGGCTCGTACTAGATACAATGTTACAAATTACAGCGAACAAGGAGAGCAGTCTAACCATTCAGTTCATTTGTAAATTGTATCCAAGTTCAGGCCTGTACTAGATACAATGTTACAAATTACAGCAGAACAATGAGAGCAGATCTAACATTCCGTTCATTTGTAACATTATCCAAGTTCAGGCTCTGTACTAGTACAATGTTACAAATTACAGCAGAACAAGGAGAGCAGATCTAACACATCGGTCATTTGTAACATTGTATCCAAGTTCAGGCTCCGTACTAGTACAATGTTACAATTACAGCAGAACAAGAGAGCAGATCTAACACATTCCGTTCATTTGTAACATTGATCCAAGTTCAGGCTTGTACTAGATACAATGTTACAAATTACAGCAGAACAAGGAGAGCAGATCTAACACATTCAGTTCATTTGTAACATTGTATCCAGTTCAGGCTCTGACTAGATACAATGTTACAAATTACAGCAGAACAAGGAGAGCAGATCTAACACATTCAGTTCATTTGTAACATTGTATCCAAGTTCAGGCTGTACTAGATACAATGGTAAATTACAGCTGAACAAGGAGAGCAGTCTAACACATTCAGTTCATTTGTAACATTGTATCCAAGTTCAGCTCTGTACTAGATACAATGTTACAAATTACAGCAGAACAAGGAGAGCAGATCTAACGCATTCAGTTCATTTGTAACTTGTATCCAAGTTCAGGCTTGTACTAGATACAATGTTACAATTACAGCAGAACAAGGAGAGCAGATCTAACGCATTCAGTTCATTTGTAACATTGTATCCAAGTTCAGGCTCCGTACTAGATACAATGTTACAAATTACAGCAGAACAAGGAGAGCAGATCTAACGCATTCAGTTCATTTGTAAATGTATCCAAGTTCAGGCTCCGTACTAGATACAATGTTACAAATTACAGCAGAACAAGGAGAGCAATCTAACACTTCAGTTATTGTAACATTAAAATATTAGAATTGGGTTGTCACAATCAACTAAAATAATGCTTGTGGCAGTCGATGGCAGGCTGTGTGTACATAAAAACAGCAGTAGCTGGACTGGCTGAAGGCATTACATGTAGAAATACAAATCCCAGAAGCAATTCGTATAAATGGTGGTATACAGTGCTCCCTGGTGGGGAATGTTGGAATTACCGTGATCTGTGTGTATGGTATACAGTGCTCCCTGGTGGGAATGTGGAATACCAGTGATTGTGTGTATGGTATACAGTGCTCCCTGGTGGGAATGTTGGAATTACCAGTGATGTGTGTATGGTAACAGTGCTCCCTGGTGGGAGAATGTTGGAATTACCAGTGATGTGTGTATGGTATACACGTGCTCCCTGGTGGGGAATGTTGGAATTACCAGTGATGGGTGACCAATTGGTATCTCAGAAAATTGTTACAGTTCTCTAGCTAAGGTTTTAACAGTAACACTAGCCATTCACATGCCATCTATAGGTGACTGTACATTAGCCCAATTTATTATTTACAATCAGACATTTTCCATTGATTGGCTTTAGAAGATTGTACATTTTCCCATCTTATTATTGCGACATTAGATTGTAATATCATTGTAATTACGATTGGTAAAATGATGTAGTTTTTTTTCCTGAAGTTCCCAATTAAATGTAAATGTAATGTAACCTCACAATAGACACATTCGACATTAATCACAAATTGAATGTCGATCAATATGTATGGTACATCTACATACATTACCATGGCATATCCGTCTATCAAGTATCGGTCGGTTTAAGATCGTAATTAATATAGTAATTGTTTGTAGTGAATGGCCACCTTAAAGGGCTGGTACATACTAAATTTTTTTGTCCCAGCCAATAGCGAGTCTGACATCAGCCACAGACGTATTGGTTGGTTGGACAAAAAAAAAAACCTGCTGGTGTGTAGCCAACTGTAAGGGAGTCAATAAACCAAGATCCACTTCATGTGTATGGCAGCTCAAACATATTTCCCGACACTTAGCCCTGGGTAAAATAAACCAGTTTTATCTACACTTCCTACCCCCTCCCCTAGTTCAGGGAGATCACCCATGGAGAGAGACCGGAATTTCTCCACTCACATCTCTATAAGTGAAAGTAACAACAGTTTTTACCCTACAGATTGTATGGACGTCACACGATTAGCCTTGAACACAATTATTGCAAATGAAAACTGCTGACAGTCTGGGATCCAGCAGGACGATGTATGTGGATAGGAGTCACCACGCGTTTTACAATCCTCAGCTGAATCAGCAGTCTTTGTATGTTCAGTGTCCATTTTGGCAGACACTATCTAACGTGTGTACGAGGCTTAGTATGACAAGTGTTCGCTAAGAAATGTGTTTTCACTCTATCTGGCCATATGTAATTTGGAACAGATTCAAGCGCACTTCCAGTCTTAAGAAAAGTTGTTTATTCAGACCAGGGTGCCCCTACCATGACAAGCTGAACACTTTGCTCAGGCGCACCCCTGCGGTCAACTTAAAGGGGCAATTAAAAAAATCCTGCTCCCTACAATACCACATTTCACACCAGTCCACCAATCTTGTTGAGTCAGTCCTCCAGTTCACCATCCTTGTTAGTTAATCGGAGTGTTAGGTGATAGGAAGATAATATTGTATATGTATTGGTATAGTGAGTGTAGGTGATAGGAAATATATTATTGTAATGTATTGGTATAGTGAGTTAGGTGATGTTAGGTTGATAGGAATATAATCTATTGTATATGTATTGGTATATAGTGAGTGTTAGGTGATAGGAATATATTATTATTGTATATGTATTTGATAGTGAGTGTTAGGTTGATAGGAATATATATTGGTATATATGGAATTGGTATAGTGAGTGTAGGTGATAGGAATATATATTATTATATATGTATTGGTAAGGAGTGTTTAGGTGATGTAGGAATATATATATTATAAGAGTAGTGGTATAGTGAGTGTTAGGTGATAGGAAATATATATCTTATATATGTATTGGAAGGAGTTTAGGGATAGGCATATATATTTTGTATATGTATTGGTATAGTGAGTGTAGGTGATAGGAATAAGATTATTGTATAGGTATGGTATAGTGAGTGTTAGGTGATAGGAATAGATATTATTAATATGTATTGGTATAGTGAGTGTAGTGATGGAATATATATTATTATAGTATTGGTATAGTGAGTGTTAGGTGATAGGAATATATATTATTGTATATGTATTGGTATAGTGAGTTTAGGTGATAGGAATATATATTATTGTATATGTATTGGTATAGTAGTGTAGGTGATAGAATAATATTGTTGTATATGTATTGGTATAGTGAGTGTTAGGTGATAGGAATATATTTATTGTATATGTATTGGTATAGGAGGTGGTTAGGTGATAGGAATATATATTATTGTAGAGTGTATTGGTATAGTGAGTGTTAGGTGATAGAATATATTTGTATATGTATTGGTATGAGGAGTGTTAGGTGTGATGGAATATATATTATTTATATGTATGGTATAGTGAGTGTTAGGTGATAGGAAATATATTATTGTATTGTATTGGTTATAGTGAGTGTTAGGTGATAGGAATATTAGTATTTGTATATGTATTGGTATAGGGGAGTGTGAGGTGATAGGAATATAATATTGTATATGTATTGGTATAGTGTGAGTGTTAGGTGATAGGAATATATATTTATGATATGTATTGTATAGTTGAGTGTTAGGTGATAGGAATATATATTATGTATATATGATTGGTATAGTGAGTGTAGTGATAGGAATATATATATTGTATATGTATGGTATAGTGAGGTGTTAGGTGATAGGAATATATATGATTGTGTATTGTATTGGTATAGTGAGTGTTAGGTGATGGAATATATTTTGAGTATGTATTGGTATAGTGAGGGTTAGGTGATAAGGAATATATATTTGTTGTATATGTATTGGTATAGTTGAGTGTAGGTGATAGGAATATATATTATTGTATATGTATTGGTATAGTGAGTGTTAGGTGATAGGAGTGAGGAATATATATTATTATATATGTATTGTATAGTGAGTGTTAGGTGATAGGAGATATATATTATTATATATGTATTGGTATAGTGAGTGTTAGGTGATAGAATATATATTATGTATATGTATTGGTATAGTGAGTGTAGGTGATAGGAATATATATTATTGTATATGTATTGGTATAGTGAGTGTTAGTGATAGGAATATATATTATTGTATATGATTGGTATAGTGAGTGTTAGGTGTGGTGATAGGAATATATATTATTATATATGTATTGGTATAGTGAGTGTTAGGTGATAGGAATATATATTATGTATATGTATTGGTTATAGTGAGTGTAGGTGATTAGGAATATATATATGTATATGTATGGTATAGTGAGGGTGAGTGTTAGGGAGGGATATTAGTATTGTATATGTATTGGTATAGTGAGTGTTAGGTGATAGGAATATATATTATTGTATATGTATTGGTATAGTGAGTGTTAGGTGATAGGAATATATATTTGTATATGTATTGGTATGTGAGTGTTAGGTGATGGAATATATATTATTGTATATGTATTGGTATAGGGAGTGTTAGGTGATTAGGAATATATATTATTGTATGTATTGGTATAGTGAGTGTTAAGGTGATAGGAATATATATTATTGATATGTATTGGTATAGGGTGTTAGGTGATAGGAATATATATTGTTGTATATGTATTGGTTTATGTGAGTGTTAGGTGATAGGAATAATATATTAGTGTAATGTATTGGTATAGTGAGTGTTAGGTGATAGGAATATATATTATTGTACATGTATTGGTATAGTGAGTGTTCGTACACGTACAAGTTTTGTTTAATAAAAAATGTGAATCTTGAAAGCCGTCATGTGTATATTATATGTGTATATTATATGTGTATAGTATTATGTGATATATTTGTGTAATTATGTGTATATGTACACATAACATACACCACAGAGGGGTGACAAATAAAAAAATATGTCCAGACGGAAGGAGTATATGGAGAGAAAATAAAACACTCAGCACTCAGTTATGGCGTAGTAGTTACTTTAAAGAGAGTTATACTCCAGTAAGAAGAATATAACATTAACCCTGGACATACCAATAAATACGTAATACCAGTTCCAGTGCAATAGATATGATGTTATCACTTACTTATTATAGTAACCAGAAGAGTTTCACATAGAATATTATTTACATGATAGTTACACAATTACATTGATAGTCTAAAGATAGAAGAATAAATATAACCCAAATAGTCACTCATACAGTGGTCCATTACATCATCTGTACATATCCACATTATTATCTACCACAATTATTATACATATCCACAATGAATTAATATACATATCCACAATGAATTAATATACATATCCACAATGAATTAATATACATATCCAGAAGAATTAATATACATATCCACAATGAATTATTATACATATCCACAATAATTATACATATCCACATTATATACAATATCCCATGAATATTTACTATCACAATTATTATACATATCCACAATGAATTATTATACATATCCAACTGATATATACATATCCACAATATTATACATATCCACAATGAATTAATTTTTACATTCCACAATTATAGACATATCCAATGAATTATTATACCTACCACAATGAATTATTATCATTCCACAAGAATTATATTACATATCCACAATGATTATACATATCCACAATGAATTATATATACATATCCACAATGAATATTATACATTCCACAATGAATTATATACATATCCACAATGATATTGAATATCCACAATTATTATACCTATCCACAAGAATTATTATACATATCACAATTATTATACATATCCACAATGAAATATTATACATATCCACAATGAATTATACATATCCACAACTAATTATATACATATCCACAATTATTATACATATCCACAATGAATTATTATTACATATCCACAATTATTATACATATCCACAATGAATTATTATACATATCCACAATGAATTAATATACATATCCACAATGAATTAATATACATATCACAATGAATTAAATACATATCCGAATGAATCTAACATCCACATGAATTAAATACATATCCAGAATGAATTAATTTACATATCCACAATTATTATACAATCCACAATCATTATACTATCCACAATGAATTATATACATATCCACATGAATTAATTTAATATCCACATTATTATAATATCACAATTTTATTACATATCCACAATGAATTATTATAATCCAATATATCTACCTATACCAATGAATAATTATACATATCCACACTGAATTATTACATATCCACAATGAATTAATATACATATCCACAATGAAATAATATACATATCCAATGAATTAATATACAATCCACAATGAATTAATTACATAATCCACATGAATTATATTACTATCACAATGAATTAATATACATATCCAGAATGAATTAATATACATATCCAAATGAATTAATATTACATTATCCACATGAATTATATTAACATATCACAATGAATTAATATACATATCCACAATGAATTAATATACATATCCACAATGAATTAATTTACATATCCACAATTATTAACATATCCACAAATATTATACAGTATCCACAATGAATTATTATAAACATATCCAGAATGAATTATTATACATATCCAGAATGAATTAATTTACATATCCACAATTATTATACATATCCACAATTATTAACAATCCACAATTATTATAATATCCACAATTATTATACATATCCACAATTATTATACATATCCACAATTATTATACATATCCACAATGAAATTAATTACATTCCACAATTATTATACATATCCACAGAATGATTATAACATATCCAAATTATATACATTCCACAATGAATTATTATACATATCCACAATGAATTAATATACATATCCCAATATTATACATATTCCAAGAATAATTATAATATCCACAATTATTATCATATCACCAATGAATTATAACATATCCGAAATGATTATTATACATATCCACAATATTATAACATTTCCACCTGATATATACTATCCACAAGATTATACATATCCACAATTATTATACATATCCACAATGAATTATTATACATATCCACAATTATTATACATATCCACAATGAATATTTAATATCACAATATTATACATATCCACAATGAATTAATATACATATCCAGAATGAATTATTATACATATCCAGAATGAATTATTATACTATCCAGAATGAAATATTATACATATCCAGAATGAAATATTATACATATCCAGAATGAATTATTATACATATCCAGAATGAATTATTAACATATCCAGAAGAAATATTATACTATCCAGAATGAAATTATACATATCCAGAATGAATTATATACATATCAAACCTTCATAATATGACATATCCACCAATGAATTATATACATATCCACAATGAATTAATATACATATCCACAATGAATTATTATACGTATCCACAATGAATTATTATACGTATCCACAATGAATTATTATACGTATCCAGAATGAATTAATATACGTATCCACAATGAATTATTATACGTATCCAGAATGAATTAATTATACATATCCAGAATGAATTTATACATATCCACAATGAATTAATATACATATCCACAATGAATTATTATACATATCCAGAATGAATTAATATACATATCCAGAATGAATTAATATACATATCCAGAATGAATTAATATACATATCCAGAATGAATTAATATACATATCACAAATATTCAACAGAATGAATATTTATACATATCCAGATGAATTATTATACATACACAATGAATTATTATACATATCACAATGAATATTATACATATCCACAATGAATTATATACAATCCACAATGAATAATATACATATCCACAATGAATATTACTAATATCAGAATGAATTATTATACATATCCAGAATGAATTAATATACATATCCACAATGAATTATTATACATATCCACAATGAATTATTATACATATCCACAATGAATATTATACATATCCACAAGAATTATTATACATATCACATGAATTATATACTCCAAATGAAATTATACATATCCACAATGATTATTATACATATACAGAAACATATCCACAATTATTATACATATCCAGAATGAAGAATATACATGTCACAAATTAATATAAATATCCACATTATATACAATGGATTCATTCATTTAGCTCGGTTACTAATTCTATTTATTATAATTTAAGAACTTATATAGATTAGCAGAATAAATTCAGATTCCCTATGAAGACCTGTAATGTGTACAGTTTATAATATAAATACCCAGAAAGCTTCTTTCCTTATCCCCTTTCCTGGAATTCCTGAAACTCCATCATGGTTTGAAAGGATATGGTACAATGTTTATCGATACATTGATATGGCTGTATTGTATTGCCATAAAACCAGGGCGCATAGTCTTGATAATATACTGCAGCCTGCACATACATGTAGCATGATATATAATGTGGTCCTTCATACGTGGTATCGCTTTTTAGATTTTTCGTGATTAAAGATCGGTTTAACGATTGTAAATTACGATACCAATGTAAATCTATGATAACGAAATCGTTGATTCGTTGATTACAAATCGTTCATTTACAACCACGATAGTATCAACTAACCCACGGTATCGCTAAAAGCGATACAGCGCGTTTATAAATATGGCCCCAGGTGCTTTTTGTACTTGGTCCATTTCTTGATGGCCAATAGCAAAGCAAACGTTGTTGTCTAATAATTAGATTGTGTTGAGGTACGGAAACATACAAAGTTACATGTTAAGATACATGGAATTGGTGTGTAGTGTTAGTATGTCCTTTAATTCCACACAATATGGCAATGGACTAATATTAACCTGTTCTGTTCTCTCTTCCTTCTAGTGCTCCATATTCCTCTGTGCCAATCCCAAGGAGGGTAAGTTTGTTTGAGGAAATATCTATATAGATGACCAGATATTTGATTGTGCAACACCGTACTACATTTAATATTGTAGAGCAGATGGTTGAAGAACTTCAACTCATACTGGAACTGCAGACAGGGAATGCTGGGAGTGTTTCAACATACCTTAGTTAAGGGTGGACCTGCAGGCCAGGCATTAATAGATACAGTAGCGGCAGCCATCCTTTCATTGGCACCACAAAATGCTATATGCGATGTTCCACTGCGTTAAAACGTAGCCTTACAAGAGCCTCTGGAGGGTGGGCATTTTTTGTAAGAACAGAGGTAGGAGTACTTTTTCCCAGAATTCCCTTGTCCACCGGTGCAGAGAAAACCCCATACAGATGTCCAATTCAAGATGGCTGACTGCATTGGCCAATTCTTTAGAATATGTTTTCTTGCGCCCAACCTTTCCAATAGTAACTATGATGAAGGGGTGTCACTCTAATGAGGCAATATGAGCAAATGCTCAGGGCAGCGTCCCTGCTAAATATTAGAGAGGCGGCAGACAGAGCTCACTTTAATTTTTTTTTTTTGGAAAGGCAGGCAGAGCAGAAGGAAAATAAACATAGCGCTAGTAGTACACAGGGGAGCATTCAAAAGTTTGGCTCGGTGGCAAAAACTCTAGAGAACCCCTAGCAATGTCTGTACCTGCAGTACAGTAGTTTGTCTCTGTTCCGTCTTTACGATGATCTGAACACCAAGTCTCTGTTCAGTTCAAAGCCGCATCGTTGGAGGACAAGACAGTCACGTGGAGACTGGCCTGGCAGGTCAGCCTAACGGTTCTGAGTGAACATGTATGTGGCGCTTCCCTGATCAGCTCAACTTGGATCCTGACGGCTGCCCACTGCTTCCCATCGTAAGTAATGCTTGTTCCACCTAACTATCCTGTCTACGGTACTCACTCTTCCATACTGTCATTCCTCTTTCTCTATCCCACCTTGTAAACTATATTGTTCCTATGACGGGTACTGTGTGGGGCCACCTGGGATTGGTACACTTGGGAACTCTACGTGGCCCGTTCTGTAGCACTATTCACTCTGAAAGAGTTCAGCCAATACAACACTGTTCATCTTTTGCCTTTCCTGGTAATCCTAATCCTAACCCTAACCAAACCCCCGTGTGAACTCCCGCGCTAGGCACAGTGATCTGTCAATTCTAGAGAAGTTTTTGGACTACGAGCCAGGAAAAAATACTTTAGCCGGAAAGTAAAAGGAAAGTTTACCACATTCGGTAACTGGTAATAACCCCAAGTGTTTTTTCTTTAATATATAATTTTGTAACCAGATATTTTATAAGTTATATTCCTTTCTGGTAAAGGTATCTGCCTCTTCCTCGCTCCAATGAGCTTTTTAATAATCTTGAGCTGTGCAGTGGAGGCAGCAGGCGAAACATCATTGGTTGTGACAATCAAGTCCCAGCCTTGATTGACTGCATGGAGTCAATCAAGTCAATAATATATCCTTAATATCTGGTTAGTAATGCAGGTAATAAAGTGCAAATTATATCAGTTGGGGTTGGGGGCAGGTAACTGACAATGGACCAGTTTTTTGTTTAAGGGCGGACATGTCCTTTAATGAAAATAAAAGGCAATGTACTCTTTAATCGTCATTAAAATTAAATCGACAAGGCAGGGCGTACCTGAAGGGACCCGGGACCCCCTGCGAGTTTGGGGGCCGGGCCCCTGACTCCCTCCGCAGACTTGACTGATAGTGCAGGACGAGCCAGTTTTTAAACAGGAGATCGCTTGTATGAATGAAATATACGCTCGATCAGCTGTTTAAAACCAGACCCGAACTTCCGGAACTGAACAGTCTTTTAAACAGCTGATTGCACATATATTTCATTCATACGCGCGATCTCCTGTTTACAACTGGCTCTTCCTGCGCAGATTAGGGGCTTGTGGCGGGCCCTACTACCGTCGGGCCCCTAGGGAATAAAGGGTAAGTTATATATTTTATAAAGCATAATAAAAGCCGAATGATAAACATAGGGTATTCGAGGAACGTTCATCATTCTCCCTAATAAAATCCATATTATTTCTGATCCTATTTTATTAACCTGGATGTTAAATCTCTGCCAACTTCTTTCCCGCCAGGGACCATGCGATAGGCGATTACATGGCACGTGTCGGTGCATACCAACTCGTCATACCCGATTCCAATGTGCAAAACAGAAAATTGAGCGCTATAAAATATTCACCCATCGTATTCACACGACACTTCGGTTGGGGATCTGGCGATCGCCTCTCTGGTGTCTCCGGTCACTTTTTCAACCTATATCAGTCCCATCACTCTTCCAGCTACAAATATGCAATTCCCACCAGGGATGGATGTTAAAGTGACTGGATGGGAGGAAACATTCCAGGAGGTAAGAAATGGAATGCTTCTGGGGAAGACCAAAGAAATGGGTTTATTAAAGGGCAAGTCCATCCTTGGTCAATTGCCCGTTTCCTGCCCCAAACCCCAACGGTATATTCTGGACTTTGTTACCTGCCGTACTAACCAGATATTTAAGGATAATTATTGTCCCCATTCTGGCAGAGAAAACGGAAACTTCTATCATACTTACCGAGAGTTTCTTTTCCTGGCCATCGTCAGGCAGCACCGAATGGGTTACACCCAGGCAATCGAATTGTGGGAGGAATAAAACACACATAACCATAATTCTGCTTGGAAAACAAATCAAATTGAATCTGTTGCAACCAGTCACCATCTGAATGACTCTTGGCCACGGTCTAACTTATAATGCCTGATAAAGGTAGGAGTCTGACAAGTTGCCGCCCTACACAGCTCGTCTGTGGGTGCCCCTTCATCTGCCGCTCCAAGAGGTTGCCACCCCTGGTTGAGTGTGCCGGAACTACCTGGGGAGGTGCTTTTTCTTGTACACTCTAGGCTTTTTTTTGGAAAGTCCCAATTAGCATATCACAGCAGGTGTTAAGGTGTGATGATAGTGGCTAAGAGGTGTTATAGGAACGCCCAGAGTAAGGTGTTAAAACAGCATTGTACATGGCAGACAGTTGGTGTCGAACCCCCCCACCTCTATTTAGGCTTAGTTTCTTTATTTTCACTAAATGGCCTCCTTAACACCTCTCTTGAACCAGTCACGTTCCTTTGCCAATATGTTAACATTACAATCTTCAAAGGTATGTCCTTTATCCTTAAAGGGACACATAATGAAAAAATGACTGGCCTCATCTTAATCTATAATGAATACATGTAAGTAGCACTTACTCTGATTTGCGCGTGTTGCTGCATGCCTTCAATCCAGCACACATTTTGTTAAGGAGCAATATCCCCCTCCCCTTTTTAACCACTCCCACTTCCATCTGACCTGAGTTTTTCTACAAACCAACTGTCAACCCTGCACACAATACAGCATTCCAACTGTCAAATCTCTGTCACTATTCCAGCTACAGTAAAACTACTCAAAGAAGTTTTTGAGAGCAAGGACTTGATTGACAGCGAAAATAAGAAAAATGATACAGTGGTGGTTGGAAGAATTATAGTTTCCAGTTGTGGTCACTTTAATAAAACCTATTGTTCGGTATAAATGCCCTTTAACATGCAGGCAGTAACTACTACCCTCGCCACCCTCGCGACTGTGGGGGGGGCCAGGGCCAGTTGTAGTTAAGCAGCTGTTTTTTTTCCATTTTTGCGGGTGTGTCCGTGCTGTGCATTACCAACATTGCTTCCGGGACCTCCAGTGTGAACTTCTCTGGGCCTGGCCTCTGTGTGGGAATAGCCACGCGCGAGCCGCCCAGCCCTGCCCAGTACCCGCCGATTGGGTGAAAGTGAAACTCCTGCTGCTCAGGTTCGGTGGTGGAACGGTGAGTGACAGTGACTGTGTCCACTCCTCAGACGCCAGTCCAGAGAGAGACTGACTGCAGCTGCCTAAAAAAGAAGTGTTCGGTGTGTGACACCCAGTGCCCCTGGTCTGTCCTCCCTGGCAATGAGTGAGCCCAGAGAGTCTCCAGTAAGTGGGACTGTGTTTGTTTTAGTCTTAGTAAAGTAATTAAGTGAAATAATCTAATATCATGACACTTGTCTTAACACTTACAGAGACAGACACTAGATAGACAGACACTAGATAGACAGACACTAGATAGACAGACACTAGATAGACAGACACTAGATAGACAGACACTAGATAGACAGACACTAGATAGACAGACACTAGATAGACAGACACTAGATAGACAGACACTAGATAGACAGACACACTAGATAGACAGACACATAGATAGACAGACACACTAGATAGACAGACACAGATAGACAGACACTAGATAGACAGACACTAGAAGACAGACACTAGATGACAGACCACTAGATAGACAGACACTAGATAGACAGACACTAGATAGACAGACACTAGATAGACAGACACTAGATAGACAGACACTAGATAGACAGACACTAGATAGACAGACACTAGATAGACAGACACTAGATAGCAGACACTGATAGACAGACACTAGATAGACGACACTAGATAACAGACACTAAAAGATAGACAGACACTAGATAGACAGACAATAGATAGACAGACATAGATAGACAGACCTAGATAGACAGACAATAGATAGACAGACACTGATAGACAGACACTAGATAGACAGACACTAGATAGACACACATACTAGATAGACAGACTAGATAGACACATACTAGATAGATGCAGACAGACAAGACAGACGCTAGATAGACAGACAGACAGATGATGACAGACAGACGCTAGATAGATAGACAGACAATACAACATACTGATACTAGTAGACAGACAGATAGACAGACAGATAGATGACAGACAGACACTAGACGACACATACTAGATAGATAGATAGATAGATACAGATAGATGATGTAATAGATAGAAGATACTAGATGATAGAAGACAGATAGAGACAGACATACTAGATAGAGGATGACGATGACAGACAGATAGATGACAGAAGACACTAGACAGACACATACTAGATAGATCAAAACTCATTGTCCACTTCATCTGTTCCATCATGCTGTAACTCTTCGTTCCCCCTTGTCTTCTGATAAATATTGCTGCTGCCTGGTTCTGTCCTCACACAGACTGATGTCTCTCGAATTTGCCACTGAGAAGCTAACAAGGCCTGATATACAGACTACCAGGACTCTGACAACAGACAGATCCATCCCCCAACTCCCCTGGCCTAGACAGTCCAGGGTAGGGCTCCCCACACCAGACCTGATGTGTCCATATACATCTCTACACAATGGGTTCCAATATGGGGGTCCCTTTCCTCAGGGTGAATGGAGATGCCCTAATAGGAGATGTGACTTGAGTGCTTGTTTCATATAATTTTGA
The DNA here is from genome assembly GCA_019447015.1 of Hymenochirus boettgeri. NCBI lineage: Eukaryota > Metazoa > Chordata > Amphibia > Anura > Pipidae > Hymenochirus > Hymenochirus boettgeri. Next base: position 1,135,548 of record JAACNH010000011.1, on the reverse strand, counting down.
ACCGGCCTCATCTTATATAGTGACCCTCTGCCTCCACTGCACATGCTCAATATAATAAACAGCTCATTGAGCAGAGGGAGGAGACCAATTCCTTTGCCAGAACTGATCATTAAATATCTGGTTACAAATACATGTAATAAACTGGTATAAAAATAGCAGGTGGGGTTGCAGGCAGATAACAAGTCACCAGTATTATTTTTAAGGGTGGACATGTCCTTTAACATAAGTTTACACATCACTCATTGTCATGTTTTATCTAGCAAATCAAACAAACAAAAACTCACAACAGGGCCGTTTCTAGCCATTTTGGTGCCCTAGCGTGATCAGAACGCAGTCCATTGCTCCTAAAAGTGCAGTAGTGTGGCTATGCCTCCAAGAGTATTGCTATTAACCCTTCAGTGCCAGCAGAGTATTACAATTAACCCTTGGTGCCAGCATACTTTCCTACTAGTAATTCAGTGCCAGCACTGACCCAGAGTATTGCCATTAACCCTTCAGTATGTATAATTTTATTTATAAAGTGTCAGCAGAGTATTACAATTAACCTTATGCCAGCAATCTTCCTACTAGATTTCAGTGCCAGCACATTCCCAGAGTATTGCAATTAACCCTTCAGTGCTAGCACTTTGTATCCAAGTTCAGGCTCTGTACTAGATACAATGTTACACATTACAGCAGAACAAGGAGAGCAGATCTAACACATTCGGTTCATTTGTAACAATGTATCCAAGTTCAGGCTCCGTAAGATACAACGTTCAAATTACAGCAGAACAAGGAGAGCAGATCTAACACATTCAGTTCATTTGTAACATTGTATCCAAGTTCAGGCTCCGTACTAGATACAACGTTACAAATTACAGCAGAACAAGGAGAGCAGATCTAACACATTCGTTCATTTGTAACATGTATCCAAGTTCAGGCTCTCGTACTAGATACAATGTTACATTACAGCAGAACAAGGAGAGCGATCTAACACATTGTTCATTTGTAACATGTATCCAAGTTCAGGCTCGTACTAGATACAAGTTACAAATTACAGCAGAACAAGGAGAGCAGATCTAACACATTCAGTTCATTTGTAACAATGTATCCAAGTTCAGGTCCGTACTAGATACAATGTTACAAATTACAGCAGAACAATGAGAGCAGATCTAACGCATTCAGTTCATTTGTAACATTGTATCCAAGTTCAGGCTCGTTACTAGATACAATGTTACAAATTACAGCAGAACAATGAGAGCAGATCTAACGCATTCAGTTCATTTGTAACATGTATCCAAGTTCAGGCTCTGTACTAGATACAATGTTACAAATTACAGCAGAACAATGAGAGCAGATCTAACGCATTCAGTTCATTTGTAACATTGTATCCAAGTTCAGGCTCTGTACTAGATACAATGTTACAATTACAGCAGAACAAGGAGAGCAGATCTACGCATTCAGTTCATTTGTAACATTGTATCCAAGTTCAGGCTCTGTACTAGATACAATGTTACAAATTACAGCAGAACAAGGAGAGCAGATCTAACGCATTCAGTTCATTTGTAACATTGTATCCAAGTTCAGGCTCGTACTAGATACAATGTTACAAATTACAGCAGAACAAGGAGAGAGATCAAACGATTCAGTTCATTTGTAACATTGTATCCAAGTTCAGGCTCTGTACTAGATACAATGTTACAAATTACAGCAGAACAAGGAGAGCAGATCAACGCATTCAGTTCATTTGTAACATTGTATCCAAGTTCAGGCTCTGTACTAGATACAATGTTACAAATTACAGCAGAACAAGAGAGCAGATCTAACGCATTCAGTTCATTGTAACATTGTATCCAAGTTCAGGCTCTGTACTAGATACAATGTTACAAATTACAGCAGAACAAGGAGAGAGATCTAACGCATTCAGTTCATTTGTAACATTGTACCAAGTTCAGGCTCCGTACTAGATACAATGTTACAAATTACAGCAGAACAAGGAGAGCAGATCTAACGCATTCAGTTCATTTGTAACATTGTATCCAAGTTCAGGCTCGTACTAGATACAATGTTACAAATTACAGCAGAACAAGGAGAGCAGATCTAACGACTTCAGTTCATTTGTAACATTGTATCCAAGTTCAGGCTCCGTATAGATACAATGTTACAAATTACAGCAGAACAAGGAGAGCAGATCTAACGCATTCAGTTCATTTGTAACATGTTATCCAAGTTCAGGCTCCGTACTAGATACAATGTTACAAATTACAGCAGAACAAGGAGAGCGATCTAACGCATTCAGTTCATTTGTAACATTGTATCCAAGTTCAGGCTCCGACAGATACAATGTTACAAATTACAGCAGAACAAGGAGAGCAGATCTAACGCATTCAGTTCATTTGTAACATCGTATCCAAGTTCAGGCTCCGTACTAGATACATGTTACAAATTACAGCAGAACAAGGAGGAGCAGTCTAAACATTCAGTTCATTGTAACATTAAAATATTCAAATTGGTTTGTCACAATCAACTAAAATAATGCTTGTGGCAGTCGATGGCAGGCCTGTGTGTACATAAAAACAGCAGTAGCTGGACTGGCTGAAGGCGTTACATGTAGAAATACAAATCCCAGAAGCAATTCGTATAACTGTGTGGTATACAGTGCTCCCTGGTGGGGAATGTTGGAATTACCAGTGATCTGTGTGCATGGTATACAGTGCTCCCTGGTGGGGAATGTTGGAATTACCAGTGATCTGTGTGTATGGTATACAGTGCTCCCTGGTGGGGAATGTTGGAATTACCAGTGATGTGTGTATGGTATACAGTGCTCCCTGGTGGGGAATGTTGGAATTACCAGTGATATGTGTGTCTGGTATACAGTGCTCCCTGGTGGGGTATGTTGGAATTACCAGTGATCTGTGTGTATTTACTAATGGGCAACCATGTTTTTTTGCAGAGAGTCTCAGTTCACCGAAGACACTACAAGTTGGGCAAGTAGCAATCATTGGCCAGAAGACCTGCAATTGCCTCTACCACATTAATCCATCAACAAACTCTCTAGGGTCAATCCAGCAGGATATGATCTGTGCTGGGTCGGCGGCAGGGAGTGTGGATGCCTGTCAGGTAGGTGGGAGACCAAGAGACTGTAACAGGATATTGGAAGTTTCCAGTTTATTCTGCTCCTTTCTTTGCCCATCTGATCCCATGTCATTTTGTCTTTTTTGCAGGGAGATTCAGGAGGTCCACTCTCCTGCTATGTAAACGGCAAATATTACCAGGCAGGCCTGGTCAGCTGGGGGGATGAATGTGGAACGCCCAACAAACCTGGTGTCTATATCCTGATTTCCTTGTATTCCAGCTGGATCCAGCAATATGTTCCCGATGTAAAGATCGGTTACGACACTGTGAGCCCTCCAGCCACATCGGAGAATGACAGCGGCTGTATAGGAGCCGATGGACAGTTTTACCATAACGAAGCCTCCATCTTGTTACTGACTTTTACCGCCCTCCCTTTGTACTGGTTAACGGCACATATTCTCAGCGACCTGTAAAAACCGGACAATGCAAAGTCCCTTGTATATAATAAATACACTGACAGCCACAGCGAGCTGTCCTCTGGTGGGTGTTAGTCTATACAGCTCACCTCTACACTGTATGATCTATACAGCTCACCTCTACACTGTATGATCTATACAGCTCACCTCTACACTGTATAATCGGGTTTATGCTAATTCAGTGGGTTAATGATTGGAGGAGATACGTTTGGCCTCTTAATTACTAAGGAGCTACAGTAATACTGTACATTATTCTCTATGTCCCCAGCTGAAAACAAGATGGACGTCTACAGGCCACGCCTCCTTTTCTTTAACCCTCAACACAAACCACCTTCCCATTGGATCAGGTCTCATCGAAATCTTTAGAAATCAAATTTATTTCCAGTCAAAGAAATCTATTTAGATAAAAAAATATTTTTATTTTATATACGTATATCTATAAGACGTTTGTAAACCACAATAAATGTTTATATTGTCCGACAATAAGCATCGTACGTCACTGACACTTAGTGAGAACAAACAAGTTCCGTGTTGTTTCTAAAACACAGAATCCAAATGTGTCGTGAGCAACCCAACTGTCTCTTCTGTATCACTTACAACAGGGGTGTCCAAAATGTGTCGTGAGCAACCTGACTGTCTCTTCTGTATCACTTACAACAGGGGTGTCCAAAATGTGTCGTGAGCAACCTGACTGTCTCTTCTGTATCACTTACAACGGGGATGTCCAAAATGTGTCGTGAGCAACCTGACTGTCTCTTTTGCATCACTTACAACAGGGATGTCCAAAATGTGTCGTGAGCAACCTGACTGTCTCTTTTGCATCACTTACAACAGGGATGTCCAAAATGTGGGGCCTCCAGATGTCTACACTTTAAACAAAAACTGGCGACTTGTCACTTATCTGTCCCCAACTGCTGTTTTAACCAGTTTATTACGTGAATTTGTAACCAGATATTTAATGATAAGTTCTCTTCCGTTCTGGCAAAAGGTATCTGCCTCCTCCCTCTGCTCAATGAGCTTTTTATAAGCTTGAGCATGTGCAGTGGAGGCAGCAGGGGAAACAGCTGTCAATCATTGGTTGTGATGCCAACAGTTACAGCCTTGATTGACTGCATTGTGGGAGGAGCCAGCTTACTCTGCCAAGGCAATACTTATCCTTAAATATCTGGTTAATACATATAATAATGTGTTAAATCCATTGGTTGGGGGCAGGTAAACATGTGACCAGTTTTTTTTTTTGTTTTAAGTGCAGACATGCCCTTTAAAAACTCCAATGTTCTGGAATAGCAGCCAGGGAATTCTGGGAGTTTTCATTTTTAAATATGTTGAGGGTGGCAGGTTAGACATTTGTCTTCCATCGATAGGTTGTCTCCACTAGAGAAGGGGTTTGGTTTGCTTTAGATCTCAGGGCACAAGCCTCTCTGAAATACGATCTTTCACTGCCCCCGGCATCCAGACCCATCATGCAATTCCAGGAACAGGAAGTCAACTGTGGGAACTGCCTTAGTCCTTTCTAATTATTCTGGTTTTATTCCAGGAGTCGGTCATTTCTTCGTTAGCTTCATCATCTTGTGCTTCGGAGGAGCCCATTTTAGGTTGAGAGAATCCACTGCAAATAAAACAGTTTGGGGGGTTAACATGTAGGTCTAGTGATGGGACAAAATGGGAGAACATTTTAATACAATATATAGAATATAATGGGGCCTAGCCCTAAGGGTCACAGTCTTAATCGTTCAATTCAAGGAAAGGGAGACTTTGCAGAAAAACAAGTTGAGGGTCGCACCCCCAAATCCCCCCCACAGCCCACTGTGACCTGTAACTGCTACCAGGACCATTAAAAGACTGGGCAGAGGAAACCCGCACAGACAAGATTCAATTATTACAAAGCATAGAAATGTAGGAATACGTAAAGGGCATGTTCACCCATGAAACTAAATTGGTCAATTGTCTGTTACCTGCCCCAACTGCTATATTTAGCACTTTATTACCTGCATTACTAAGCTGGCCCCTCCCTCCATGCAGTCAATCAAGTGACAACGGACATCACAGCCAATGATTGAATGCGGTTTCACCTGCTGCCTCCACTGCACATGCTCAATCATATAAAAAGCTTTATGAGCAGAGGGAGGAGGCAGAAACCTTTGCCAGTAAGGAATAGAACATAAATAAATATCTGTAATATGCACTAAACTGGGGAAAATAGCAGTTGGGGTTGCAGGCTGATAACAAAGAAGTTGCCATTTTTTTTGTTTGGTCGTGACCTTTAAAGGAGAACTAAACCCAACAAAATAAGTATTTGCCATTCGTTTGTATTATTCTAATAACGCTTATTCTCACCTCCCTGTGAATAATATTACGCTCGGGGTACCTGGAACTTACCTTACTAGACTCTGGGGGTGAGTTACTCTTGGCCTGTCAATGCAATTCCCAGGGTAACCCGATATCTATCCAAGAGTTACTCTTGGTCTGTCAATGCAATTCCCAGGGTAATCCGATATCTATCCAAGAGTTACTCTGGGTCTTGTCAATGCACATCCCAGGGTAATCCGATATCTATCCAAGAGTTTACACTTGGTCTGTCAATGCAATTCCAGGGTAATCCGATATCTATCCAAGAGTTACTCTGGTCTGTCAATGCAATTCCCAGGGTAATCCGATATCTATCCAGAGTTACTCTTGGCCTGTCAATGCAATTCCCAGGGTAAATGATATCTATCCAAGAGTTCTCTTGGCCTGTCAATGCAATTCCCAGGGTAATCGATATCTATCCAAGAGTTACTCTTGGTCGTCAATGCAATTCCCAGGTAATTGATATCTATCCAAGAGTTACTCTTGTCTGTCAATGCAATTCCCAGGGTAATCCGATATCTATCCAAGAGTTACTTGGTCTGTCAATGCAATTCCCAGGGTAATCCGATATCTATCCAAGAGTTACTCTTGGCCTGTCAATGCAATTCCCAGGGTAATCCGATATCTATCCAAGAGTTACTCTGGTCTGTCAATGCAATTCCCAGGTAATCCGATATCTATCCAGAGTTACTCTTGGTCTGTCAATGCAATTCCCAGGGTAATCCGATATCTATCCAAGAGTTACTCTTGGTCTGTCAATGCAATTCCCAGGGTAACCGATATCTATCCAAGAGTTACTCTTGGCCTGTCAATGCAATTCCCAGGGTAATCGTATCTATCCAAGAGTACTCTTGGTCTGTCAATGCAATTCCCAGGGTAATCCGATATCTATCCAGAGTTACTCTTGGCCTGTCAATGCAATTCCCAGGGTATATGATATCTATCAAGAGTTACTCGGCCTGTCAATGCAATTCCCAGGGTAATCCGATATCTATCCAAGAGTTACATCTTGGTCTGTCAATGCAATTCCCAGGGTAATCCGATAACTATCCAGAGTTACTCTTGGCCTGTCAATGCATTCCCAGGGTAATATGATATCTACCAAGAGTTACTCTTGGCCTGTCCATGCAATTCCCAGGGTAATCCGATATCTATCCAAGAGTTACTCTTGGTCTGTCAATGCAATTCCAGGGTAATCCGACTATCTATCCAAGAGTTACTCTTGGTTGTCAATGCAATCCCAGGGTAATCCATATCTATCCAAGAGTTACTCTTGGCCTGTCAATGCAATTCCCAGGGTAATCCGATATCTATCCAAGAGTTACTCTTGGCCTGTCAATGCAATTCCCAGGAGTTGGTAAATGATATCTATCCAAGAGTTTATTGGCTGTCAATGCATTCCCAGGGTAATCCGAATATCAAGAGTACTCTTGGTCGTCAATGCAATTCCCAGGTAATCGATATCTATCAAGAGTTACTCTTGGTCTGTCAATGCAATTCCCAGGGTAATCCGATATCTATCCAAGAGTTACTCTTGGTCCTGTCAATGCAATTCCCAGGGTAATCCGATATCTATCCAGAGTTACTCTTGGTCTGTCAATGCAATTCCAGGGTAATCCGATATCTATCCAAGAGTTACTCTGGTCTGTCAATGCAATTCCCAGGTAATCCGATATCTATCCAAGAGTTACTCTTGGTCTGTCAATGCAATTCCCAGGGTAATCCGATATCTATCCAAGAGTTACTCGTGGTCTGTCATGCAATTCCCAGGGTAACCGATATCTTTCCAAGAGTTACTCTTGGCCTGTTCAATGCAATTCCCAGGTGTAATCGATATCTATCCAAGAGTACTCTTGCCTGTCAATGCAATTCCCAGGGTAATCCGATATCTATCCACGAGTTACTCTTGGCCTGTCAATGCAATTCCAGCGGTAATAGTGATATCTATCCAAGAGTTACTCTGGCCTGTCAATGCAATTCCCAGGGAATCCGATATCTATCCAGGTTACTCTTGTCGTCAATGCAATTCCCAGGGTAATCCGATATCTATCCAAGAGTTACTCTTGGCCTGTCAGCAATTCCCAGGGTAATCCGATATCTATCCAAGAGTTACTCTTGGCCTCTGTCAATGCAATTCCCAGGGTATCCGATATCTATCCAAGAGTTACTCCTTGGCTGTCAATGCAATTCCCAGGGTAATCCGATATCTATCCAAGAGTACTCTTGGCCTGTCAATGCAATTCCCAGGGTAATCCGATATCTATCCAAGAGTTACTCTTGGCCTGTCAATGCAATTCCCAGGGTAATCTGATATCTATCCAAGAGTTACTCTTGGCCTGTCAATGCAATTCCCAGGAATCGATATCTATCTCAAGAGTTACTATTTTTGGCTGTCAATGCAATCCCAGGGTAATCCGATATCTATCCAAGAGTTACTCTTGGCCTGTCAATGCAATTCCCAGGGTAATCTGATATCTATCCAAGAGTTACTCTTGGCCTGTCAATGCAATTCCCAGGGTAATCCGATATCTATCCAAGAGTTACTCTTGGCCTAGGTCCATGGATAATTACATCCTTTGTTTAATATATAGGATTATTAGCGCCAACTAGAGTATTAACATCGAGCGTGTGCTAAGGAACAAGGCCTGTTTATTCTCAAACATGGGAAATGTCGACCTCCTGCTGCATCTTGAAAGGTTCATAGATCATGTAAAGGCTCAATCCTCTGGCATTAACCTCCAAGAAAACCAGGTCATTCTCCAACTTACCTGTGATTGGTGGCTTTTTGTATTGAGCGCTCTTCAGATGTTCCTCCACCAGTTTCGGGGTGACACAGATAACATGCTGCCCTTTCCAGTATTTTACCATGTTCAGTGACTGCAGGGTACCAATGATGTCATTTTGGGTAATACTAGTCATCTGACTAAGAGAGAACACAAGGTAAGGTCACATGACTTACCAGACAGTAACTGTTGGTTTAAAAGACTTCCCTAAACTCACCTGAGGTCCTTGATTGAAAGTGTCCCCCGGAAATCTCTTAAGATCTCCAACAGAACCCAAGACCAGTAACTGCGATAACTCAACTTCCCCAGGTCAGACAGAGGCTTCTCTGGTGATCCCACTGTGTTTTCCAGCTTGGAGAGTTCATAGCCTGAGATACAGAATAAAAATATGATTTATATTGATAGGTTGTGTGTGACATAAGGTACTTGGACTGAAAGATCTTAAAGGGTATCTCCACCCGGAAAATATTCTTACAGGAGGTAAAGGAACTATTGTCTTACCTCCCATTCAATGAAACGGTCAAGAGACAGGAGGAAAGTTAGAGAACTAGTCTGACGGACTTTTGCAATGTATGTAAGTTCTCTAAACTTTCCTCCAGTCTCCTGATCATTTAATTGAAGAACAGGAGGTCATAGCTCTTTACTTCCTGTTCTTCAATTAAACCGGAAAAAACCCAACACACTCTATTTTTCAGGTGGAGAAACCCTTTATGGGCAGCGCCTAATGTGAATGAATAACCGAATTGTTTAGTTATACAGTTATATAACAGAATAGGCACAGGGAAGAGGAAAAAGTTCATCTCTTACTGAAAGCAATGAGGAACTTTCCATAACCACGTCTCTGGTATGGTGGAAGAGTTAAAATGCAGGCCACGTTATTTCCATCTGGCGACTCCTTCTCCTGGAATTGCAAAGGAATCGAAAAAATGTTGGTTGGTGGAGAAAAACAGTTTGTGTGTCTCACTGTGTCATGTGCTAATGGTGCCAGACTCTCCAAATCTCCATATTCTCTATATTACGTTACATGCAGCGTGTTAACAAGGCCAGAGTGTCTGTATCTCTTGTTATAGCCTTTGTTCTATTGGGACGAATTTGCTTACATGATACAAACAGGGTTATTCAATAAAAGTTCTTATCGTTAAAAATGGTGCTAATTTTGCCCCAACCAATCAGATGTTATTTAACATTTGAAAGCTAACATCTGATTGGTTGGGGCAAAATTAGCACCATTTTTAACAATAAGAACTTTTATTGAATAACCCTGATAGTATTTAGCACAATTTGGTAATGTAGGATTTAAGTTACTACAGTTTATTGTGGATTGAAACTAAGTGACCACTAAGCTTAACACCCATACGGTAGGCACTAAATAGTTTGTTTAAATCTGGTGTAAAGTTCTCTGTGCTAACTAGTTTGATTGGTTAATAATGTATTGTCCATTTAATCTGACTACAATCTACATCCACCGATTCCCTCCTGCCAGGCAGTTGGAATATAGTGTGATTGCAATTCCTTTAATCACAATAACTTACGCACCAGTCAGGTTATTCGAACTCTATATACTCCGCACACCTTGCACCCCTCCTGGCCTACCTTGGAGAAGTATCCTACAATGTGGGCTCCCTGCAGATCCACCTCGGTTAGGATATAAAACACAAACGGTTCCACATCAAAATACAGAGTTTTGTGGTCCAGGAAGAGTTTGGCCAACAGGCAGAGGTTCTGACAATAAATCTTGTGGTCTTTTCCGTCCACCTCATACACGGAGATATTTCCCTTCCTGTAGATTTCCTTTCCTGGTGGCTGTCTCCACTGACAGAGGCCCTGTGGGGATGAAAATGTAGACTTAATGCCTGTTTTTTTAGTAGAGAGCATTATATAGAACACGTGGTACACAGTGCTTGTTTATTACATCAGTAAACAGTTTTCTAATAGATAATAAAACATAAAAGGGCAATTTAACATCCCCCTTATGATAATACCATGGTGAGCATATAAACCGCTAAATCCTCACTCCTGGGTCTTACTTTATTAGAACAAGCCCTGCAAATTTGGCTTCCTGGCCCCAGCCCCACCACAACCCATTATTCAACCAATGAAATGCTTTTCAAGGACATGTCTTCTAATTGGTTAGTCCTGCCATTGTGCAGGACTATGACGGGACAGCCGTCAGTAATTAAAGGGCACCTATACTGAAAAAAACATTTTTTTTTTAAATTTCCCACCACTACTACCACTTAACCACTTTTACGTTGCTCCGTCCTCTATTTCTATAGATATTCAATCTGAACCATCTTATGGTTCAGTTGTCAATCAAGTGCTTTATTATCATAAACTCTTTACTGTAACTGGAATGGTAACACTTTGTATGTGTGAATTGCATGGTGGGAAATTACCTTTCCACTGCTGCCTCAAAGTGATTACTGAGCATGTGTGCCCTCATAGAAAGTCTAGTCAGATGAAAGGAGGTGTCAGTGAACAGAGGGAGGAGGGATACTGAGCCTGAGCAAATCAAGTACTGGATTAAAGGCATGCAGCAACACACCTCAAAGTATGTGCTACTTACATATATTATTTATAGATTAGGATGAGGAAAAGTAGTTTTTCATTATAGTTGCCCTTTAAATAAGACGGTTTAGGTCCTCACCCCCTGAGTGGGGTCACTTAGAAGGGTGAATTTGCCCTTTAAAGAAGGACTGTTCCTCTCTTACCAAGTGGTATCGATAGCTCTTCTCAAACTTCATGTATTTTAAGCAGTATTCACAAACCCATAGTTTGGGTTGTTTCCCATAATCCTCTGGAAACGGAGAGAAGTACCAAGCATCAATTTCATAATTTCCTATATGGATCTTGTCTACATATTTGACTTTTGTTATCTGAAATAAAATAAAGAAGATAAATAAAAAAAAATGCATCCCTGATTCAATGGGCAAAATCACAGGGAAAAAAGCAAATATTTAATATAACAAAAGCAAATTAAAAGAACAGATCCTAAAATTTTGAGCACTGGGCTCAGCCATCTTTATTTGCATTCAATGGGAATGTCACAGATTTGTGTGGAGCAGAAAAAGTTTGAAACCAACATGGACACCGTCAATCACCGGCTGTCATGGGCCACGCGATACTGTAACTGCAAACAAGGTGGATAGCACTAGGTTAAGGGGCATTTTGATTTTGGTAAATAAATATTCACCAATGAATGAACTCACATAGAATTGTTTCATAAATAAAAGGGGAAAACCATTTCTTAAATATTACAGTTCGCAAATCTTTAGCAATTTATTAAAAGAGAAAAACAACGTCCGCAATCGTGAATCTACTTCTCAGCTGTAAAGAATTAAACACAAGTCCCCACACTGCAAACGACATTCTATCAGGGTGCTCCTGGCCCTAGGTAGGAACAAGTCCCCATACTGCAAACGACATTCTATCAGGGTGCTCCTGGCCCTAGGTAGGAACAAGTCCCCATACTGCAAACGACATTCTATCAGGGTGCTCCTGGCCCTAGGTAGGAACAAGTCCCCATACTGCAAACGACATTCTATCAGGGTGCTCCTGGCCCTAGGTAGGAATACAGTCCCCACACTGCAACGACCATTCTATCAGGTGCTCCTGGCCCTAGGTAGTAACAAGTCCCCATCACTGCAAACGACATTCTATCAGGGTGCTCCTGCCCTAGGTAGGAACAAGTCCCATACTGCAAACGACATTCTATCAGGGTGCTCCTGGCCCTAGTAGGAACAAGTCCATACTGCAAACGACATTCTATCAGGTGCTCCGGCCCTAGGTAGGAACAAGTCCACTACTCTGCAACGACATTCTATCAGGGTGCTCCTGGCCCTAGGTAGGACAAGTCCATACTGCAAACGACATTCTATCAGGGTGCTCCTGCCCTAGGTAGGAACAAGTCCCATACTGCAAACGACATTCTATCCAGGGTGCTCCTGCCCTAGGTAGGAACAAGTCCCATACTGCAACGACATTCTATCAGGGTGCTCCTGGCCCTAGGTAGGAACAAGTCCCCTACTGCAAACGACATTCTATCATGGTGCTCCTGCCCTAGGTAGGACAAGTCCATACGCCAAACGACATTCTATCAGGGTGCTCCTGCTCCTAGGTAGGACAAGTCCCCATACTGCAACGACATTCTATCAGGGTGCTCCTGGCCCTAGGTAGGAACAGTCCCCATACTGCAAACACATTCTATCAGGGTGCTCCTGGCCCTAGGTAGGAACAAGTCCCCATACTGCAAACGACATTCTATCAGGGTGCTCCTGGCCCTAGGTAGAAAAGTCCATACGGCAAACGACTTCTATCAGGGTGCTCCTGGCCCTAGGTAGGACAAGTCCAACTGCAAACGCATTCTATCAGGGTGCTCTGGCCCTAGGTAGGAACAAGTCCTACTGCAACGACATTCTATCAGGGTGCTCCTGGCCCTAGGTAGAACAAGTCCATACTGCAAACGACATTCTATCGGGTGCTCCTGGCCCTAGGTAGGAACAGTCCTACTGCAAACGACATCCTATCAGGGTGCTCCTGCCCTTAGGTAGGAACAAGTCCATACTGAAACGACATTCTATCAGGGTGCTCCTGCCTCTAGGTAGGAAACAAGTCCCCATACTGCAAACGACATTCTATCAGGGTGCTCCTGGCCCTAGGTAGGAACAAGTCCCCATACTGCAAACAACATTCTATCAGGGTGCTCCTGGCTCTAGGTAGGAACAAGTCCCCATACTGCAAACGACATTCTATCAGGGTGCTCCTGGCCTAGGTAGGAACAAGTCCCCATACTGCAAACGACATTCTATCAGGGTGCTCCTGGCTCTAGGTAGGAACAAGTCCATACTGCAAACGACATTCTATCAGGGTGCTCCTGGCCCTAGGTAGGAACAAGTCCATACTGCAAACGACATTCTATCAGGGTGCTCCTGGCCCTAGGTAGGAACAAGTCCATACTGCAAACGACATTCTACAGGGTGCTCCTGGCCCTAGGTGGAACAGTCCATACTGCAAACGAATTCTATCAGGGTGCTCCTGGCTCTAGGTAGGACAAGCCCCATACTGCAAACAACTTCTATCAGGTGCTCCTGGCTCTAGTAGGAACAAGTCCCCATACTGCAAACGACATTCATCACACAGGTGCTCCTGGCCCTAGGTAGGAACAAGTCCCCATACTGCAAACGACATTCTATCAGGGTGCTCCTGGCCTAGGTAGGAACAAGTCCCATACTGCAAACGACATCTTCATCAGGGTGCTCCTGGCCCTAGGTAGGAACAAGTCCATACTGCAAACGACATTCTATCAGGGTGCTCCGGCTCTAGGTAGCACAGTCCCATACTGCAAACGACATTCTATCAGGTGCTCCTGGCCCTAGTAGGAACAAGTCCCATACTGCAAACGACATTCTATCAGGGTGCCTCCGGGCCCTAGGTAGGAACAAGTCCATACTGCAAACGACATTCTATCAGGGTGCTCCTGGCTCTAGGTAGGAAACGGTCCCATACTGCAAACGACATTCTATCAGGGTGCTCCTGGCCCTAGGTAGGAACAAGTCCATACTGCAACGACATTCTATCAGTCAGGGTGCTCCTGGCCCTAGGTAGGAACAAGTCCATACTGCAACGACATTCTATCGGGTGCTCCTGGCCCTAGGTAGGAACAAGTCCATACTGCAAACACATTCTATCAGGGTGCTCCTGGCCCTAGGTAGAACAAGTCCCCATACTGCAAACGACATTCTATCAGGGTGCTCCTGGCCTAGGTAGGAACAAGTCCATACTGCAAACACTTTCTATCAGGGTGCTCCTGGCCCTAGGTGGACAAGTCCCATACTGCAAACGCCATTCTATCAGGGTGCTCCTGGCCCTAGGTAGGAACCAGTCCCCATACTGCAAACGACATTCTATCAGGGTGCTCCTGGCCCTAGGTAGGACAAGTCCCATACTGCAAACGACATTCTATCAGGGTGCTCCTGCCCTAGGTAGGAACAGTCCCCATACTGCAAACGACATTCTATCAGGGGTGCTCCTGGCCCTAGGTAGGAACAAGTTCCCATACTGCAAACGACATTCTATCAGGGTGCTCCTGGCCTAGGTAGGAACAAGTCCCTCTACTGCAAACGACATTCTATCAGGGTGCTCCTGGCCCTAGGTAGGAACAAGTCCCATACTGCAAACGACATTCTATCAGGGTGCTCCTGGCCCTAGTAGGAGGAACAAGTCCATACTGCAAACGACATTCTATCAGGGTGCTCCTGGCTCTAGTAGGAACAAGTCCCCATACTGCAAACGACTCTATCAGGGTGCTCCTGGCCCTAGGTAGGAACAAGTCCTACTGCAAACGACATTCTATCAGGGTGCTCCTGGCTCTAGGTAGGAACAAGTCCCCATACTGCAAACGACATTCTATCAGGGTGCTCCTGGCCCTAGGTAGGAACAAGTCCATACTGCAAACGACATTCTATCAGGGTGCTCCTGGCCCTAGGTAGGAACAAGTCCATACTGCAAACGACATTCTATCAGGGTGCTCTCTGGCTCTAGGTAGGAACAAGTCCCCATACTGCAAACGACATTCTATCAGGTCTTCTCCTGGCCTAGGTAGGAACAAGTCCCCATACTGCAAACGACATTCTATCAGGGTGCTCCTGGCCCTAGGTAGGAACAAGTCCCATACTCGCAAACGACATTATCAGGGTGCTCCTGGCTCCTAGGTAGAACAAGTCCATACTGCAAACGACATTCTCAGAGAGGCCCCCCCCAAGAAGGAACAACAACCACCCCCCAAACAAGCCCACATACTGCAAACAACTGCTTATCAGGGTGCTCCTGGCCCTAGGTAGGAACAAGTCCCCTTACTGCAAACGACATTCTATCAGGGTGCTCCTGGCCCTAGGTAGGAACAAGTCCCCATACTCAAACGACATTCTATCAGGGTGCTCCTGGCCCTAGGTAGGAACAAGTCCCATACTGCAAAAACGACATTCTATCAGGGTGCTCCTCCCTAGTAGGAACAAGTCCCCATACTGCAAACGACATTTCTCCAGGGTGCTCCTGGCTCTAGGTAGGACAAAGTCCCCATATGCAAACGACATTCAATCAGGGTGCTCCTGGCCCTAGGTAGGAACAGTCCCCATACTGCAAACGTCATTCTATCAGGGTTGCTCCTGGCTCTAGGTAGGAACAAGTCCATACTGCAAACGACATTCTATCAGGGTGCTCCTGGCCCTAGGTAGGAAACTCCCCATACTGCAACGACATTCTATCAGGTGCTCCTGGCTCTAGGTAGGAACAGTCCATACTGCAAACGACATTCTATCAGGTGCTCCTGGCCCTAGGTAGGAACAAGTCCATACTGCAAAACGACATTCTATCAGGGTGCTCCTGGCCTCTAGGTAAACAAGTCCATACTGCAAACGACATTCTATCAGGTGCTCCTGGCCCTAGGTAGAACAAGTCCCATCTGCAAACAACCATTCTATCAGGGTGCTCCTGCCCTAGGTAGGAAACACTCCATACTGCAAACGCCATTCTATCAGGGTGCTCCTGGCCCTAGGTAGGAACAAGTCCCCATACTGCAACGACATTCTATCAGGTGCTCCTGGCTCTAGGTAGAACAAGTCCATACTGCAAACGACATTCTATCAGGGTGCTCCTCCTCTAGGTAGGAACAAGTCCATACTGCAAACGACATTCTGTCAGGGTGCCTGGCTCTAGGTAGGAACAAGTCCCCATACTGCAAACGACATTCTATCAGGGTGCTCCTGGCCTAGGATGAAAACAGTCCCATACTGCAAACGACATTTCATCAGTCAGGTGCTCCTGGCCCTAGGTAGGAACAAGTCCATACTGCAAACGACATTCTATCAGGGTGCTCCTGGCCCTAGGTAGGAACAAGTCCCCATACTGCAAACGACATTCTATCAGGGTGCTCCTGGCCCTAGGTAGGAACAAGTCCATACTGCAAACGACATTCTATCAGGGTGCTCCTGGCCCTAGGTGGAACAAGTCCATACTGCAAACGACATTCTATCAGGGTGCTCCTGGCCCTAGGTAGGAACAAGTCCATACTGGCAAACGACATTCATCAGGGTGCTCCTGGCCTCTAGGTAGGAACAAGTCCATACTACTGCAAACGACATTCTATCAGGTGCTCCTGCCCTAGGTAGGAACAAGTCCCATACTGCAAACGACATTCTATCAGGGTGCTCCTGGCCTAGGTAGGAACAAGTCAATACTGCAAACGACATTCTATCAGGGTGCTCCTGGCCCTAGGTGGAACAGTCCCATACTGCAAACCAATTCTATCAGGTGCTCCTGGCCCTAGGTAGGAACAAGTCCATACTCAAACGACATCTATTCAGTTCAGGGGTCTCCTGCCCTAGGTAGGAACCAAGTCCCATACTGCAAACGACATTCTATCAGGGTGCTCCTGGCCTAGGTAGGAACAAGTCCCATACTGCAAACGACATTCATCAGGGTGCTCCTGGCCCTAGGTAGGAACAAGTCCCTACTGCAAAACGACATTCTATCAGGGTGCTCCTGGCTCTAGGTGGAACAAGTCCATACTGCAAACGACATTCTATCAGGGTGCTCCTGGCCCTAGGTAGGAACAAGTCCATACTGCAAACGACATTCTATCAGGGTGCTCCTGGCTCTAGGTAGGAACAAGTCCCATACTGCAAACACATTCTATCAGGGTGCTCCTGGCTCTAGTAGGAACAAGTCCATACTGCAAACGACATTCTATCAGGGTGCTCCTGCCTAGGTAGGAACAAGTCCCATACTGCAAACACATTCTATCAGGGTGCTCCTGGCTCTAGGTAGGAACAGTCCCATACTGCAAACGACATTCTATCAGGGTGCTCCTGGCTCAGGTAGGACAAGTCCATACTGCAAACGACATTCTATCAGGGCTCCTGGCCCTAGGTAGGAACAAGTCCATACTGCAAACGACATTCTATCAGGGTGCTCCTGGCTCTAGGTAGGAACAAGTCCCATACTGCAAACGACATCTATCAGGTGCTCCTGGCCCTAGGTGGAACAAGTCCATACTGCAAACACATTCTATCAGGGTGCTCCTGGCCCTAGGTAGGAACAAGTCCATACTGCAAACGACATTCTATCAGGGTTGCTCCTGCCCTAGGTAGGAACAAGTCCATACTACTGCAAACCACTTTCTATCAGGGTGTGCTCCTGGCCTAGTAGAACAGTCCATACTGCAAACGACATTCTATCAGGGTGCTCTGGCCCTAGGTAGGAACAAGTCCCCATACTGCAAACGACATTCTATCAGGTGCTCCTGGCTCTAGGTAGGAACAAGTCCATACTGCAAACGACATTCTATCAGGGTGCTCCTGGCTCTAGGTAGGAACAAGTCCATACTGCAAACGACATTCTATCAGGGTGCTCCTGGCTCTAGGTAGGAACAAGTCCATACTGCAAACGACATTCTAAACACAACTTACTGCCTCGTGCTCCTTCTCCAGGGCTGCGGTGGTGGGATCCATTTCTGCGTATGTCTGGGAAAAGCAAAGTGCAAACATCAGTATAAATAGATAACGATAAACTGAACACAATAAATAATAAAGCAGAAATTCCCAGAATTAGGACATCAGCTGTAACAACACACCCATGATCTGGAATATGAACTTCCCTCGCTGGGGACTGGTAGTTTGTGCATGGCTTCTTTACCAAACCAACCAGAATGCATCATTTTTTCCACAGTGTAGGGCCCCCCAGCCCACCTCCAACCGCTGATTAGTTTTGTAAAACAGGCCCCAGAAATGTACCTATCCTACATTCCCTCGGCTGTCTGCTCCTGGCTCTCTACTTGCCGGAAGCAGCAGAGAGAGGCCGGACCGGCAGCAGCGTCTGTGATTGGCTGAGAGTCAACCAATCAATTTTTGTTTCATACCTTTTGCACATGGTTAATCTCATCGTGTTTCCTTTTCTGGTTTCGCGTGATCTTCCTTTCTGGCTGCTCAGAAAGTTCGTTAATGTACTGGTCTGTGTTCTTTTGGACAGCGTCTTTGACGGTCTTAGTCAATGCCAGACGATTCTTGTCCACCCATTCATCCAATCTACGGTTAACTACACAAAAAATCATTTTAACTTTACGGCCCAAGGAAGGTGCAGGAGTTACAATGTTCTGTAAACGTGTTCAAACAAATGAGAAGACAAATGACAAAAAAATCATTATCCAATATTAAAATCAAGAGAAGTCAAACAAGCTAGAGAGCAACTGTGCAAAATGTGTGTAGTTATCTCCCTTTTATTATTACATAGTCCCCCTTCTTCAGTTTAAACACAAGTTTGTAGGTCTAAGCATCAATAACATGGAGACTGAACAGCAAATGTTCATGTCATGTGATCCATTGTCTGCCTTGCAGGAATGTTTGTTTTCTGCTTCTCCTTAACCTACCAGCTTCCCAACAGAATTCAATAATCACAGTGTGCGTGTTGCAGATGAAGCCAATAGTGGGGCAAACAAAGATTCGCTGGTTATGATCCACTTTACTAATAGTATAGTATAGAGTAGTATAGTACAGAACAGTATAGTACAGTATAGTGCAGTAAAGTATAGTATAATACAGTATAGTGTGGTATAGTATAGAGTATTATGGTATAATATAGAGTGGTATAGTATTAGTATAGAGTGGTATAGTATAGTATAGAGTGGTATTGTATAAAGTAGTATAGAGTGGTATAGTATAGAGTGGTATAGTATAAAGTAGTATAGAGTGGTAGTAGTAAGAGTGAGTATTAGTTATAGGATAGTATTAGGTTAGTAGAGTGGTATAGTATAGTATAGTATATTATAGAGTGGTATAGTATAGTACAGTATAGTATAGAGTGGTATAGTATAGTATAGAGTGGTAAAGTATAAAGTAGTATAGAGTAGTATAGTATAGAGTGGTATAGTATAGTATAGTATATTAGTTATAGTATAGATATATAGATGTATAGTGATATATAGGAGTGATATAGATATTATATATAGAGTGATATAGTATAGTAGTATATTATAGTGGTATGTACGTAGTTATTATAGGAGTAGGTTAAGTATATTATAGAGTGGTTATAGTATAGTATAGTATATTATAGAGTAGTATAGATATAGTATTAAGTGTAGAGTGATTATAGAGTATAGTAATATGAGTGTGATTAGTATAGTACGTTATTATTAGAGTGGTTATAGTGTAGTTATTATAGAGTGTATAGTATAGTATAGTATATATAGAGTGGGATTATAGAGTGGTATAGTATAGAAGTATATGATAGAGTGGTTAGTATAGAAGTAGTATAGAGTGTATAGGATAGAGTGGTGTATAGTATTAAAGTTAGTTATAGAGTGGTTATAGTATAGGATTGTATAGTATATAAGAAGTATTAGAGTGGTTATAGTTATGTATTTGAGGTTGAATAAAGACATACGTCCATCCAGTCAACCCCTAGCAATATCCTCATTTCCTGCCTAACTGTTCATCCAGAGAAGGCAAAAAAAAAAACAACAGATTTATGAAGGGGAAAAAATTCCTTCCTGACTCCAAGTGGCAATGGGAAATTTCCCTGGATCAACTCTACTTTATTATCATACCAGTAACTTGTAACATTCCTTGTTTGTAGAAACTCATCCAGCTTTTATTAAACGACCAATGACATGCCATAACACGTCCGCTGGAAGACAGTTCCATAGCTTTACCGTTCTCACAGTGACAAACCCTTTCCCAACTCTACTTTATGTATCAATACCAGTAACTTGTAACATTCCTTGTTTGTAGAAACTCATCCAGCTTTTTATTAAACGAACCAATGAACTGCATAACAACGTCCACTGGAAGACAGTTCCATAGCTTTACCGTTCTCACAGTACAAACCCTTTCTCAACTCTACTTTTATACAATCCAGTAACTTGTAACATTCCTTGTTTGTAGAAAACCATCCAGCTTTTTATTAAACTGACCAATGAACCTGCCATAACAACGTCCACTGGAAGCAGTTCCATAGCTTTACCGTTCTACAGTGACAAACCCTTTCCCAACTCTACTTTATGTATCAATCCCAATAACTTGTAACCTTCCTTGTTTGCGAAACTCCTCCAGCTTTTATTAAACTGACCAATGAACCTGCCATAACAACGTCCACTGGAAGACAGTTCCATAGCTTTACCGTTCGCACAGTGACAAACCCTTTCCCAACTCTACTTTATGTATCAATCCAATAACTTGTAACATTCCTGTTTGTAGAAACTCACAGCTTTTTATTAAACTGACCAATGAACCTGCCATAACAACGTCCACTGGAAGACAGTTCCATAGCTTTAACGTTCTCACAGTGACAAACCCTTCCCAACTCTACTTATGTATCAATACCAGTAACTTGTAACATTCCTTGTTTGTAGAAACTCATCCAGCTTTATTAAACTGACCAAGAACCTGCCATAACAACGTCCACTGGAAGACAGTTCCATAGCTTTACCGTTCTCACAGTGACAAACCCTTCCCAACTCTACTTTATGTATCAATCCCAGAAACTGTAACATTCCTGGTTTGTAGAACTCATCCAGCTTTTAAAACTGACAATGAACCTGCCATAACAACGTCCACTGGAAGACAGTCCCATAGCTTTACCATCTCACAGTGACAAACCCTTCCCAACTCTACTTTATGTATCAATCCCAGTACTTGAACATCCGTGTTGGAAACTCATCCAGCTTTTTTATTAAACTGACCAATGAACCTGCCATAACAACGTCCATGGAAGACAGTTCCATAGCTTTACCGTTCTCACAGTGACAAACCCTTTCCAACTCTACTTTATGTATCAATCCCAGTAACTTGTAACATTCCTTGTTTGTAGAAACCATCCAGCTATTTATTAAACTGACCAATGAAAATGCCATAACAACATCCATGGAAGACGTTCCTAGCTTTACCGTTCTACAAGTGACAAACCCTTTCCCAAATCTACTTTATGTATCAATACCGATAACTTGTAACATTCCTTGTTGTAGAAACTCATCCAGCTTTTATTAAACTGACCAATGAACCTGCCATAACAAACGGCCACTGGAGACAGTTCCATAGCTTTACCGTTCTCAAGTGAAAACCTTTCCAACTCTACTTATTGTATCAATACCAGTAACTTGTAACATTCCGTTTGTAGAAACTCATCCAGCTTTTTATTAAACTGACCAATGAACCTGCCATAACAACGTCCACTGGAAGACAGTTCCATAGCTTTACCGTTCTCACAATGAAAAACCCTTTCCCAACTTGAACCCTAAACCTTTATTCTTCAAGTCTTAAGGGATGTCCTCGTGTCCTCTGACATGTTCTATTGGTGAACAATCCCCCAGAGTTTATTGTATGGCCCGTTAATGTATTTATACACAGTAATGCTTAGAAATAAAGATATACGCTTACGATAGGTGGGAAAACTGCAAATGTTAGAAATAGTTACATGGAAACAACATAATTTTGAGAAAAGGATCATAACAGAAATTTACCCTGAAAAACACCAAAATTAAACCAACAAAAAAAAAATCTGTGCAATCGCAAACCATACAAATTGTATAAAATTATAAAATTACTCCATAAACACTGATGAGTAATATCCAATAAATGTAAAATAGTTCATCAGCACTTACATCCTACATAATGCACGTAGAATTCCTCCCGTCCTTCCTGTTCGTTTAGGCGTGACTGAATCACCTCTGCAGAATCTGACCATAGAGAGAAATGAGACACAAACATGTGAATGAACTGTAATAAAATGTATTTCTCAATTATGTGTGTACACACAGCAGCATTTTGGGTAAAACATTCCTCTGTCAAACTGAACGGCAGTTTCAACATCACAGTCACAAGCTAAAGGGTTCACTGACACTCCAATGCAGGCAAATATATAATCTATATATAATACATAAGTGTTGTATGTTATAATGGGAGCTGCAGTGGTATATATCCTTATAAAAATCACCCAGCTATGTCACTAAGCGACTCATTTCTTATATCCCACTGCCCCTCCCATTCCAGTGTTCATGCCTGGACAATGACTCAGCAGTGTTTAACTTCACTAACAGAACTTGCTGGAGCTGCTCCGTCACTTCATAACCAATGTCTCTCTCCTCCTCCACAAAGATTTGTTTAACCCCATAGATGCTGGGCTGGGATGTTCCTTTCTACTGGGTTTAAGTAGCTTGGGGGTTTACATTTAGGTAGGAATAGGGACAAGGCTAGAATTTAAAATGCAATTGGGGTGAAGGAATCCGAAACTTATGTATTATAAGAAATAATGTGCCCCTTTACATTATAATATAAGGATATTACGCCACCTCGGAGTTCCGTGCCCTGTATAAAAGCACTCGGCCTGCGGTCTCATGCCTCTATATGGTCAGGGAACCATGGTGGCATAATATCCTTATATTACACTGCAAGGGACACATTTTCCCTTATACAATATGTTGTTCTATTCAAACACAAACAATAGATAAAGGATCTTACGCCAAGTATTATCAGCCCTTCTGCAGAGATACGTCTCCCCAATCTCTACTGTAACTTCTTGATCTCTTCCTCCCCCAACAGACATCCCTGACTCTCCTCCAGACACTGCCTCTTCATCCTCCTCTTCTTTTATTGTTAAATGACCAAGCCCATCTTCCTGAGAAGACAGCATATCCTGCAGGTTTTCATTCACTGATGTGGGCACATTTCGCTGTTCTTCTGTTGTAATATCCATTGTGATCTACAAGAACTGGACTGACCTAAGGAATAAGACGTAGAGAAAACTCAACAGAAATAAACAATAGGTATTTATGTTTATAAAATACACAACTACAATACACAGTTCCAAAGATTTAGACAGGTATCCAGCCTGTCTCTGTAGAACTGAACTAGTTACTAATAAGCCAAGAAACTGATTTATAAATGATCTTTGCATTATCTGAGTGCATGCGATTTGCATACAAATGTCGATCGCAGAACATGCAACGTTGCACACACGTTTGCTCTGCAATTCTTGCACTGACGGATAGTAAGCACATGAGAAAACACGCAAGTGTGCCCTATCCCTTATTCCACAATGAGTTATAGTAGCCTGAGAATATTTGCTTTTGAAGGTTCTACCCATGTCTATGGAGAAAAATGTTTGGGAAATGTGTGGACACATTCGGAAAGCTTCCACAGATTCATTAGTTAGTTAGAAGATACCTGAAACTCCTGTACTATCAGGCCATGGTGATCTGTACATTGTATGATATATCCCTGGTCCAGGCCATGGTGATCTGTACATTGTATGATATATCCCTGGTCCAGGCTATGGTGATCTGTACATTGTATGATATATCCCTGGTCCAGGCCATGGTGATCTGTACATTGTATGATATATCCCTGGTCCAGGCCATGGTGATCTGTATATTGTATGATATATCCCTGGTCCAGGCTATGGTGATCTGTACATTGTATGATATATCCCTGGTCCAGGCCATGGTGATCTGTATATTGTATGATATATCCCTGGTCCAGGCTATGGTGATCTGTACATTGTATGATAATATCCCTGGTCCAGCTATGGTGTCTGTACATTGTATGATATATCCCTGGTCCAGGCTATGGTGATCTGTACATTGTATGATTATCCCTGGTCCAGGCCATGGTGATTGTACATGTATGATATATCCCTGGTCCAGGCCATGGTGACTGTACATTGTTGAATATATCCTGGTCCAGGCTATGGTGATCTTGTACATTGTATGATTATCCCATCCTGGTCCAGGCCATGGTGATCTGTACATTGTATGATAATCCCTGGTCCAGGCCATGGTGATCTGTATCTTGTATGATATATCCCTGGTCCAGGCTATGGTGATCTGTACATTGTATGATTATCCCTGGTCCGGCCATGGTGATTCCTGTATATTGTATGATATATCCCCTGGTCCAGCTATGGTGATCTGTACATTGTATGATATATCCTGGTCCAGGCCATGGTATCTGTACATTGTATATATATCCTGGTCCAGGCTATGGTGATCTGTACATTGTATGAATTTATCCTGGTCCAGGCCATGGTAATCTGTACTTGTATGATATATCCCTGTTCCAGGCCATTGTGATCTGTACATGGTATGATATATCCCTGGTCCCTGCATGGGTGTTGTACATTGTATATCTATCCCTGTTCCAGGAGGATGACATGTATAAATCCCTGTTCCAGACCATGGTGATCTGTACATTGTATGATATAATCCATGGTCCCTGTCATGGGGGGATTTTACATTGTATGATATATCCCTGGTCCAGGCCATGGTGATCTGTACATTGTATGATATATCCCTGGTCCCTGTCATGGGGATTTGTACATTGTATGATATAATCCTGGTCCAAGCCATGGTGATCTGTATATTTTATGATATATCCCTGTCCAGGCCATGGTTATCTGTACATTGTATAATATATCCCGGTCCAGGCCACGGTGACCTGTAAATTGTATGATATATTCCTGGTCCAGGCCACGGTGACAGTATATTGGTATTATATACATTGGTCCAGACATGGTGATCTGTACATTGTATTATATACCCCTGGTCCGGCCATGGTGATCTGTACATTGTATTATATATGCATGTTCTAGGCATGGTTATATGTGCATTGTTTTATATATCCCTGGTCTAGGACATAGTGATTTGTACATTTTATTATATATATATCCCTGGTTCAGACCATTGCGATCTGCACCATGTTTTATATATTCCTGGTCAGGCCATGGTGATCTGTACATTGTACTATATATCCCTGGTCCAGGCCATGTGTATCTGTACATTGTATTATATATCCCTGGTCCAGGCCATGGTAATCTGTACATTGTACTATATATCCCTGGTCCAGGCCATGGTGATCTGTACATTGTATTATTTATTCCCTGGTCCAGGCCAGGGTGATCCGTACATTGTATTATATATCCCTGGTCCAGGCCAGGGTGATCCGTACATTATATTATATATCCCTGGTCCAGGCCAGGGTGATCCGTACATTGTATTATATATCCCTGGTCCAGGCCAGGGTGATCTGTACATATGTATTATATATCCCTGGTCCAGGCCAGGGTGTCCGTACATTGTATTATATATCCCTGGTCCAGGCCAGGGTGATCCGTAACTTGTATTATATATCCCTGGTCCAGGCCAGGGTGATCTGTACATTGTATTATATATCCCTGGTCCAGGCCAGGGTGATCCGTACATTGTATTATATATCCCTGGTCCAGGCCAGGGTGATCCGTACATTGTATTATATATCCCTGATCTAAGACAAGGTGATCTGTACATTGTATTTTAGAACACATCATTACAACTGTTGAAATACACAACCCTAACATTCCATTTTTAAAGACAACCTTCCCTTTGCACCCACTTGATGCCAATGACAGAACCCAGGGTGAGAAACCCCTATGCCCTGGGTTTGCCTGCAAAACTCGGGACAAACTTTTAGTATAGTACAGTATAGAACAGAATACAGTTTAGAAGTTGAGAGTTAAATAAAGACATTTGTCCATCAAATCCAACCTACTCGCTATTCTAACCTTTATGTGCCAACTCAGCCCACCCCCATTTGTCCAGACTTGGACCACCAATAGGAAGACGTGTATAGAATACACATTGGTCGGCACGGAACTGAAGCACGAATTTAAGCGAGGAAGGCGCACAAGGTAAGTATTAATGTTTTGTTCCAATACACAAGCTAAACCCAGGGGTGAGACCTACATTTAGGTGCTCACCCTGACCATGTAAAGAGAGAAGCGGGGATAAGTAATATAATTGTCTTTTAATAGTTCACTCATTATAACAACATTATACAGAGAGCTGGGGGATAATATGGAGGGTAGGTAGCTAGTTAAATGGGAGGGTAGGTAGCTAGTTAAAGGGGAGGGTAGGTATCTAGTTAAAGGGGAGGGTAGGTGTAGTTAAAGGGGAGGGTTGGTAGCTAGTTAAAGGGGAGGACTGGAGGGTAGGTACCCAAAGGGGAGGGTTGGAGGGTAGGTAGCCAGTCAAAGGGCAGGGTTGGAGGGTAGGTAGCCAGTCAAAGGGCAGGGTTGGAGGGAAGGTAGCCAGTTAAAGGGGAGGGTAGGTAGCCAGTCAAAGGGCAGGGTTGGAGGGTAGGTAGCCAGTTAAAGGGGAGGGTAGGTAGCCAGTTAAAGGGGAGGGTAGGTAGCCAGTTAAAGGGGAGGGTAGGTAGCCAGTTAAAGGGGAGGGTAGGTAGCCAGTTAAAGGGGAGGGTTGGAGGGTAGGTTCCCAGTTAAAGGGGAGGGTTGGAGGGTAGGTACCCAGTTAAAGGGGAGGTAGGCACCTAGTTAAAGTGGAGGTAGGTATCTAGTTATAGGGGAGGGTGGGTACCTAGTAATAGGGGAGGTAAGTACCTAGATAAAGGGGGTAGGTACCTAGTAATAGGGGAGGTTAGCACCTAAATAAAGGGGGGTAGGTACCTAGTTATAGGGGAAGTAGGAACTAGATAAAGGGGAGGGTAGGTACCTAGTTATAGGGGAGGTAGGTACCTAGTTATAGGGGAGGTAGGTACCTAGTTACAAGGGAGGTAGGTACCTAGTTACAAGGGAAGTAGGTACCTAGATAAAGGGAAGGGTCTGTACCCAGATAAAATAGGGGAGGTAGGTACCTAGTTATCGGGGAGGGTAGGTACCTAGATAAAGGGGAGGGTAGGTACCTAGATAAAGGGGAGGGTAGGTACCTAGATAAAGGGGAGGGTTGGGGGTTAGGTACCTAAAGGGTAGGTAGGTACCCAGGTAAAGGGAAGGTAGGTATGTAGGTTATGGGGAGGTAGGTACCTGGTTATGGGGAGGTAGGTAACTAGATAAAGGGGAGGGTAGGTAACTAGATAAAGGGGAGGGTAGGTACCTAGATAAAGGGGAGGGTTGGGGGTTAGGTACCTAAAGGGTAGGTAGGTACCCAGGTAAAGGGAAGGTAGGTATGTAGGTTATGGGGAGGTAGGTACCTGGTTATAGGGAGGTAGGTACCTAGATAAAGGGGAGGTAGGTACCTAGATAAAGGGGAGGGGAGGTAACTAGATAAAGGGGAGGGTTGGGGGTTAGGTACCTAAAGGGTAGGTAGGTACCCAGGTAAAGGGAAGGTAGGTATGTAGGTTATGGGGAGGTAGGTACCTGGTTATGGGGAGGTAGGTACCTAGATAAAGGGGAGGTAGGTACCTAGATAAAGGGGAGGGTAGGTAACTAGATAAAGGGGAGGGTAGGTAACTAGATAAAGGGGAGGGTAGGTAACTAGATAAAGGGGATGAAGGTGTCAGGACAATTCTTGTTATAACAGGGACAGTGCAGGATTTACCTATCACGTGATCAGTCCTTGAGGCGCTTTATTAAGACGTCACTGAACCGAAACAACGCGATATAAACACTGGGGCCCCGGGCTCGGTCTAGTGAATCGGTCTGATCGCTCGAATTGAGGCTTAAAAAGCTGCTGGGACGATCCGACACACATCGATATTTCGTCGGCCTCACACACAGGCCTGAGACATGGGCAGGAAATGCGTCACCGTTGAGTGATATCGCGATAATGTCCGCGCTCTACGTCCGGCACACAGAGGCCATGTTGACTGAGGGCAGGTACGTCACACCCCCTAGGCGGTACCTTCCGGCCCCTTCCCGCGCGTCCCCCTTTACAATGCAAGACGCCCCTCCCCCTGCGCGTCCTGTTGCCCGTGGTAACTACGAAGCCTCGCCCCCTTTTGCTGACAATAAAAGGCGGTCCCGTTAACAACTTCGCTGCCGGTATCGTGAGATTGGACGGATGGACACCGGAAACGCGGAGATGAGCGGCGGGAAAACTTCGATCTGCCTGAAGGATTCGATTTGCCGTGTGTGGGAGTGTTTATACCGATATGGCTAGTGACAGGGATGGTGACATCACTAAGCATATTGCGTCATTAAGTAAAACCTATGACATCACTAGGCACCTTTCTACCATTGTGGTTAATGTGCTTTCATTTCTATATCTGAGATACAGGGATGGGTTGTATTTCAATGTCCTGGTACCTAGTGTGTCCCCTGTGTAACTATGTCCGTCCGTGCGTACGCAATGGGAACCGCCCGTCCGATGGGGTCCTGGGACATCGCAATTCTATCACACGGAGTTCCGCTTAGATGATGAGGTCACATCGGTTTGGTTATTATTTACGTTATTTGTATATGGGACATCGAACTATCCATCTTAGACGATGGGAGGTCCGTACTTAGATGGAACTATCCGTAGTAGACGATGGGAGGTCCGCACTTAGATGGAACTATCCGTAGTAGACGATGGGAGGTCCGCACTTAGATGGAACTATCCGTAGTAGACGATGGGAGGTCTGTACTTAGATGGAACTATCCGTAGTAGAAGATGGGAGGTCTGTACTGAGGGAACTATCCGTAGTAGACGATGGGAGGTCTGCACTTAGATGGAACTATCCTAGTAGACGATGGGAGGTCTGTACTTAGATGGAACTATCCGTAGTAGTAGACGATGGGAGGTCTGCACTAGATGTGGAACTATCCGTAGTAGACGATGGGAGGTCTGTACTTAGATGGAACTATCCATAGTAGGTGATGGGAGGTGCACTTAGATGGAACTATCCATAGTAACGATGGGAGGTCTGTACTTAGATGGAACTATCCGTAGTAGGTGATGGGAGGTCTGCACTTAGATGGAAACTATCCTAAGTGACGATGGGAGGTCTGTACTTAGATGGAACTATCCGTAGTAGGTGATGGGAGGTCTGCACTTAGATGGAACTATCCATAGTAGACGATGGGAGGTCTGTACTTAGATGGAACTATCCATAGTAGGTGATGGGAGGTCTGCACTTAGATGGAACTATCCGTAGTAGGTGATGGGAGGTCCGCACTTAGATGGAACTATCCGTAGTAGACGATGGGAGGTCTGTACTTAGATGGAACTATCCGTAGTAGGTGATGGAGGTCCGCACTGAGATGGAACTATCGTAGTAGACGATGGGGGTCTGTACTTAGATGGAACTATCCATAGTAGGATGATGGGAGGGTCTGTACTTAGAGTGGAACTATCCGTAGTAGGTGATGGGAGGTCCGCACTTAGATGGAACTATCCGTAGTAGACGATGGGAGGTCTGTACTTAGATGGAACTATCCATAGTAGGTGATGGGAGGTCTGTACTTAGATGGAACTATCCGTAGTAGACGATGGGAGGTCTGCACTTAGATGGAACTATCCATAGTAGACGATGGGAGGTCTGTACTTAGATGGAACTATCCGAGTAGGTGATGGGAGGTCCGCACTTAGATGAACTATCCGTAGTAGACGATGGGAGGTGTACTTAGATGGAACTATCCGTAGTAGACGTATGGGAGGTCGTGAACTTAGATGGAACTATCCTAGTAGACGATGGGAGGGTCTGTACTTAGATGGAACTATCCGTAGTAGGTGATGGGAGGTTCCACTTAGATGGAAACTTCCATAGTAGACGTGGGAGGTCTGTCACTTAGATGGAACTATCCAGTAGTGGTGATGGGAGGTCTGCCACTTAGATGGACTATCCATAGTAGACGATGGGAGTTGTACTTAGATGGAACTATCCGTAGTAGGTGATGGGAGGTCTGCACTTAGATGGAAAATATCCATAGTATAAGACGATGGGAGGTCTGCACTTAGATGGAACTACCATAGTAGGTGATGGGAGGTCTGCACTTAGATGGAACTATCCATAGTAGACGATGGGAGGTCTGCACTTAGATGGAACTATCATATAGACGATGGGAGGTCTGACTTAGATGGAACTATCCATAGTAGGTGATGGGAGGTCTGCACTTAGATGGAACTATCCATAGTAGACGATGGGAGGTTGTACTTGATGGAACTATCCGTAGTAGGTGGGGAGTTGCACTTAGATGGAACTATCCATAGTAGACGATGGGAGGTCTGTACTTAGATGGAACTATCCATAGTAGGTGATGGGAGGTCTGCACTTAGATGGAACTATCCATAGTAGACGATGGGAGGTCTGTACTTAGATGGAACTATCCGTAGTAGGTGATGGGAGGTCTGCACTTAGATGGAACTATCCATAGTAGACGATGGGAGGTCTGTATTAGTGGAACTATCCGTAGTAGGGATGGGAGGTCTGTACTTAGATGGAACTATCCATAGTAGACGATGGGAGGTCTGTAACTTAGATGGAACTATCCGTAGTAGGTGATGGGAGGCTGCACTAGATGGAACTATCCATAGTAGACGATGGGAGGTCGACTTAGATGGAACTATCCGTAGTAGGTGATGGGAGGTCTGACTTAGATGGAACTATCCATAGTAGCGATGGGAGGTCTGTACTTAGATGGAACTATCCGTAGTAGGTGATGGGAGGTCTGCACTTAGATGGAACTATCCGTAGAGACGATGGGAGGTCTGTACTTAGATGGAACTAGTAGTAGGTGATGGGAGGTCTGCACTTAGATGGAACTATCCGTAGTAGACGATGGGAGGTCTGTACTTAGATGGAACTATCCAATATAGACGATGGGAGGCTGTACTTAGATGGAACTATCCGTAGTAGACGAGGGAGGTCGTAATAGATGGAACTATCCATAGTAGACGATGGGAGGTCCGACTTAGATGGAACTATCCGTTAGTAGACGATGGGAGGTCTGTACTTAGATGGAACTATCGTAGTAGGTGATGGGAGGTCTGCACTTAGATGGAACTATCCATAGTAGACGATGGGAGGTCCGTACTTAGATGGAACTATCCGATATGACGATGGGAGGTCTGTACTTAGATGGACTACGTAGTAGTAGGGATGGGGAGGTCCGTACTGTAGATGGAAATATCCGTAGTAGACGAGGGAGGTCCGTACTTAGAGGAACTCTCGTAGTAGTGAGGGAGGTCTGCACTTAGATGGAACTATCCGTAGTAGACGATGGGAGGTCTGTACTTAGATGGAACTATCCGTAGTAGACGATGGGAGGTCTGTACTTAGATGGAACTATCCGTAGTAGACGATGGGAGGTCTGTACTTAGATGGAACTATCCGTAGTAGGTGATGGGAGGTCCGTACTTAGATGGAACTATCCGTAGTAGACGATGGGAGGTCCGTACTTAGATGGAACTATCCGTAGTAGGTGATGGGAGGTCTGCACTTAGATGGAACTATCCATAGTAGACGATGGGAGGTCTGTACTTAGATGGAACTATCCGTAGTAGACGATGGGAGGTCTGTACTTAGATGGAACTATCCGTAGTAGGTGATGGGAGGTCGTTCCTTAGATGGAACTATCCGTAGTAGACGATGGGAGGTCTGTACTTAGATGGAACTATCCGTAGTAGCGATGGGAGGTCCGTACTTAGATGGAACTATCCGTAGTAGGTGATGGGAGGTCCGTACTTAGATGGAACTATCCGTAGTAGACGATGGGAGGTCCGCACTTAGATGGAACTATCCGTAGTAGACGATGGGAGGTCCGCACTTAGATGGAACTATCCGTAGTTGATGATGGGAGGTCCGCACTTAGATGGAACTATCCGTAGTAGATGATGGGAGGTCCGCACTTAGATGGAACTATCCGTAGTAGATGATGGGAGGTCCGCACTTAGATGGAACTATCCGGAGTAGATGATGGGGAGGTCCGCACTTAGATGGAAACTATCCGTAGTAGACGATGGGAGGTCCGACTTGATGGAAATATCCATAGTAGACGATGGGAGGTCCGCACTTAGAGGAACTATCCATAGTAGACGATGGGAGGTCCGCACTTAGATGGAACATCATAGAGACGATGGGAGGTCCGCACTTAGATGGAACTATCCATAGTAGACGATGGGAGGTCCGCACTTAGATGGAACTATCCATAGTAGACGATGGGAGGTCCGCACTTAGATGGAACTATCCATAGTAGACGATGGGAGGTCCGCACTTAGATGGAACATCCATAGTTGACGATGGGAGGTCCGCATAGATGGAACTATCCAAGTAGACGATGGGAGGTCCGACTAGAGGGAACTATCCATAGTAGACGATGGGAGGTCCGCACTTAGATGGAACTATCCATAGTAGACGATGGGAGGTCCGCACTTAGATGGAACTATCCATAGATCCTATGCTAAACATTGTTATAAGGTGGTAACACAATTGGATTGAAGATTGGAGAGAACCTGTTCATGTATTTTCCAATAGCTCACTGCCTGGGGAGTGTCAAACAAATGCAAGGTCTCTATTTAGTCATCCCAGATGTTAACCCGGAAAAAAAAAATCAGGTTTAGGGCAGAAATTGTGAATAGTAAAAAGTAATTTAGTGTTTTGGGGTATATTTCCTATTTTGTGTATATGAACAATGTGCTACCAATCTGCTCTGCTGCTAGTAAAACTGGCAAAATCTTCATTTTAGACAGTTTAACACAAGGTAACACAAGTTACCCTTAACATGGGGAATCCTCTAATTGTAAATTATTATTAAACTTAAATGCTATGTACACTGGAAAATGTGTTTTTTTAAATTGCCCATTAGTGGAAACTATAATTCACCCCAACTATCACTGTACTGTTTTTCTGGTGATCTGCCCCCTATTTCATTAGATATCCAATCTGAAATTTTAGCATTTCTGTAAGCTGTTTTGCTGTAGCTGGAATGGTTTGACAGTTGGTGTGCTGTATACTGTATGCAGTATTGACAGTTGGTATGTGGGAAAATAGGTCCGTGGTCAGAGCCTAAGCAAAACAAGTATTGTATTGAAGACATGCAGTAACACACACACCTCAGAGTAAGTGCTACTTACATGTATTTATAGATTAAAATGAAGCAAAGTCATTGTTTCAGTATACATACACTTTAAAGTTCATAAAACACATACAGGGAGATTCAATAAAAGTTCTTGTTGTTAAAAATGGTGCTAATTTTGCCCCAACCAATCAGATGTTAGCTTTCAAAGGTTAAATAAGATCTGATTGGCTGGGGCAAAATTAGCACCATTTTTAATAAGAACTTTAATTAAATCTCCTGGGTTGTGAATAATTTTTCTTAATAAAATCCAGGGTGCTTATATAGATTTATGATTAAACTTTAAAAAGCAAGTCCAGCCCTTAAATGAAAACACATATACAGGTAAATCACCCACCAAAACCCTAAACGTTAATAGTTTGAAATGTGAAATATATAAGTCTAACCTGAAATCCTGTACAATGTCCTGTTTCCCCTGTTTCTGCTTCCTGGTTCTTCCAGTTAGTAACTGTCAGTTATGGATTTGACAGATGACATCACAGCCAATGACTGAATGTTAATCCCCTGTCTGCCTCTTCTGAGCATGCCCAGGCTCAGTACAGGTTTCTAAATGGCTCAGTTTCCATGAGGCATCCAGAAGCATAGCAGACATACAGTATTGAATTCATCGGACAAACTATGATATATCAACATATTATAAAGAGGCCATTCTTTTTAAAGATGTTATTATGAGGGTGGAGTTGTCCATTAATTCTCCTCAATGGGAGATTCTAAATATAAATGTTTCCCTAGCCCTGCACTGCATTATTCACCAATGTATTCATACACCCTCCCCATAGGTAATAAAAGCTTGAAGATGTCCTTGGTCAGATCAGGCCATGTTAGATTATTTGATCCCCCTGTGGCTTTTCATCGAATGGTCTCGTCCTCTCTCTATCTTTAGTACATCCCTCACATTCACATAAGGAGTAAGTGTCTTTCTTGGTGTTTCTTGCTGTTGGCACCCATTGCTGCTCCTGTTTCTCAGTAAGAAGTTCTCGGTCTGCCTTTTCCTTTTTGTGAGTACTCCTGCTTGGGATAGTGATTCTCAATGGTTCCACGTTTAGCACTGATTTTCTAGCAGTTTATTCATTTTCAGTGCCTGTACTTTTTCTGGCATGATCTCTCAATGTGAAAAGTTCAGGATCAAGGGGAATGGGCAGTTTGGAAAGAAAGAACATTTTGAGGATTTTTATTGATATTTAGTTCATATTAATTTTCACCAGACACAACTGAGGTGAGGATGATCATCATGAGCAATGCAGAATGGAGTGTTCTGTGTTAAGCAATCCTGCCAGTAATGGTTTGAGGCTTGGTATGGAATATTTTTCTTTTTGGACTAACCTAAAAGCTTCTATGATCAGCTGTGTTTGTCCTTTAAATATATGATTGACACATCCACGAAGAAACCTTCAACTTACAAAATGTGTCTGGTAGCAGATGTCAGTTGGCCAAAGTCTTCTCCTCTTCCATTTAATCCAACTACTGAACCAACATCTGGAGGAGCCCATCACTCTGACATGGAGTACACTGTAAAGGGTCTTACTTTTCATGTTTGAGATTAAACTAGGAATAGGATAATTCCCAACAGAAGATTCTTTCAAGATTTCAGCAAGACCTACCCAGATTATTCAATCAGATTATCATTTCTGGGACAATCCACCCAAATTTGACACTTTGATTGTCAAGGCTACTAGAAATGCTGTTCTAGCCATGGAGGATTCAGCAGCTCTTAATGATACTTTGGATACATTGCTCAAATTAGCATACCGTATATCAGGGGTATCAATTGAACTTTTAATTGCTATTAGTTTTGCCGGAACCAACAAAATACGCCTTTTAGGAGGCTATCCAAAATTGTACTTCTAGAGATGATGATCTATAGATGGTGAAAGACTTTAAGCTCACAAATGATTACATTTCAATTGATTCTATTAAGTTAGAGACTAAATCAATGGGTTCTTCTGTGGAGGCTAGTAGAACCAGTTGCTTAGACAGTGGAAGGCTGATGCTCATTTCAAACAAGGATTGACCTCTTTGTTATTAGACGGCAAGAGTGGAATTCTGCTAAAAAGATACTTCCTTTACACAGACTCCCAATGCTTTTCTCTAGCTCCTAGCTTCAGGGACAATAAAGACCAGGGAAGGAATATTATGGAATCTTGATCCCAGCTCTATCTTTATCCTGGTAACAGGACCAAGCAAAGATCCTGTCCTATAACAAGACCATCCTTTACAGGTTGGGGCATATTCAGGGAAGGGCCAAACCGGGAAGGGCATTTATTTTCCAATATTCATAAAGGAGAAAAAAAAATGGGACACCAAGTTCCTCAACAAATTTTTGCATGTAAGAAAGTTCAAAATGGAGACTCGCAAACTGGTTTCCATCAAATTGTAAAATGGAGAATAAATTGCAAAAGTGGACATAAAAGATGTGTTGCTACAAAAAATCCTACTTTTTTATGTTTTGCATTTCCAATATGAAGTTATTCCATTTGGGTTAGACTCTGCTCCTCGAGTGTTTTCTAAAGGTTATCACTAGATTGCTAGGAGTCCAGATATTTCCATATCTGAACAACAATTATAAAAGCAAATAATCCGTCTTTACCAAATCCACATTTCCAGCTCTCCCATCTTTGTCTCTGCAGGCACAGTTGGATTGCCAACAAATTACTATCCTTGTTGATGCTTTCAATTTCTCATAATCCTAAACACATTCAACGTAACTCTTCCTCAGACTTAGAAACCACATGATTTTGATTGTGAAGAAGTCAATCTATTTTCCTACATCAACAGCATTGGTTGTTCCACCATATACTGGGAAAGTTAGTGGCCACACTAGAATCTGCGAAATGGGCAATACTCACATTTAATCGTGAACTAATTTTTTAATGCTATTTGAACACTCTTCTACATTGATTCTTTTCTAGATGGTTGCACTTCCGTACATGTGAGAAATAGATTCTGTAACTAAAAAGGCTTCTATGTTGTTGTCCGTGCAACTTACAGCCCATGTAGTCTTCAAAGAGCCTTGTGAGCATGTGCAATTATTGGCCATGCCCCCAGACCTCCGTATTCACTGTCTCTATTTAGGGAGAAGTTTCTATACAGATCTCTACAGACCAAAATGGGAGTCTCTGATAAGACTTTGAAATTTTCTTGTTACCCTGCAGTTTCCAGCCAGCATGAATTGCATAGAGGTTTCCTGGGGCAATACAAATTATTAAGCTTACAGACATTTTTTTTTCTTTTTAATTTTTCTATTCTGTCCCTAGTAGAAGAAAAAGCTTCTAAATGTATCTGTATACTTTGCATATGCTGTGGCTTTCAGGTCATGAGGTCACAGGTTCAAATCCCCAGACTTTTACTGAAATGTTAATATTCTGTTTTTACATTCCTGTAAGCTAAGAAATACACTGCAAAGATTACTTTTCTTTTTGGTATGAAAAGCAAAGGAATATATCATTGTTAGGATCAGAAGCATTTAAAGGATAACTATACTCTAAAAATGTAAAGTATCTGGGGCAGGGAGGTAGGATTGAGTATATCTGGTGTGCATCACTTCGGCCAGGAGAAGCTAGAGCCTTGGATTCTTTTCCTTGATGATAAGGTTATCCTCAGACCAGACCCAACCTTCCTGAAAAAAAGTTGTATATCCTCTAAATTAGAATATTATCCTCCCTACTCCTGATGAAGGGAATCCAAAATGTCCTCACATATTAGATGTTGGCAGATCTGGGTAAGATTCCTGCTGCATTGATTTTAGTAGTTTGTCTTAAGCATTTTATTAAGCAGATTGTCACAGGACGCCCTGTGTGAGGTTGCGAGAAATAACGCAAACCAGGCAAAACAAGCTCAATTGAAGGAGCTTTATTATAATGCACCAGTGCCAAGCACAACCTTATCCTACCAAGCACTGTCTTTAGGATGCAGTTCCTGGGTTCTCTGGGCTCCACTGCCTTGGCTCTAAGCTACTGGGCTGCTGCTGGCATCTCCTGGGCTGCTGAACCTGGCTGTTTGATCCCTTGCTAAAGGGCAGGGTAGTAGTGTACAGCTCTGAGCAGCTAGACACTGCCTAAGCAAGTATCCTAGCTTTCCCTTCTGGCAAGCCCTAGTCTGCTTCCTCCTGTATCCCTTGCTCTCAAGCTAAGGGTTTAGGATACTGTTAATCCTAGGTAGATATCCTAGCAATTACTTAAAGGGAATCTCCACCCTCATTTTAAACATTTCATATACTATAGGGCATGTCCCCCACCCCCAACCGCTATATTCTGACATCTCATCCCATCTCTGCTTTCAGCACCTCATTCCCTCATCGTTCTGGTATGGCTTCCCTTCCCGCTGGAACTACAAGCTGGGCCAGACCGTCAGCCACAACTGTGATTGGCTGAGAGGCAGCCAATCACAGCCGCGGCTTCCATCAATGCAGAATGGCGATGGAACGAGTTGCTGTAAATTGAGATCAGAAGTGATTTTTTTTTATGTCAGAATATAGAGGTTGGGGGTGGGGGGGGGGCAATTCCTATCAAAAGGAATTAACGCTACAGGAGTAGCAGCCAGGGAGGGATCGGGAGGGGGTGAAAGGGCTCCACTGCGCATGCCAGCAGCAACTGAGAGGACACAACAGAGGCAGAAACCTTTTGGACGGGAAGACAGCTCCTACCCTTCAGTAAACTGGACCAGGGATGTAAGGTAAGGATTTTTTTTAATTGTACAGTGGGGGCCAGTGGTTGGTGAATTTTTAGTTTGGTGGGTTGGACATGCCCTTTAACTCAATCCAGTCTGGCACCATACAAATAACTTTAGACAGGCAATCCCAGGAGCTTTACCCATAGAGCCATCTTGTGGTAAAAGGACTAACTGCATGTTCACACTGTGATTGGCACATTTTACATACACATTATTTGTTAAAGACTGGGCACCACTCTCTCTCTTACTTAGCATTCATTATGTAAAGATAATAGACTCCCGAAGCTCCGTCACACAGACATGTAACCGCAAGGCAGGAATTCACAGTAGTGAGGTCACAGCTTACGCTACAGGATCTATAGTGGCCTCCTGGACTTTCTGTGCTTGATAAGTCCTGCAGCAATCCATGTTTATTAAACACAATAAAATTGATGCATTTTCAGCATCCAAAGCTTCTTTTTGTAAAATCCCATTGAGACAGCGCACCACTCTCTCTCTTACTTAGCATTCATTATGTAATGTTCTTTTCCTGCATACGCAGTGCGATTTACCCTCCCCTACAGTATATCTGTGTTTTTCGGACGTCTATGCTTGGACATTCAATAAAGACTGAGGTGGGAGGAGCATCTTCAAGCTTTTATTAGCTCAATGGTGGGGGCCTGTCATGTGACCTGATGGAGGAATAAACCAATTAATGAACAGACCAGGCTGTATCCCTCTCCCATCTGACCAGACTGAGCAACCATGCTCATTTATCACTTTGAGGCAGAACTGGGAGAGGGATTTCCCCCCCATATTAACTATCAAAACTTTCACCATTCCAACTGCAGCAAAACTGCACACAGCAGAAATGTTTATGATAATGAGGTACTTGATTGACAGCTGAAATGTAAAATGGTTCAGATTAGATATCTAAAGAAATAAGGTTCGTAAACACATGCGATCGCGGGTCCTGAACTGCGATGCACGATGTGTACGGACGAACGTTTTGGACGATAATCGTCCCGTGTTTAGGCACTTT
This sequence comes from Hymenochirus boettgeri, assembly GCA_019447015.1. Classification (NCBI taxonomy): domain Eukaryota; kingdom Metazoa; phylum Chordata; class Amphibia; order Anura; family Pipidae; genus Hymenochirus; species Hymenochirus boettgeri. The sequence continues at coordinate 1,096,390 of JAACNH010000011.1, read as the reverse complement.
TTGTGGCCATCTGTGTAAAATAACACGCATGTGATGTTCCATCTCACCTCCTGTCATTTAGTGTACTTATTGGTTAATGGCAATAGAGGGAATATTTTGTAGAATGTTTTTGTTCTAAACCATTGTGTGTGTTCACAGGACTGGCAACTGTTATTGGGAGCAGGAGGTCGGAAGACGGGGATCTAGAAGATTTTTATGTTCAATACAAAGGAAGTAGGTGATTTTCAAGCCTACTATACTGATCAGATGTGTTATCTCCTGTGTTATCCATAGGGGGATAAGACTAACTTGCCCAATCAGGCCTAGTAGAAAATCATCTGTCCAAGTCAAGCTTAAGCCTCCCCATGTCAGGCGGGTTTGAGTACGCGTGGAAAATCTGCTGGCACTGAAAGAGTTAAACATCTCGGATCTCGCCAAATCTCCCTGTTCTGCCCTACCCACATGTGGGGGGGAGGGGCACATGTAGGGGAGAGGGCATTTAGGGCACCAAAATGGCTAGAAACGGCCCCGAAGACTGACTAGGAAGCAGGGTAGTTCTGCACTTATTTGGGCCCCCTTGGCATATAGATATGGTACCCTACAACCACATAAAATACATTGTTTCATGTGTGAAAGTGGTAAGGCTAACTAGCTTTACTTAGTAGGCTAATGACTGCCCTGCCCGTGCTGCCTCCTCTGCATGTTCGAGCTAAATCTTACCAACAGCTTTAAGAGCAGGTGACAACCTTTACAAACTGGGCAGGCAACGGGCTGAACTTTGGGAAGAAAAGAAGGTTGGTCTTAAAACTATATAACATATATATATATGGCAATTTACATTATGGGGGTGGACATTCAATGTGCATGTTCACTCACAAAATGAAATATTATATATAGGTAAGTCGCCCTCCAAACACAAAAACTACTGATGTAGGACTAACCAGTTATGCAGTGAAACTTGCATTCCCCCCTTCCCTCTGCTTCTCAAAAGGTTTCTGCCTACTCTCTGAGCTTTTTTACAAGCTCAGAGAAGGCAGCAAGGGCAATTACATTCAGTCAATGGCTGTGATATCATCCATGACTGACAGGAAGCACAAAGAATGGTAACATCTGTATTTCAGGTTAGTCTTACATCTCTTGGCTTTTTTAACTACTGCAGTTTTTTTTTTTTTTTTTTTACTTTTTGGTGGGAATTTCTTTTATACATTTTTTTTGAGGGGTGAACTTGTCCTTTAATCCTACTGACACAGAACATTCATTTCTAATGAGCTGGTTGTATTGTCGTCCTGCAGCTGACCCACCTGAGGAGGAGTGGGTGACCAGGGAATGTCTGGTGCCATTGAGAGAAAAGAGGAAGCCAACGGAGAAGCGGGGAGCACCAAGCAAGTGGTTAATGAAGGACACACGAGAGGAGAAGGTAACTATGACTATGGGAATATTAACACGGTAAACTCGTGTAACGTGTTTGGTTCACGGGCATGACCACGTTTTCATTTCTGCTAAAGCCGTTTCTTTTCTATATTGTTCCTTTCAAACATTAGAAGTGGAAGATGTTGGAATCGTTTGACCTCCCTGAGCAGCTGGTCTGTCCGCTCTGCCTGGAGGCTTTTATGGATCCGATGCTTCTGGACTGTGGGCACAACATGTGCCACCTTTGTCTATTGTCTCTGTCACAACAGTTGTCAGCCAGTTGCCCTCTTTGCCTTAAATCACTCTCCGGGCAGAAGTGTAAGGCTAACCATGCTTTGGGAAGCCTCGCCCAACAAATAAAGGAAGCTGGCAGTGCCCAGTCTGCAGACCAACACCTGAACAGCTGCAAAACAGGCCAGTGGCTGAGGGAACAGGCTTCATGTGTAGCACAACTAAACGTCTCTGTGGAGAAAGACAGTGTGGGTACAATAAGAAGATTAATACGTTATTATTACATTTGGGAGTTTGTATCTTCAATATTAATATTGTTTATCAACATGTTGGTTTAACACATTAAGTGCCAGCAGAACATTCTGGCTACTTCTTCCAGATGATTGGCCATTGTCTTGGCCACTCATTGATGCCGTTTCTGGTCCGGCCCCTCCCTACTGTGCAGGGAAGAGGCGCAGAGCAGCAGCAGAAGACAGCCGCGGGAACGAGTGCCGGTAAGTACATTTAGGAACCTAGCGAGGTCTAAATTTTGGGGGGTAATTATGTTAAATTTAAATTTTCGTTTTGGGGGGTGGACATGCCCTTTAAAGGGGAAGTTCAGTGCAAATACATATACTTTTCAGAAAAAAGAGCAATATTAATCCCAATGACCTTAATCTTCCCATTCAGCATTGTGTACGAAATCCTGACTTCCTGTTTGCAGGACCCCTAATAGAGACCGTTATGGTTTTGCCCTTGACCCAGCGCCTGGGTTGATTCAGTTGCTCAGTAGAGATCTGAGCATGTGTGACCCATCCAACAGCCAATCAGTAGAATTTACTGTTGGGAACATTCCAAGGATGTGGTGCATTCTGGGAAGAAGAATGACCGTTATACGTCACAAGCCAATAACATAGAGTAGAGCATTATGGACCCTTTTAATTCAGTCTTCACATTCCCTTATATCACCATCTGTTACCTTACATCTGCTTCTAGAGGTCCAAGGGGCCCGGCCCATATTACTTATACCTCCTATGTCTATGCCATATCTAGTTTATTGTATGTCATTCTACAAAAATGCAATTATTCCAATGATAAATTCTAATTCCATATCAACTGATAAGGGAAAGCATAATGGACAATACAGCTATTTTATTCAGCACTGTATGGGACTATTACCTGTAATTTCCTGCCCTAATCCACATATGAAGTAGAAACATGTTACTACATGTCAACCGCCTACATGGCCACAATAAAATATTAACCCAGCTAAACCCAGCTTAAAGAGAGCCAATGCATTGCCAATGGTCTGTGCTTAAAGTGCCCGATTCAGGCTAAAACCCCTTTACCTGTGTAAAGCCCCAATCAACTATTTTAGGACTAATTCTGTCTCTGCACTGGGAGGTGAACTCATTGGATTGCTAATCTGCATTTACACAGTGCTTGGAGAAAACCATTTATTTCAGCCATCTAAAAAGTGTCACTTGTTATTATAATAACGTTTATTGCTTTGTGAATGAAAAGTAACATAAACGCCCATTTTCCAAGCTGAAATCCACACTGGAGAATCACTTCCTGGGAAGCATTTTTCAGTAAAGCTAGGTACGCACCTAGCGATTTTTCCTCCTGACCGGTCGCGGCAAAAGCAGCCGTGTCCGACAGTTACCGCAACCGATCGTGCGGTCCATAGAGGACAGCACGATCGGACGAGGTTTTCCACCATGTCCGATCGTCCTTTCGTCTGATTCGGACGAACGATCGGTCGGACATGGCCGCATTCGGATGTGATAATTTCGGTCCGATCGACCGATACACTGAACTATCGGTCGATCGGACCGAAGTATCTCATCGTGTGTACCCAGCTTAAATGTTTCTTGCAATCCGCAAAATAAGTTCTTTAGTACAACACCAAATACTGCTCCGTGCCAATACAATGTATACTTACCTTTCTCAGCCCAGAGATTTATATCTACTTACCTCCCTGTGATCCCCGGGGGGCCCATTTACTTAACTCTATAAAACCAGCTTCTCCTTCTCATGTATAAAGAAAGGAATTGGAGCAGAGAGGCACCAGGTCAATCCTTAGTTCAGATGAACATTAAGCTACATGTGTTGGTCCAAGTGAATATTTAAAGGCACGAAGACATTAAAAATTCACATGATGTAACAACATAACCCTGCTACAAACCATCAATCTTAAGGTTAGGGCAGTTTGTATGGAATCCCCCCCACATCTGAAAAAGTCCTCTGGCATTCCTGGACATTATATTTCTATTGTGGAAGATCAATTAAAAGGAGGACATGGGTTGCATTGGACCCTTCTATATACTGTAATGAAATAGAAGAGGAAGAAAGAACCTGTTTTTTCCCAGAAGCATTTAGTTTACTTAATCCAGAACATATAATCCGTGGTACTGAGAGATCAATAAAGTGTAATAAATAAATCGGGTGAAGGTGATTCTCCATGTAATAAAGCCTTATCTGCTACATTCATTGATGCTCTCTCCGCCCTTGTGTATCTCATGGTTTTTGGCTCATAGAGAGGTAACCAGAAGCACCAGGACCTTGCACCTAAAGCACAGACTGCTAGCATTTCATAGGTAACAAACAGTATATATCTAGCAGGTTATGTTTTTATTACACGGGGAATCCCCTGAACTGAATTATTATTTTATTCCTTTATTTTATTGGTCAGATTGCAATGGGGATTTTCTACGTTTTTCTCTGGGTAGACATGACCCCTAACTAATAAATGTATTTTTATTCTAAACCGCAATGTGTCTTTCATTTAGGATGATCTGGAAGATGATTTGGTAGAGCTACAAACACAATTCAAGCACTTAAAAGGGCAGTGCAAGCTGCAAGAACAGAGCATGTCCAAGTTATCGGTAAGTAGCAAATGAATCTTATGAGAAGGGTTAATTCAACCCCCTGCCCATCTGCTGTACCCTAAATGGGAGGACTTAAATATAGTACAGTATATACAGTATAGATAGTAATTAGTATAGTATAGAGTGGATAGTAGTATAGTATAGAGTGATATAGTATAGTATAGAGTGGTATAGTATAGTTAGAGTGGTGTATAGTATAAAGTATATAGTATAGTAACTATAGTATTTGAGGTTGAATAAAGACATACGTCATCCAGTCCAACCCATCTACCAATCCTCATTTCCTGCCTAACTGTTGATCCAGAGGAAGGAAAAAAAACCCACCAAATTTATGAAGGGAAAAAAATTCCTTCCTGACTCCAAGTGGCAATGGGAAATTTCCCTGGATCAACTCTACTTTATGTATCAATACCAGTAACTTGTAACATTCCTTGTTTGTAGAAACTCACCAGCTTTTTTATTAAACTGACCAATGAACCTGCCATAACAACGTCCACTGGAAGACAGTTCCATAGCTTTACCGTTCTCACAGTGACAAACCCTTTCCCAACTCTACTTATGTATCATACCAGTAACTTGTAACATTCCTTGTTTGTAGAAACCCATCCAGCTTTTTATTAAACTGACCAATGAACCTGCCATAACAAGTCCACTGGAAGACAGTTCCATAGCTTTACCGTTCTCACAGAGACAAACCCTTCCCAACTCTACTTATATATCAATACCAGAACTTGTAACATTCCTTGTTTGTAGAAACTCATCCAGCTTTTTATTTAACTGACCAATGAACCTGCCATAACAACGTCCAGGAGACAGTTCCATAGCTTTACCGTTCTCACGTGACAAACCCTTTCCCAACTCTACTTTATGTATCAATCCCAGTAACTTGTAACATTCCTTTTGCAGAAACTCATCCAGCTTTTATAAACTGACCAATGAACCTGCCATAACAACGTCCACTGGAAGACAGTTCCATAGCTTTACCTCTCACAGTGACAAACCCTTTCCCACCTACTTTATGTATCAATCCCAGTAACTTGTAACATTCCTTCTTTGTAGAAACTCATCCAGCTTTTTATTAAACTGACCAATGAACCCTGCCATAACAACGTCCACTGGAAGACAGTTCCATAGCTTTACCGTTCTCACAGTGACAAACCCTTTCCCAACTCTACTTTATGTATCAATCCCAGTAACTTGTAACATTCCTTCTTTGTAGAAACTCATCCAGCTTTTTATTAAACTGACCAATGAACCGGCCCATAACAACGTCCACTGGAAGACAGTTCCATAGCTTTACCATCTCACAGTGACAAACCCTTTCCCAACTCTACTTTATGTATCAATACCAGTAACTTATAACATTCCTTGTTTGTAGAAACCATCCAGCTTTTATTCAAACTGACCATAACCTGCCATACACGTCCACTGGAAGACAGTTCCTAGCTTCCCGTTCTCACAGTGACAAACCCTTTCCCAACTCTACTTTATGTATCAATCCCAGTAACTTGTACATTCCTTGTTTGTAGAAACCATCCAGCTTTTTATTAAACTGACCAATGAACCTGCCATAACACGTCCACTGGAAGACAGTTCCATAGCTTTACCGTTCTCACAGTGCAAACCCTTTCCCAACTCTACTTATGTATCACATACCAGTAACTTGTAACATTCCTTTTTGTAGAAACTCATCCCACTTTTTTAACTGCCAATGACCTGCCATACACGTCCACTGGAAGACAGTTCCATACTTTTACCGTTCTCACAGTGACAAACCCTTTCCCACCTCTACTTTATGTATCAATCCCAGTAACTTGTAACATTCCTTTTTGTAGAAACTCATCCAGCTTTTTATAAACTGACCAATGAACCGGCCATAACAACGTCCACTGGAGACATTTCATAGCTTTACGTTCTCACAGTGCAAACCCTTTCCCAATCTCTTTTATTTACACCCCAGTAACTTGTAACATTCCTTCTTGTAAACTCATCCAGCTTTTTATTAAACGACCAATGAACCGGCCATAACAACGTCCACTGGACAGTTCCATAGCTTTACGTTCTCACAGTGACAACCCCCTTTCCCACTCTACTTTTGTATCAATCCCAGTAACTTGTACTTCCTTCTTTGTAGAAACTCATCCAGCTTTTTATTAAACTGAACCATGAACCGGCCATAACAACGTCACTGGGAGACAGTTCCATAGCTTTACTGTTCTCACAGTGACAAACCCTTTCCAACTCTACTTTGTATCAATCCCAGTAACTTGTAACATTCCTTCTTTGTAGAAACTCATCCAGCTTTTTATTAACTGACCATGAACCGGCCTAACAACGTCCACTGGGAACAGTTTCCATAGCTTTACGTTCTCACAGTGACAAACCCTTTCCCAACTCTACTTTATGTACAATCCCAGTAACTTGTAATTCCTTCTTTGTAGAAACTCCAAGCTTTTTATTAAACTGACCAATGAACCGCCATACAACGTCCACTGGGAACAGTTCCATAGCTTTACCGTTCTCAACAGTGAAAACCCTTTCCTCAACTTGAAGCCAAACCTTTTTTCTTCAAGTCTTAAGGGATGTCCACGTGTCCTCTGACATGTTCTATTGGTGAACAATGCCCCAGAGTTATTGTATGGCCCGTTATGTATTTATACACAGTAATCATATCCCCACCAGCACCTTTTCTCCAGTGTACATAATTGTAACTTTTCCATTCTCTCTTCATAAATGCTTTATCCTCACCTTGGTAAGTACCGCTTAGTAGAACAATCTTTTACTACTTAATTTATTTACTTACTGCCATAAAATTAAATATAACAGGGAGATTCAATAAAAGTTCTTATCTTTTAAATGGTGCAAAATTTCCCCATCCAATCAATCTTATTTAACTAACATCTGATTGGTTGGAGCAATTAGCACCCATTTTATGATAGAAACCCCACCTCTCCACCTCCTGGTATTGACACCAATGGGAAGACAACACAGAGCTCGTTTTTAATAACAAGGTAAGACCCAGGGGTGAGGACCCAGTGGTTTAGGGCCCTCACCCTGTAATATTAACGAAGTCGGGGTATGGAAGAGTATCTTTCCTTTACGTAGTCCCAACTGAATGTTCTATGGCGAGACTGTCTCTATCTTTACTGCAGAGTTTGGGGGCGTTTAAAACTCGGGTTATGATTTGAAGGTTCAGCTCGTTGTGTGTTCATCAGGAAATGGCGTCCAGACTGGACCAGCACCTGGAGTCAGAATTCTCCATCTTACAAGATTCTTACAGGAGAGGAAGGAGAAGCTGCAGAGGGAGCTACACAAAGATGTTACAGAGGCCAAGAGGTGATGGATGAGGAGCTGAAGAGATGAGAGAAAAATGTCAGAGCATGGAGGAGGCTGTGGCAGGATTACAGGAGATACGGCCTCGCTTCTGAAAGTAGGACTTTCTATGGCCTCGGACGTGTTGTGGGCTATAGACAGGGTTCTTTATTTTAACCAACACATATAGGCAGCATGGTGATCTGTCATTGGATCATCCTTTATTTAGGTAGTCAGAATTTTTAGTCATGGGACACTGATGACATAGCTAAACACTGATTATACACTGATTATACATAGCTAAACACTGATTATAACTGATGACATAGCTAAATACTGATTATAGCTGATGACCTAGCTAACACTGATTATAGCTGATGACCTAGCTAAACACTGATTATAACTGATGACAGCTAAACACTGATTTATAACTGATGCCTAGCTAAACACTGATTATAACGGATACATAGCTAAACACTGATTATAAACTGATACATAGCTAACGATTTAACTGAGACTGCTAAACACTGATTATAACAGAGACATAGCTAAACACTGATTTATAACGATATACTAGCTAAACACTGATTAAACGATAACTAGCTAAACACTGATTATAACGTAACATAGCTAAACACTGATTATAACTGATAACATAGCTAAACACTGATTTATAAACGGATAACAAGCTAACACTGATTATAACTGATGACATAGCTAACACTGATTATAACGATGACATAGCTAAACCTGATTATACTGATACCTAGCTAAACCTGATATAACGATAACTAGCTAAACACTATTATAACTGATGACCTAGCTAAACCTGATTATACTGATGACCTAGCAAACACTGATTATAACTGAGATGACCTAGCTAAACACTGTTATAACTGATGACCTAGCTAAACACTGATTATCCTGATGACCTAGCTAACACCTGATTATAACTGATGCCTAGCTAACATTATAACTGATGACCTAGCTAAAGATTATAACGATGACCTAGCTAACAGGATTACCTAGAAAGTTATACTGAACCTAGCTAACATGATTAACTGATGACCTAGCTAAACATGATTAAACTGATCCTAGCTAAACACTGATTATAACTGATGACCTGAACACTGATTATAACGGACCTAGCTAAACACTGATTATAACTGATACATGCTAAACCGGATTATAACGGATGACTAGCTAAACCTGATTATAGTTGATGACATGTCTAAACACTGATTATAACCGATGACCTCGCTAAACGCCGTTATAACCGATGACCTTCTAAACACTGATATAACCGATGACCTCGCTAAACGCCGGTTATAACCGAGACTTTCCAACGTGGTTATAACGTGGCCTCGCTAAACCATAACGATTCGCTAAACACGATTGAAAACAGAGATATCAGATCTGTTTTTCATTTATTATGTAACTAAGTTCTATCTTAATTTCAGGATTTTCTTTCCTCCTTAGGGTATCCAGTTCCTGACTAACAGGTACAGTTATTCCACACTATGATATCTCCTGCTTGTTCCCTCCTTATTGCTCTCCTGTGATTCTCCTCCTATTCACTCCACCAAGGTGCGGTGAGGGGCAGAACACTGACTTTCCAAAATGGAGTCTTGATAAGATTGAGAGTCGATTGTTTGGGCCATTTTCAGAGGCCCGGTTCAGTTTGCAGCATGGAGGGATATGAGAGATGTTTTGGAGCCGGTAGGATGGGAAAGTCTCTTCTTCAATGGTCGGTCACCCTGATCGATCAGCTTGTGGCCAACTAATTTTGATTTTGATTTTTTTTTTTTTGTAGGAAAATTAAAGTAGAACTTTGTTGCTTTTAACAGCTTTTTAAAAAAGTTAGGTGCCCTTTAAAATGCCATAAGTATTGCAGGTAGGATAAGTACCTTCCAACTTCAAACTTTTTGTACTGTGGCAATGTTAAAACATCCATTTTTCCTTACCAACACGTGTATAATTTTTTGTTGATCTGCCCCCTACTTGTAGCTATCCAATCTAAAATATCTTACATTTCAGCTGTCAATCAAGTGCCTTATTATCATAAACTATCTTCTGTGAGCAGTTTTGTGGCAGCTGAAATGGAGTTTTGACCGTTGGAATGCTGTAGTGACAGCTGGTTTGTGGGAAAAGTCAGGTCAGATGGAAGTGGGATTGGTTGAAAGAGGGGGGGGGTACTGATCCTGAGCAAAACATATGCTGGATTAAGCATGGCAAGCACAACACACACACCCTCAGAGTAGTGCTACTTACAATTTATTTGTAGTGATTAAGATAGGAAGTTATTTCTACTTTAAAGAGCACTATGGGAAAATTTTTGAATTTTGAACATTTCAAAAGGAAAAAAACTACTACTTCCTGTCCTTTTTAGATGCAGATCAGCATCAGATATGTCAAATGCTGCTTGTCCACAGTAACAGTTTTAAACCCTCTTTCCCTTAGTCATAGTGATTGAGAGGAGGATGACAGAATTTTGACAGCTTAAGAATAGTAGGTAGGGTCTTAAAGTGCCAATACCAGCAACCTCTGTCGCAAACTCATAATCCATCCCAATTAGATCATGAGTTTGCCGATGTTGCCTGCATAGATGACAAATGTGATCGGCTCCCTATACTACAGTATTCTAAGCACAGTTTCTGTGCTTAGGTTTAGGCCCCTCGCACCCCCAGACTGACTGCTCTACCTGCAAGAACAAGCGAGCAGACAATAAGGGCTGGCAAACTTTAGAATGAATAACTAAGAACTGCATAAATATTTAATCCTGGGGTTAAGGGAGGCTGTGCTTAACCCAAGTATAGATTTTAGATAGTGGACCTGCCCTCGTAATGACATATAATGAACTGCCTTATGGAAGGATTTTTATTTTGCTTCTATAGGTGACTAAACATGACAATTTGGTAATAATTCTAAATGTCTGTTCTAACGTGCAGGTTTATCGTGTCCACGTCTAGATCCAGGTGTGGCACATCCTGATCTTCTACTCTCCGAGGGTCACCTGCCGCATCAGTTATTTTCCCAGGAGCTGGAGTCCACGTTAAATACCCCGATTTTCCCAATACCTTGTAGCACTTGGAACACCTAAGTACAAATCTGGGAAGCATTACTGGGAGTTGGAATTGGAATGGATACAGAATGTGACATTGGTGTCACTTGGACACTATCAGCCGCAATGACCCCTTTGCTCTGCACCCAGACGATGGTTGCTGGTTTGTTCATCCGAGGAGACCGCACATTGTGGCATTTGACTCTTCCCCGAGAATATTCTTGCAGCAGAAAACCTAAGAGGATTGGAATCTATCTAGGATATGAGGAAGGGCAGATATCTTTTTATAATGCACAAACCATGGGACATATCTATACCTTTGGGCGACCTTCCAGGGATCGACTGCGTGCTTATATCTCCCCCTGCTCCGTGACTGATGGTGAAAGATGCGAGCAACTTCTCAGGTCTTCCAACAAAACCTGTGACTTCCTGTTATTTCACTGCACTAACCACTGTAATGCAGCGCATTCGCTAAACATAAAACCACTTCCTGCTTGTTGCTGTGCTCTGTATCCCCCCTATTTGGTACATTCCATTTATTTTTTTAAGAGCTGCTGAGCTATTTAGGTTCCATGTGTCTTTGCGTTTAATGTGGGAACTTTTGTTAAGATTGAACTGCTGGAAAGAAATCTTATTTGGATATTGGTGTTAAGTTGGCATTTAATTACAATAATTATTGTAATATTGAATATTGCATAATAAACCAAATATAAATTAGAATTGGTAATAAAAAATCCTTGCAAACTTATCTGAAAATGGGCTTTTAGGGTAGTAAAAGGATGTTACTTACATGTGTGTCTGTGCCTGCTTTGTTAGTGAATTTTCAATGTTTAGTAACTGCTTCCAAACTGCCCCCCCTCTTATTCCCTGCCCACTTGTAATCAAGCGACACTGGATACATTCATTTACAATAATAAGCCTTCAGCCCGAACATATACAGCTCATTACCAAATCTTCCTGACACTACTGATAGTGGGTGGGGAGGGCTGCTGCTGTGTTAGACACTTCTCCTTCTAACATGCAAGAAGACTATGCTGGGGGGGGCTCCTGTAAGTGACTGGTAGTAACCAGTTTTGTAATTGGTAGATTAGTTACAGTGATCAGTGAGATACAAGACAGGTCTATTCACTGCTTTCCTTCTCCCTACTATTGTGACAGAGTAACCAGTTGGTAGATTAGTTACTATCAGTGAGATACAAGGCAGGTCCATTCACTGCTTTCCTCCTCTCTCTCCATTAGGAGTGACAGTGTTAACCATTGGAGATTAGTTACTATCAGTGAGATACAGGCAGTTCCATTCACTGCTTTCCTCTCTTTCCATTAGGAGGTGACTGTGTAACGAGCTGGAAGATTAGTTACTATCGGTGAGATACAAGGCAGGTCCATTCACTGCTTTCCCTTCTCTCTACATTAGGAGGTGACAGTGTAACAGTTGGAGATTAGTTACTATCAGTGAGATACAAGGCAGGTCCATTCACTGCTTTCCTTCTCCCTACATTAAGAGGTGACAGTGTAACCAGTTGTAGATTAGTTACTGTCTGTGAGATACACGCAGGTCCCATTCACTGCTTCCTTCTCCCTACATTAGGAGGTGACAGTGTAACCAGTTGGTAGATTATTACTATCGGGTGAGATACAAGGCAGGTCCATTCACTGCTTTCCTTCTCCCTACATTAAGGAGGTGACAGTGTAACCAGTTGTAGATTAGTTACTATCAGTGAGATACAAGGCAGGGTCCATTCACTGCTTTCCTCCTCTCCATTAAGGAAGGTGACAGTGTAACCAGTTGGAAGATTAGTTACTTCGGTGCGATACAGGCAGTCCATTCACTGCTTTTCCTTCTCTCTTTCACATTGTAGTGACTGATGTAACGGAGCTGGAAGATTAGTTACATATCGGTGAGATACAAGCAGGTCTATTCACTGCTTTCCTTCTCCTACATTAGGAGGTGACAGTGTAACCAGTTGGTAGATTAGTTACTATCAGTGAGATACAAGGCAGGTCATTCACTGCTTTCCTTCTCCCTACATTAGGAGGTGACAGTGTAACCAGTTGGTAGATTAGTTTACTATCAGTGAGATACAAGGCAGGTCCATTCACTGCTTTCCTTCCTCTACCTTAGGAGGGACAGTGTAACCAGTTGGAGATTAGTTCTATCAGTGAGATACAAGGCAGGTCCATTCACTGCTTTCCTTCTCCCTACTAGGAGGTGACAGTGTACCATGGTAGATTAGTTACTGTCGTGAGATACAGCAGGTCCATTCACTGCTTTCCTTCTCCCTACATTAGGAGGTGACAGTGTAACCAGTTGGTAGATTAGTTACTATCAGGTGAGATACAAGGCAGGTCCATTCCTGCTTTCCTTCTCCCTACATTAGGAGGTGACAGTGTAACCAGTTGGTAGATTAGTTACTATCAGTGAGATACAAGGCAGGTCCATTCACTGCTTTCCTTCCTCTCTCCTTAGGAGGTGACAGTGTAACCAGTGGAGATTAGTTACTATCAGTGAGATACAAGCAGGTCCATTCACTTCTTTCCTTCTCTCATAGGAGGTGAGTGTAACCAGTGTAGATTAGTTACTATCGGTGAGATACAAGGCGGTCCATTCACTGCTTTCCTTCTCTCTACATTAGGAGGGTGACATGTAACCAGTTGGTAGTTACTTACTATCAGTGAGATACAAGGCAGGTCACATTAACTGCTTTCCTTCTCCCTACATGGAGGTGACAGTGTAACAGTTGGTAGATTAGTTACTATCAGTGAGATACAAGGCAGGTCCATTCACTGCTTTCCTTCTCCTCACATTAGGAGAGGTGACAGTGTAACCAGTTGGTAGATTAGTTACTATCAGTGAGATAAAGGCAGGTCCATTCACTGCTTTCCTTCTCCCTACATTAGGAGGTGACAGTTGTAACAGTTGGAAGATTAGTTACTTCAGTGCGATCAAGGCAGGTCCATTCACTGCTTCCTTCTCTACATAGGAGGTGACGTGTAACAGTTGGAGATAGTTACTATCGGTGAGATACAAGGCAGGTACATTCACTGCTTTCCTTCTCCCTACATTAGGAGGTGACATGGAACCAGTTGGTAGATATGTTAGTACTATCGGTGAGATACAAGGCAGGTCCCATTCACTGCTTTCCTTCTCCTACACTTAGGAGGTACAGTGTAACCAGTTGGTTATTATCTATCGGTGAGATACAAGGCAGGTGTCCATTCATGCTTTCCTTCTCCCTACATTAGGAGGTGACAGTGTAACCAGTTGGGAGATTGTTACTATCGTGAGATACAAGGCAGGTCCATTCACTGCTTCGCTTCTCCCTACCTATCTATAGGTAGCTGTCTCCTCCTCTATCTATATCTCTCTATCACTTCTACTGCTATCTACACTCATCACGACAGATCCGCAGCTACGTCATCACTCTCAATCTATCACTCCAGTCTATAGCATCTATAATCAGATCTATCTTATCTATCTATCTAGTTATCATAGCATCACTCTTCATCTATCTATTATCTATCATCTTCACTCCTTCTATCTATCTATCTATACTATCTATCTATCTATCTAGCTCTATCTATCTAGTTTCTGTAAAAACTCATTTCATTTTCAATCATTTCATATTTATTATATTAATAACAACACTTAGGCTGAGGACACCTACAACGCACCAAATCTCGCACAAATCGTGAGCGCTATTGCGCGATTTCTTGCGTTCTTACTATTTTAAAGAGAACGCATGCAGTTGCGCGAAAAAAATGCTTGAACGCAAAAAGCGAACGGACGCGCAATCGCATGAACTTAGGAAATCGCAGGAAATGATCGCGTTCCTGCAATTTCCATGTTAGTTAAATCGCGGGCGCAATCACGAGTGAAAACGCATGCGCAAAGGTGCACACTCCAGGCGGCCTGCAGCTGCAGTCAGGACTAGTCGAGGAGTGAGGAACACTGACCCTGTCACCTGGACTATCTGGTGGAGTTAGGATTGAGGACACCGAGGGCATGGACGGAACCAGCAGTTCCACAACAACTCGTGGTCAGGGCTGCTCTAACTTGCGCCTCTTCACTTCTGCCTTCTGGTCTTCCCACTCCGGGTCCACGCAGCCAATCACAGCGATAGCGTAAACTGGAACTTGGTCCTGGACAGGAAATATGGTAATGGCACGGACACAATCCCCGCAACCCCCCAGCGGCGGCGGGGCGAGAGAAAAAAAAAAAGAAATTAAAACCGGCACCACAAAAAATCAAAACGGATAAAAATGGCTACTTAATAAGAATGGTTGCAGGGGTGGCAATGGTTACACCGCTGGGACCTAAACCGCAGTGTCCTCACCCTGGGTTTTTTCAGCTTTACTCACCACAAGTTCCCACTAACAACCAATGAGAAGACACCTTTCTTTCAGAGCGTCTCCTTATTGGCCGACTGAGTCCAGCAGTGGAGCACTTAGGACAATTATGCTCACCTTCCCTCCGCTCCTCTTCTTTGTTCATTAGCTTTACCCGGGTGAGGACCTGAACCGCTAGGTTCTCGCCCCTGGGTTTGCGTAACTTACTGCAGAGTCTTAGAGCAACGTTGCTCTGGTAGGCTCCGCCCCCTCCTCCCCGTCGGCGACGAGGCCAATAAAAAGGCACGCTCTGCAACTGAGCACTGAGCGATACCGGAACGTTCTGACTTTGCTACACACGATAACCGGGCGATTCCGTCAGATCGTCGTTATCGTATCCTTATCGTTATCGTATGTGTACCCGCTTTACACTGGGGCTGATAGCACAGCTCTGATTGACTCCTTCATGTACAATATAAAAGGGAGGTCTCTGGGTGTTGGGACACAAACACTTCCCCGCACGTGGTGATCACGTTGCTGCTTCCGCGCTTGTACCATTTGGAATAACGGGAGCAGCACGTGGTGTTCACTGCACCAATTGGCGTCTAACTAGCAGTCGGCCAATAGGATGAACGATCTCCCTAAGCTCCGCCTCCCCGCGCCTGCGCGTTACTTTCTATTCGTTTGTCTTGGAGATCCGAGGCCGTGCGGTTCCTTATCCGTGAACCCGTCCGGTCAGTTGGTGAGGGGAATGTAAACAGCCCGGTCCCGGTTATTCCACACACACCCCCGGGGAAGGTCTGTCACTGCCATAGATCCAGGTTAGTGGGGACCCATTGGTTTATAGGTCGGATGGACATTGGGTATTTACTGGATAATGTGCAATGGATTGTCATCAGCCTCTATACAGGGGTTTGTAGCTTTAAATGTCCACCCCTCCCCCACAAATCTTATGTTACCCTCCCCACCATACTTACTCTGTCTTCTTCTCTGGTAGCAGCAGTCACCACTGAGCATGTGCGAGCTTGGAAAGCGTTTCTACAGCTTTAAAGGGTATGTTCACCCAATCACTAACATTCCCAATATCTCTATACTTACCTTAACGTTACTTACAGTCCACATCCCTGGCCCTCCGGTAGGAGCCTCCCGTGGCTGGTGTATGGTTAATGTAATTGGTGCCACGCAGCTTCTGGGTAAAAATAATAATTGTTTGGCAGTATTAGTCCAATATTGTAGTAGAAATAGAGTACTGTGATACTTTTAATGACTAAGTTTATTTTAGTAGACAAGCTTTCAAGGGATCAACCCTCTTCCTCGGGTAAGACTAGTCCTGCTGTGACCTGAGGAAGAGGGTTGATCCCTCGAAAGCTTGTCTACTACAATAAACTTAGTCCATTAAGTATCACAGTACTCTACTTCTTACTACACAGCTTCTCTTTCAGCTTTGGGGACGGGCCAAAAACTCATTGGCTGTGACGTTAGCGGCAAAGCTGTGATGTGGGAGAGCAGAGAGATTGGGCTGTGTAATGAGTTTTTTTAAAATAAAGGTAAGTATTAGAGAATGTGCGCTGCAGAAGTTATGAGGACGAGAATTCCCTTTAAGAGGAGGGGGAAACCTTCCAAAACGGGGTAAGATTGAACACAGACTGATATCTGTTGTTCAAGGACAGGTGAATAAATATTGTGTTTCTTGGGAGGGGAAGGTGACTGATTGATCTGTTAAATAGCATGGCTGCAGACAGTCTACTACCGTACGAGCTGGTAACTGCAGAGGTGTACAGGACGGGACGGGACATCTCTTTTGTGGGGTGCTGCTATTATATTTTTAAGCTCCGTTGTTCACCCTTCACTAACGTCGGATATTTGCTATGAGCTTGGAGACGTCCGTACTTCCAGAATATAAAACTCGGAAATTGAGATGTTGGGGAATTTCATTTGTTGGCTTTCACGGGACTATTTACTAGATCTAGTGATGGCAGTGTTGGGCTAATCTACCAGTAGTAGCCTTGGGTGCTGATCTATTAAACTAGAGTTGATCCATCCTGTTCAATTCCAGTACAGAGAGACTTTGGGGTTGTGTTGCTATTGCTTTGTTTGGGATAGGGGGTTGCATAGCACACCTTATGTCTACTTGGTTTGTTTCATCTGTTATGTTAGCCATTTGCACACTCCATCCATAACGATGGTTGCCGTCGAATTTTATTGTAAGTTTTTTTTTTTTCTGCAGTGAACGGTCTGCAAAATGTGGTGCTGCCCTGATTAGAGAAGGAAGAGAGCATGACACTGTAGAAGTAAAAGTAACACTACTCAGAAGAGGAAACTAGAGTAAAATGGGGTTATGTGTACCAGATATCAATGCCCAGTCACTTAAAGGGTTCATATACTCACTGAAACACACTTACATTATCTGAAACTACAATTGAGAGAATTAAAATGATGGTACTCACTGTTTATCTGTGCTTGGTTGTCATTAATCATTAATGTTTAGTGTGCTATCCTAATTCCCCCCACCCTCCCTTACTCACCTCCTCCTTGTAGTGTCTGCGACACTTATATTCTTGCACAGCCACCAAGCACGCTTGCTTACAACATCTCCCCCCCCTCCCCCTGCTGATTCTCTTAATGTTGCAGAAAGTGGTGTTGGCAGGCAGGCTAAGGTCAGGATGGGTCACATTTATCATTTCTGCTTCTGGAGTGACAGGTCTTTCCATGTAAAATGCTGTGATTAAAATGATAATTCTCAGAATCTGCTGCTCAGTTTAAAATCGGGAAAGTTTTTGGACAAGTGGTAATATTATAATAATAGTGTAAGGTATAGATACCCTTTATATATGTCTTGTAGCTGCTGATGCAACCATAATGTCCAGTTCCCTATGCTGGATAAGCACACATGTCAATCCCTGCAGTCCGCTTTAAAGGCATGTTCACCTTTAAAACATAAAATATTAATTTGTCGGTTACCTGACCCCAACATATATTTTTTTTCACTTTTTATCTGCGTTAACTAACCAGTATTTAAGGTTAATTATTGTCCCCATTAGGCAGACATTATAATTAAATTCTGGTTACACATGCGTGTAGTAAACTGGGAATATAGCAGTTGGGGTTGCAGAAGATACTGGTATCACCAGTTTATATGTCTTTACGGTAGAGCATGCCTTTTAGCCTGTATGCTTTTGGATCAACACTGACATATCAAGCAGTTTATTGGAAGAACCAAGAAGAATTTAATGCTATTGACACTCTTCTACATTGTTCTTTTCTAATGTTGCACTTCCGTACATGTGAGAAATAGATTCTGTAACTAAAAAGGCTTCTATGTGTTGTCCGTGCAACTTACAGCCCATGTAGTCTTCAAAGAGCCTTGTGAGCATGTGCAATTATTGGCCATGCCCCCTGACCTCCGTATTCACTGTCTCTATTTAGGGGAAGTTTCTATACAGATCTCTACAGACCAAAATGGGAGTCTCTGATAGACTTTGAAATTTTCTTGTTACCCTGCAGTTTCCAGCCGCATGAATTGCATAGAGGTTTCCTGGGCATACAAATTATTAAGCTTACAGACATTTTTTTTTCTTTTTAATTTTCTTATTCGGTCCCTAGTAGAAGAAAAAGCTTCTAAATGTATCTGTATCTTGGCATATGCTGTGGCTTTCAGTCATGAGGTCACAGGTTCAAATCCCCAGACTTTTACTGAAATGTTAATATTCTGTTTTTACATTCCTGTAAGCTAAGAAATACACGCAAGATTACTTTTCTTTGGTTGAAAAAGCAAAGGAATATATCATTGTTAGGATCGAAGCTTAAAGATAACTATACTCTAAAAATGTAAGTATCTGGGGCAGGGAGTAGATTGAGTATATCTGGTGTGCATCACTTCGGCAGGAGAAGCTAGAGCCTTGGATTCTTTTCCTTGATGATAATTTTATCCTCGACCAGACCCAAACCTTCCTGAAAAAAGTTGTTAATCCTCTAAATTAGAATATTATCCTCCTCTTCCTATGAAGGGAATCCAAAATGTCCTCACTATTAGATGTTGGCAGATCTGGGTAAGATTCCTGCTGCATTGATTTTAGTAGTTTGTCTTAGCATTTTATTAAGCAGATTGTCACGGACGCCCTTGTGTGAGGTTGCGAGAAATAACGCAACCAGGCAAACAAGCTCAATTGAAGGAGCTTTATTATAATGCACCAGTGCCAACACAACCTTATCCACCAAGCACTGTCTTATGATGCAGTTCCTGGGTTCTCTGGGCTCCACTGCCTTGGCTCTAAGCTACTGGCTGCTGCTGGCATCTCCTGGGCTGCTGAACCTGGCTGTTTGATCCCTTGCTAAAGGGCAGGGTATGTAGTGTACAGCTCTGAGCAGCTGACACTCCTAAGCAAGTATCCTAGCTTTCCCTTCTGGCAAGCCCTAGTCTGCTTCCTCCTGTATCCCTTGCTCTCAAGCTAAGGGTTTAGATACTGTTATCCTAGGTAGATATCCTGGCAATTACTTAAAGGGAATCTCCACCCTCATTTTAAACATTTCATATACTATAGGGCATGTCCCCCACCCCCAACCGCTATATTCTGACATCTCATCCCATCTCTGCTTCAGCCCCTCATTCCCTCATCGTTCTGGTCTGGCTTCCCTTCCGCCGAACTACAAGCTGGGCCAGACCGTCAGCCACAACGTGTGATTGGCTGAGAGCAGCCAATCACAGCCGCGGCTTCCATCAATGCAGAATGGCGATGAAACGAGTTGCTGTAAATTGAGATCAGAAGTATTTTTTTTATGTCAGAATATAGAGGTTGGGGGTGGGGGGGGGCAATTCCTATCAAAAGGAATTAACGCTACAGGAGTAGCAGCCAGGGAGGGATCGGGAGGGGGTGAAGGGCTCCACTGCGCATGCCAGCAGCAACTGAGAGGACACAACGAGGCAGAAACCTTTTGGACGGAAGACAGCTCCTACCCTTCAGTAAACTGGACAGGGATGTAAGGTAAGGATTTTTTTTAATTGTACAGTGGGGGCCAGTGGTTGGTGAATTTTTAGTTTGGTGGGTTGGACATCCCTTTAACTCAATCCAGTCTGGCACCCATACAAATAACTTTAGACAGGCAATCCCAGGAGTTTTACCCATAGAGCCATCTTGTGGTAAAGGACTAACTGCATGTTCCACTGTGATTGGCACATTTTACATACACATTATTTGTTAAAGACTGGGCACCACTCTCTCTCTTACTTAGCATTCATTATGTAATGTTCTTTTCCTGCATACGCAGTGCGATTTACCCTCCCCTACAGTATATCTGTGTTTTTCGGACGTCTATGCTTGGACATTCAATAAAGACTGATGGGTGGGAGGAGCATCTTCACTTTTATTAGCTCAAGTGGGGCCTGTCATGTGCCTGATGGAGGAATAAACCAATATGAACAGACCAGGCTGTATCCCTCTCCCATCTGACCAGACTGAGCAACCATGCTCATTATCACTTTGAGCAGAACTGGGAGAGGATTTCCCCCCATATTAACTATCAAAACTTTCACCATTCCAACTGCAGCAAAACTGCACACAGCAGAAATGTTTATGATAATGAGGTACTTGATTGACAGCTGAAATGTAAAATGGTTCAGATTAGATATCTAAAAAAATAGGTTCGTAAACACATGCGATCGCGGTCCTGAACTGCGATGCACGATGTGTACGGACGAACGTTTGGGACGATAATCGTCCCGTGTGTAGGCACTTTTGTGCCATCTGTGAAAATAACTGTGTAAAATGTGATGTTCCATCTCACCTCCTGTCATTTAGTGTACTTATTGGTTAATGGCAATAGAGGGAATATTTTGTAGAATGTTTTTGTTCTAAACCATTGTGTGTGTTCACAGGACTGGCAACTGTTTATCGGGAGCAGGAGTCGGAAGACGGGGATCTAGAAGATTTTTATGTTCGATACAAAGGAAGTAGGTGATTTTCAAGCCTACTATACTGATCAGATGTGTTACCTCCCGTGTTATCCATAGGGGGATAAGACTAACTTGCCCAATCAGGCCTAGTAGAAAATCATCTGTCCAAGTCAAGCTTAAGCCTCCCCATGTCAGGCGGGTTTGAGTACGCGTGGAAAATCTGCTGGCACTGAAAGAGTTAAACATCTCGGATCTCGCCAAATCTCCCTGCTCCTGCGCCCTACCCACATGTGGGGGGGGGGCACATATGGGGAGAGGGCATCTAGGGCACCAAAATGGCTAAAAACGGCCCCGAAGACTGACTAGGAAGCAGTAGTTCTGCACTTTTTGGGCCCCCTTGGCATATAGATATGGTACCCTACAACCACATAAATACATTGTTTCATGTGTGAAAGTGGTAAGGCTAACTACTTTACTTAGTAGGCTAATGACTGCCCTGCCCGTGCTGCCTCCTCTGCATGTTCGAGCTAAATCTTACCAACAGCTTTAAGAGCAGGTGACAACCTTACAAACTGGGCAGGCAACGGCTGACTTTGGGAGGAAAGAAGGTTGGTCTTAAATATACATATAATATATGGCAATTTACATTATGGGGGTGGACATTCAATGTGCATGTTCACTCCACAAATGAAATATTATATATAGTGTAAGTCGCCCTCCAAACACAAAACTACTGATGTAGGACTACCAGTTTATCATGAAATTGCTTCCCCCCCTTCCCTCTGCTTCTCAAAAGGTTTCTGCCTACTCTCTGAGCTTTTTTACAAGCTCAGAGAAGGCAGCAAGGGCAATTACATTCATTCAATGGCTGTGATATCATCCATGACTGACAGGAAGCACAAAGAATGGTAACATCTGTATTTCAGGTTTTCTTACCTCTTGGCTTTTTTACTACTGCAGTTTTTTTTTTTTTTTTTTTACTTTTTGGTGGGAATTCTTTTATACATTTTTTTTGAGGGGTGAACTTGTCCTTTAATCCTACTGACACAGAACATTCATTTCTTGAGCTGGTTGTATTGTCGTCCTGCAGCTGACCCCCCTGAGGAGGAGTGGGTGACCAGGGAATGTCTGGTGCCATTGAGAGAAAAAAGGAAGCCAACGAGAAAGCGGGAGCACCAAGCAAGTGGTTAATGAAGGACACACGAGAGGAGAAGGTAACTATGACTATGGGGAATTTAACAGGTAAACTCTGTAACGTGTTTGTTTCACGGCACTGACCACGTTTTCATTTCTGCTAAAGCCGTTTCTTTTCTATATTGTTCCTTTCAAACATTAGAATGGAAGATGTTGGAATCGTTTGACCTCCCTGAGCAGCTGGTCTGTCCGCTCGGCCTGGAGGCTTTTATGGATCCGATGCTTCTGAACTGTGGGCACAACATGTGCCACCTTTGTCTATTGTCTCTGTCACAACAGTCGTCGGCCAGTTGCCCTCTTTGCCTTAAATCACTCTCCGGGCAGAAGTGTAAGGCTAACCATGCTTTGGGAAGCCTCGCCCAACAAATAAAGGAAGCTGGCAGTGCCCAGTCTGCAGACCAACACCTGAACAGCTGCAAAACAGGCCAGTGGCTGAGGGAACAGGCTTCATGTGTAGCACAACTAAACGTCTCTGTGGAGAAGACAGTGTGGGTACAATAAGAAGATTAATACGTTATTATTACATTTGGGAGTTTGTATCTTCAATATTAATATTGTTTATCAACATGTTGGTTTAACACATTAAGTGCCAGCAGAACATTCTGGCTACTTCTTCCAGATGATTGGCCATTGTCTTGGCCACTCATTGATGCCGTTTCTGGTCCGCCCCCTCCCTACTGTGCAGGGAAGAGGCGCAAGCAGCAGCAGAAGACAGCCGCGGGAACGAGTGCCGGTAAGTACATTTAGGAACCTAGCGAGTCTAAGTTTTGGGGGGTAATTATGTTAATTTAAATTTTCATTTTGGGGGGTGGACATGCCCTTTAAAGGGGGAAGTTCAGTGCAAATACATATACTTTTCAGAAAAAGAGCATATTCATCCCAATGACCTTAATCTTCCCATTCAGCATTGTGTACGAATTCCTGACTTCCTGTTTGCAGGACCCCTAGTAGAGACCGTTATGGTTTTGCCCTTGACCCAGCGCCTGGGTTGATTCAGTTGCTCAGTAGAGATCTGAGCATGTGTGACCCATCCAACAGCCAATCAGTAGAATTTACTGTTGGGAACCCCAAGGATGTGGTGCATTCTGGGAAGAAGAATGACCGTTATACGTCACAAGCCATAAACATAGAGTAGAGGCATTATGGACCCTTTTAATTCAGTCTTCACATTCCCTTATATCACCATCTGTTACCTTACATCTGCTTCTAGAGGTCCAAGGGGCCCGGCCCATATTACTTATACCTCCTATGTCTATGCCATATCTAGTTTATTGTATGTCATTCTACAAAAATGCAATTATTCCAATGATAAATTCTAATTCCATATCAACTGATAAGGGAAAGCATAATGGACAATACAGCTATTTTATTCAGCACTGTATGGACTATTACCTGTAATTTCCTGCCCTAATCCACATATGAAGTAGAAACATGTTACTACATGTCAACCGCCTACATGTCCACATAAAATATTAACCCAGCTAAACCCAGCTTAAAGAGAGCCAATGCATTGCCAAGGTCTTTGCTTAAAGTGCCCGATTCAGGCTAAAACCCCTTTACCTGTGTAAACCCCAATCAACTATTTTAGGACTAATTCTGTCTCTGCACTGGGAGGTGAACTCATTGGATTGCTAATCTGCATTTACACAGTGCTTGGAGAAAACCATTTATTTCAGCCATCTAAAAAGTGTCACTTGTTATATAATAACGTTTATGGCTTTGTGAATGAAAAGTAACATAAACGCCCATTTTCCAAGCTGAAATCCACACTGGAGAATCACTTCCTGGGAAGCATTTTTCAGTAAAGTTAGGTACGCACCTAGCGATTTTTTCCTCCTGACCGACCCTGCGATACTTTCGACCGGTCGGCCAGGTGGACGGACTGTGGGTCGCAGCAAAAGCAGCCGCGTCCGACAGTTACCGCAACCGATCGTGCGGTCCATAGAGGGCAGCACGATCGGACGAGGTTTTCCACCATTGTCCTTTTCGTCTGATTCGGACGAACGATCAGTCGGTATACAATGTTATACTTACCTTTTTCAGCCCAGAGATTTATATTCTACTTACCTCCCTGTGATCCCCGGGGGCCCATTTACTTAACTCTATAAACCAGCTTCTCCTTCTCATGTTAAAGAAAGGAATTGGAGCAGAAGGCACCAGGTCAATCCTTAGTTCGAGAACATTAGCTACATGTGTTGGTCCAAGTGAATATTTAAAGGCACAAAGACATTAAAAATTCACATGATGTAACACACTAATCCTGCTACAAACCATCAATCTAAGGTTAGGGGAGTTTGTATGGAATCCCCCCCACATCTGAGAAAGTCCTCTGGCATTCCTGGACATTATTTTCTATTTGTGGAAGATCAATTAAAAGGAGGACATGGGTTGCATTGGACCCTTCTATATACTGTAATGAAATAGAAGAAGAGGAAGAAAGAACCTGTTTTTTCCCCAAAGCATTTAGTTTACTTAATCCAGAACATATAATCCGTGGTACTGAGAGATCAATAAAGTGTAATAAATAAATCGGGTGAAGGTGATTCTCCATGTAATAAAGCCTTATCTGCTACATTCATTGATGCTCTCTCCGCCCTTGTGTATCTCATGGTTTGTGGCTCATAGAGAGGTACCAGAGCACCAGGACCTTGCGCCTAAAGCACAGACTGCAGTATTTTCATAGTAACAAACAGTATATATCTAGCAGTTTATGTTTTTATTACACGGGAAAACCCCTGACTGAAATTATTATTTTATTCCTTTATTTTATTGGTCAGATTGCATGGGGATTTTCTACGTTTTTTTCTCTGGGTAGACATGACCCCTAACTAATAAATGTATTTTTATTCTAAACCGCAATGTGTCTTTCATTTAGGATGATCTGGAAGATGACTTGGTAGAGCTACAACACAATTCAAAGCACTTAAAAGGGCAGTGCAAGCTGCAAGAACGAGCATGTCCAAGTTATCGGTAAGTAGCAAATGAATCTTATGAGAGTTTAATTCAACCCCTGCCCATCTGCTGTACCCTAAATGGGAGGACTTAAATAGTATAGTACAATACAGTACAGTATAGTATAGTATTAGTATAGTATAGAGTGATGTGGTATAGTATAGTATAGTATAGAGTGATATAGTATAGTATAGAGTGGTATAGTATAGTATAGAGTGGTATAGTATAAAGTAGTATAGTATAGTATACTATAGTATTTGAGGTTGAATAAAGACATACGTCCATCCAGTCCAACCCATCTAGCAATATCCTCATTTCCTGCCTAACTGTTGATCCAAGAAGGAAAAAAAACCCACCAAATTTATAAGGGGAAAAAAATTCCTTCCTGACTCCAAGTGGCAATGGGAAATTTCCCTGATCAACTCTACTTTATGTATCAATACCAGTAACTTGTAACATTCCTTGTTTGTAGAAACTCATCCAGCTTTTTATTAAACTGACCAATGAACCTGCCATAACAACGTCCACTGGAAGACAGTTCCATAGCTTTACCGTTCTCACAGTGACAAACCCTTTCCCAACTCTACTTTATGTATCAATACCAGTACTTGTAACATTCCTTGTTTGTAGAAACCCATCCAGCTTTTTTAAACTGACCAATGAACCTGCCATAACAATGTCCACTGGAAGACATTTTCCATAGCTTTACCGTTCTCACAGAGACAAACCCTTTCCCAACTCTACTTATATATCAATACCAGTAACTTGTAACATTCCTTGTTTGTAGAAACTCATCCAGCTTTTTATTAACTGACCAATGAACCTGCCATAACAACGTCCACTGGAAGACAGTTCCATAGCTTTACCGTTCTCACCGTGCAAAACCTTTCCCAACTCTACTTTATGTATCAATCCCAGTAACTTGTAACATTCCTTGTTTGCAGAAACTCATCCAGCTTTTTATTAAACTGACCAATGAACCTGCCATAACAACGTCCACTGGAAGACAGTTCCATAGCTTTACCATCTCACAGTGACAACCCTTTCCCAACTCTACTTTATGTATCAATCCCAGTAACTTGTAACATTCCTTCTTTGTAGAAACTCATCCAGCTTTTTATTAACTGACCAATGAACCTGCCATAACAACGTCCACTGGAAGACAGTTCCATAGCTTTACCGTTCTCACAGTGAACAACCCTTTCCAACTCTACTTTATGTATCAATCCCAGTAACTTGTAACATTCCTTCTTTGTAGAAACTCATCCAGCTTTTTATTAAACTGACCAATGAACCGGCCATAACAACGTCCACTGGGAGACAGTTCCATAGCTTTACTGTTCTCACAGTGACAAACCCTTTCCCAACTCTACTTTATGTATCAATCCAGTAACTGTTAACATTCCTTCTTGTAGAAACTCATCCAGCTTTTTATTAAACTGACCAATGAACCGGCCATAACAACGTCCCCTGGGAGACAGTTCCATAGCTTTACTGTTTCTCACAGTGACAAACCCTTTCTCACTCTACTTATATGTTCAATCTCAGTAACTTGTAACATTCCTTCTTTGTAGAATCTTTGTAGAAACTCATCCAGCTTTTTATTAAACTGACCAATGAACCGGCCATAACAACGTCCACTGGGAGACAGTTCCATAGCTTTACCGTTCTCACAGTGACAAACCCTTTCCCAACTCTACTTTATGTATCAATCCCAGTAACTTGTAACATTCCTTCTTTGTAGAAACTCATCCAGCTTTTTATTAAACTGACCAATGAACCGGCCATAACAACGTCCACTGGGAGACAGTTCCATAGCTTTACCGTTCTCACAGTGAAAACCCTTTCCCAACTTGAAGCCTAAACCTTTTTTCTTCAAGTCTTAAGGGATGTCCACGTGTCCTCTGACATGTTCTATTGGTGAACAATGCCCCAGATAGTTTATTGTATGGCCCGTTAATGTATTTATACACAGTAATCATATCCCCACGCAAGCACCTTTTCTCCAGTGTACATAATTGTAACTTTTCCAGTCTCTCTTCATAAATGCTTTATCCTCACCCTTGGTAAGTACCGCTTAGTAGAAACCATCTTTACTCCTTAATTATTTACTTACTGCCATAATTTAAAATATAACAGGGAGATTCAATAAAAGTTCTTATCGTTTAAAATGGTGCAAAATTTGCCCCATCCAATCAGATCTTATTTAACTAACATCTGATTGGTTGGAGCAAAATTAGCACCCATTTTAATGATAAGAACCCACCTCTCCACCTCCTGGTATTGAACCAATGGGAAGACAACACAGAGCTCGTTTTTAATAACAAGGTAAGACCCAGGGGTGAGGACCCAGTGGTTTAGGCCCTCACCCTGGGTAATATTAACGAAGTCGGGGTATGGAAGAGTATCTTTCCTTTACGTAGTCCCAACTGAATGTTCTATGGCGAGACTGTCTCTATCTTTAGCTGCAGAGTTTGGGGGCGTTAAAACTCGGGTTATGATTTGAAGGTTCAGCTCGTTGTGTGTTCATCAGGAAATGGCGTCCAGACTGGACCAGCACCTGGAGTCAGAATTCTCCATCTTACAAAGATTCTTACAGGAGAGGAAGGAGAAGCTGCAGAGGGAGCTACACAAAGATGTTACAGAGGCCAAGAGGTTGATGGATGAGGAGCTGAAGAAGATGAGAGAAAAATGTCAGAGCATGGAGGAGGCTGTAGGCAGGATTACAGGAGATAACGGCTCCTCTGCTTCTGGAAAGGTAGGACTTTCTATGGCCTCGGACGTGTTGTGGGCTATAGACAGGGTTCTTTATTTTAACCAAACAATATAATAGCAGCATGGTGATCTGTCATTGGATCATCCTTAATTTAAGTAGTCAGAATTTTTAGTCATGGGACACTGATGACATAGCTAAACACTGATTATACACTGATTATACATAGCTAAACACTGATTATAACTGATGACATAGCTAAATACTGATTATAGCTGATGACCTAGCTAAACACTGATTATAGCTGATGACCTAGCTAAACACTGATTATAACTGATGACAGCTAAACACTGATTATAACTGATGACATAGCTAAACACTGATTATAACGGATAACATAGCTAAACACTGATTATAACGGATAACATAGCTAAACACTGATTATAACGGATAACATAGCTAAACACGCTGATATAACGGATAACATAGCTAAAAACACTGATTATAAAACTGATAACATAGCTAAACAACTCGATATAAACGTATACCTGCTAAAACATGATTATAACTGATTACATAGCTAAACACTGATTATAAACTGATGACATAGCTAAACAACTGATTATAACTGATACCTAGCTAAACACTGATTATAACTGATAACATAGCTAAACACTGATTATAACTGATGACCTACTAGCTAAACAACTGATTATAACTGATGACCTAGCTAAACACTGATTATAACTGATGACCTAGCTAAACACTGATTATAACTGATGACCTAGCTAAACAACTGATTATAACTGATGACCTAGCTAAACACTGATTATAACTGATGACCTAGCTAAACACTGATTATAACTGATGACCTAGCTAAACACTGATTATAACTGATGACCTAGCTAAAACAGGATTATAACTGATGACATAGCTAAACAGGATTATAACGAGTGCCTAGCTAAACAAGCGATTATAACTGATACCCTGCTAACCTGATATATAACTGATGACCTAGCTAAACACTGATTATAACTGATGACCTAGCTAAACACGGATTATAACTGATGACCTAGCTAAACACTGATTATAACTGATAACATAGCTAAACACGGATTATAACTGATGACATAGCTAAACACTGATTTATAGTTGATGACATAGCTAAACACTGATTATAACCGATGACCTCGCTAAACGCCGGTTATAACCGATGACCTTTCCTAAACACTGATTATAACCGATGACCTCGCTAAACGCCGGTTATAACCGATGACCTTTCCAAACGCTGGTTATAACCGATGGCCTCGCTAAACGCCAGTTATAACCGATGGCCTCGCTAAACACCGATTGATAATCAGAGATATCAGATCTGTTTTTCCATTTATTATGTAACTATAGTTCTTATCTTAATTTCAGGATTTTCTTTCCTCCTTAGGGTATCCAGTTCCTGACTAACAGGTACAGTTAATTCCACACTATGATATCCCTGCTTGTTCCCTCCTTATTGCTCTCCTGTGATTCTCCTCCTATTCTACTCCAAGGTGCGGTGAGGGGCAGAACACTGACTTTCCAAAATGGAGTCTTGATAAGATTGAGAGTCGATTGTTGGGCCAGTTCAGAGGCCCGGTTCAGTTTGCAGCATGGAGGGATATGAGAGATGTTTTGGAGCCAGGTAGGATGGGAAAGTCTCTTCTTTCAATGGTCGGTCACCCTGAATACAAAGAACTTGGTCCAGACTGGAGATAGAATTTTGATTTTTTTTTTTTTTTGTAGGAAAATTAAAGTAGAACTTTGTTGCTTTTAACAGCTTTTTAAAAAAGTTAGGTGCCCTTTAAAATGCCATAAGTACCTTCCAAACTTCTTTGTACTGTGGCAATGTTAAGAACATCCATTTTTCCTTACCAACACTGTATAATTTTTTTGTTGATCTGCCCCCTACTTGTAGCTATCCAATCTAAAATATCTTACATTTCAGCTGTCAATCAAGTGCCTTATTATCATAAACTGTTCTTCTGTGAGCAGTTTTGTGGCAGCTGAAATGGAGTTTTGACCGTTGGAATGCTGTAGTGACAGCTGGTTTGTGGGAAAAGTCAGGTCAGATGGAAGTGGGAGTGGTTGAAAGAGGGAGGGGGTACTGATCCTGAGCAAAACATATGCTGGATTAAAGGCATGCAGCAACACACACACCTCAGAGTAAGTGCTACTTACATGTATTTATTTGTAGATTAAGATAAGGAAGTTATTTCTACTTTAAAGAGCATCTATGGGAAAAATTTTTGAATTTTGAACAGTTCAAAAGGAAAAAAATACTACTACTTCCTGTCCTTTTTAGATGCAGATCAGCATCAGATATGTCAAAAATGCTGCTTGTCCACAGTAACAGTTTTAACCCTCTTTCCCTTAGTCATAGTGATTGAGAGGAGGATGAGCAGAATTTTTGACAGCTTAAAGAATAGTAGGTAGGAGTCTTAAAGTGCCAATACACATGCAACCTCTGTCGCAAACTCATAATCCTATCCCAATTAGATCATGAGTTTGCCGGTGTTGCCTGCATAGATGACAACAATGTGATCGGCTCCCTATACTACAGTATTCTAAGCACAGTTTCTGTGCTTAGGTTTAGCCCCTCGCACCCCCAGACTGACTGCTCTACCTGCAAGAACAAGCGAGCAGACAATAAGGGCTGGCAAACTTTAGAATGAATAACTAAGAACTGCATAAATATTTAAATCCTGGGGTTAAGGGGCTGTGCTTAACCCAAGTATAGATTTTAGATAGTGGACCTGCCCCTTGTAATGATCAATAATG
Source organism: Hymenochirus boettgeri (assembly GCA_019447015.1). Lineage (NCBI taxonomy): Eukaryota > Metazoa > Chordata > Amphibia > Anura > Pipidae > Hymenochirus > Hymenochirus boettgeri. Next base: position 1,065,641 of record JAACNH010000011.1, on the reverse strand, counting down.
AACTGCCTTATGGAAGGATTTTTATTTTGCTTCTATAGGTGACTAAACATGACAATTTGGTAATAAATTCTAAATGTCTGTTCTAACGTGCAGGTTTATCGTGTCCACGTCTAGATCCAGGTGTGGCACATCCTGATCTTCTACTCTCCGAGGGTCACTGCCGCATCAGTTATTTTCCCAGGAGCTGGGAGTCCACGTTAAATACCCCCAGATTTACCCAATACCTTGTAGCACTTGGAACACCTAAGTACAAATCTGGGAAGCATTACTGGGAGTTGGAAATTGGAATGGATACAGAATGTGACATTGGTGTCAGCTTGGACACTATCAGCCGCAATGACCCCTTTGCTCTGCACCCAGACGATGGTTGCTGGGTTTGTTCAATCCGAGGAGACCAGCACATTGTGGCATTTGACTCTTCCCCGAGAATATTCTTGCAGCAGAAGAAACCTAAGAGGATTGGAATCTATCTAGGATATGAGGAAGGGCAGATATCTTTTTATAATGCACAAACCATGGGACATATCTATACCTTTAGGGCGACCTTCCAGGGTGATCTGCGTGCTTATATCTCCCCCTGCTCCGTGACTGATGGTGAAAGATGCGAGCAACTTCTCAGGGTCTTCCAACAAAACCTGTGACTTCCTGTTATTTCACCTGCACTAACCACTGTAATGCAGCGCATTCGCTAAACATAAAACCACTTCCTGCTTGTGCTGTGCTCTGTATCCCCCCTATTTGGTACATTCCATTTATATTTTTAAGAGCTGCTGAGCTATATTTAGGTTCCATGTGTCTTTGCGTTTAATGTGGGAACTTTTGTTAAGATTGCTACTGCTGGAAAGAAATCTTATTTTGGATATTGGTGTTAAGTTGGCATTTAATTACAATTAATTATTGTAATATTGTAATATTTGCATAATAAACCAAATATAAATTAGAATTGGTAAATAAAATCCTTGCAAACGTATCTGAAAATGGGCTTTTAGGGTAGTAAAAGGATGTTACTTACATGTGTGTCTGTGCCTGCTTTGTTAGTGAATTTTCAATGTTTAGTAACTGCTCCAAACTGCCCCCCTCTTAGTCACTGCCCACTTGTAATCAAGCCGACACTGGATACATTCATTTACATAATAATAAGCCTATTCAGCCCGACACTATACAGCTCATTACCAAATCTTCCTGACACTACTGATAGTGGGTGGGGAGGGCTGCTGCTGTGTTAGACACTTCTCCCTTCTAACATGCAAGAAGACATGCTGGGGGGGGCTCCTGTAAGTGACTGGTAAGTAACCAGTTTGTAGATTGGTAGATTAGTTACAGTGATCAGTGAGATACAAGACAGGTCTATTCACTGCTTTCCTTCTCCCTACATTAGGTGACAGAGTAACCAGTTGGTAGATTAGTTACTATCAGTGAGATACAAGGCAGGTCCATTCACTGCTTTCCTCCTCTCTCCATTAGGAGGTGACAGTGTAACCAGTTGGAAGATTAGTTACTATCAGTGAGATACAAGGCAGGTCCATTCACTGCTTTCTTCTCTTTTCCATTAGGAGGTGACTGTGTAACGAGCTGGAAGATTAGTTACTATCGGTGAGATACAAGGCAGGTCCATTCACTGCTTTCCTTCTCTCTACATTAGGAGTGACAGTGTAACCAGTTGGTAGATTAGTACTATCAGTGAGATACAAGGCAGGTCCATTCACTGCTTTCCTTCTCCCTACATTAAGAGGTGACAGTGTAACCAGTTGGTAGATTAGTTACTGCTGTGAGATACAGGCAGGTCCATTCACTGCTTTCCTTCTCCCTACATTAGGAGGTGACAGGTAACCAGTTGGTAGATTAGTTACTATCGGTGAGTACAAGGCAGGTCCATTCACTGCTTTCCTTCTCCCTACTTAGGAGGGTGACAGTGTAACCAGTTGGTAGATTAGTTACTATCAGTGAGATACAAGGCAGGTCCATTCACTGCTTTCCTCCTCTTCCCATTAGGAGGTGACAGTGTACCAGTTGGATAGATTAGTTACTATCGTGAGATACAAGGCAGGTCCATTCACTGCTTTCCTTCTCTTTCCATTAGGAGGTGACGTGTAACAGCGGAAGATAGTTACTATCGGTGAGATACAAGGCAGGTCCATTCACTGCTTCCTTCTCTCTACATTAGGAGGTGACAGTGTAACCAGTTGGTATTAGATTAGTTACTATCAGTGAGATACAAGGCAGGTCCATTCACTGCTTTCCTCCTCTCTCCATTAGGAGGTGACAGTGTAACCAGTTGGTAGATTAGTTACTATCAGTGAGATACAAGGCAGGTCCATTCACTGCTTTCCTCCTCTCTCCATTAGGAGGTGACAGTGTAACCAGTTGGAAGATTAGTTACTATCAGTGAGATACAAGGCAGGTCCATTCACTGCTTTCCTTCTCTTTCCATTAGGAGGTGACTGTGTAACGAGCTGGAAGATTAGTTACTATCGGTGAGATACAAGGCAGGTCCATTCACTGCTTTCCTTCTCTCTACATTAGGAGGTGACAGTGTAACCAGTTGGTAGATTAGTTACTATCAGTGAGATACAAGGCAGGTACATTAACTGCTTTCCTTCTCCCTACATTAGGAGGTGACAGTGTAACCAGTTGGTAGAATTAGTTACTGTCAGTGAGATACAAGGCAGGTCCATTCACTGCTTTCCTTCTCTCTACATTAGGAGGTGACAGTGTAACCAGTTGGTAGATTAGTTACTATCAGTGAGATACAAGGCAGGTCCATTCACTGCTTTCCTTCTCCCTACATTAGGAGGTGACAGTGTAACCAGTTGGTAGATTAGTTACTATCAGTGAGATACAAGGCAGGTCCATTCACTGCTTTCCTTCTCCCTACATTAAGAGGTGACAGTGTAACCAGTTGGTAGATTAGTTACTGTCTGTGAGATACACGGCAGGTCCATTCACTGCTTTCCTTCTCCCCCTACTTAAGAGTGACAGTGTACCATTGGTAGATTAGTTACTGTCTGTAGATACAGCCAGGTCATCACTGCTTTCCTTCTCCCTACATTAGGGGTGACAGTGTAACCAGTTGGTAGATTAGTTACTATCAGTGAGATACAAGGCAGGTCCTTCACTGCTTTCCTTCTCCTCATTAGGAGGTGACAGTGTAACCAGTTGGTAGATTAGTTACTATCAGTGAGATACAAGCAGGTCCATTCACTGCTTTCCTCCTCTCCCATAGGAGGTGACAGTGTAACCAGTTTGGAAGATAGTTACTATCAGTGAGATACAAAGGCAGGTCCATTCACTGCTTTCCTTCTCTTCCATTAGGAGGTGACTGTGTACAGCTGGAAGATTAGTTACTATCGTGAGATACAAGCAGGTCCATTCACTGCTTTCCTTCTCTCTACATTAGGAGGTGACAGTGTAACCAGTTGGTAGATTATTACTATCAGTGAGATACAAGGCAGGTACATTAACTGCTTTCCTTCTCCCTACATTGGAGGTGACAGTGTAACCAGTTGGTAGATTAGTTACTATCAGTGAGATACAAGGCAGGTCCATTCACTGCTTTCCTTCTCTCTACATTAGGAGGGACAGTGTAACCGTTGGTAGATTAGTTACATCAGTGAGATACAAGGCAGGTCCATTCACTGCTTTCCTCTCCCTACATAAGAGTGACAGTGTAACCAGTTGGTAGATTAGTTACGGTCGTGAGATACGGCAGTCCATTCACTGCTTTCCTTCTCCCTACATTAGAGTGACAGTGTAACCAGTTGGTAGATTAGTTACTATCGGTGAGATACAGGCAGGTCCATTCACTGCTTTCCTTCTCTCTACATTAGGAGGTGACAGTGTAACCAGTTGGAAGATTAGTTACTATCAGTGAGATACAAGGCAGGTCCATTCACTGCTTTCCTTCTCTCATCTTCACATTCCCTTATATCACCATCTGTTACCTTACATCTGCTTCTAAGTCCAAGGGCCCGCGGCCCTATATCTTCTAACCTCCTATGTCTATGCCATATCAGTTTATTGTATGTCATCTACAAAATGCAATATTCCAATGATAATTCTAATTCCTATCAACTGATAAGGAAAGCCATCAATGGACAACAGCTATTTATTCACCTGTATGGGACTATTACCTGTAATTTCCGTCCCTAATCCACATATGAGAGGAAACCATGTACTACATGTCAAACCGCCTACATGTCCACAATAAATATTAACCCAGCTAAACCCAGCTTAAGAGAGCCAAGCATTGCCAATGGTCTGTGCTTAAAGGCCCATTCAGGCAAAACCCCTTTACCTGTGTAAAGCCCCCAATCAACTATTTTAGGACTATTCTGTCTCTGCACTGGGAGGTGAACTCATTGGATTGCTAATCTGCATTTACACAGTGCTTGGAGAAAACCATTTATTTCAGCCATCTAAAAAGTTGCACTTGTTATTAAATAACGTTTATTGCTTTGTGAATGAAAATACCATAAACGCCCATTTTCCAGCTGAATCCACACTGGAGAATCACTTCCTGGAAGCATTTTTTCAGTAAAGTTAGGATACGCACCTGCGATTTTTTCCTCCTGACCGACCCGCGATACTTTCGACCGGTCGGCCAGGTGGACGGACTGTGGGTCCAGCAAAAGCAAGCCGCGTCCCATCCCAGTTACCGCAAACCGATCGTGCGTTCCATAGAGGCACACGATCGGACGAGTTTTTCCCACCATGTCCTTTCGTCTGATTCGGACGAACGATCAGTCGGTATACAATGTATACTTACTTTTTCAGCCCAGAGATTTTATCTCTACTTACCTCCCTGTGATCCCGGGGGCCCATTTACTTAACTCTATAAACCAGCTTCTCCTTCTCATGTATAAAAAATTGGAGCAGAGAGGCACGGTCAATCCTTAGTTCAGATCATTAAGCTACATGTGTTGGTTCCAAGTGGACATATTAAAGGCACAAAGACATAAAAATTCACATGATGTAACAACATAATCCTGCTACACAAACCATCAATCTTAAGGTTAGGGGAGTTTTATGGAATCCCCCCCACATCTGAGAAAGTCCTCTGGCATTCCTGGACATTATATTTCTATTGTGGAAGATCAATTAAAAGAGGACATGGGTTGCATTGGACCCTCTATATACTGTAATGAATAGAAAAAGAGAAAGAACCTGTTTTTCCCCAAGAAGCATTTATTTACTTAATCCAGAAACATATAATCCGTGGTACTGAGAGAGTCAATAAAGTGTAATAATAAATCGGGTGAAGTGATTCTCCATGTAATAAAGCCTTATCTGCTACATTCATTGATGCTCTCCTCCGCCTTGTGTATCTCATGGTTTGTGGCTCATAGAGAGGTAACCAGAAGCACCAGGACCTTGCGCCTAAGCACAGACTGCTATATTTCATAGGTAACAACAGTATATATCTAGCAGGTTATGTTTTTATTACACGAAAACCCCTAACTGAATTATTATTTTTATTCCTTTATTTTATTGGTCGATTGCATGGGATTTTCTACGTTTTTCTCTGGGTAGACATGACCCCTAACTAATAAATGTATTTTATTCTAAACCGAATGTGTCTTTCATTTAGGATGATCTGGAAAGACTTGGTAGAGCTACAAACACAATTCAAGCACTTAAAGGCAGTGCAAGCTGCAAGAACAGAGCATGTTCCAAGTTATCGGATAGTAGCAAATGAATCTTATAGAAGGTTAATTCAACCCCCTGCCCATCTGCTGTAGCCCCTAAAGGGAGGACTTAATAGTATAGTACAGTAATAGTAATAAGTATAGTATTCGTGATAGTACTAGGTGCTGAGTGATATCAGTATGATATGTATCGCATATCTGATAGTTAGAGTGGTATAGTATATTAGAGTGGTATAAATAAAGTATATAGTATAGTATACTAATGATTTGAGGTTGAAACATCGTCCATCCAGTCCAAACCCATACACATCCAATCCTCATTTCCTGCCTAACTTTGATCCAGAGGAAAAAAAAACCCACCAATTTATGAAGGGGAAAAAATTCCTTCCTGACTCCAAGTGGCAATGGGAAATTTCCCTGGATCAACTCTACTTAGTATCAATACCAGTAACTTGTAACATTCCTTGTTTGTAGAAACTCATCCAGCTTTTTATTAAACTGACCAATGAACCGCCATAACACGTCCACTGGAAGACAGTTCCATAGCTTTACCGTTCTCACAGTGACAAACCCTTCCCAACTCTACTTTATGTATCAATACCAGTAACTTGTAACATTCCTTGTTTGTAGAAACCCATCCACTTTTATTAAACTGACCAATACGAACCTGCCATACATGTCCCACTGGAAGACAGTTCCATAGCTTTACCGTTCTCACAGAGACAAACCCTTTCCCAACTCTACTTTTATATCAATACCAGTAACTTGTAACATTCCTTGTTTGTAGAAACTCATCCAGCTTTTATTAAACTGACCAATGAACCTGCCATAACAACGTCCACTGGAGACAGTTCCATAGCTTTACCGTTCTCACCGTGACAAACCCTTTCCCAACTCTACTTTATGTATCAATCCCAGTAACTTGTAACATTCCTTGTTTGCAGAAACTCATCCAGCTTTTTATTAAACTGACCAATGAACCTGCCATAACAACGTCCACTGAAAGCGATTCCATAGCTTACCATCTCACAGTGACAAACCCTTTCCCAACTCTACTTTATGTATCATCCCAGTAACTGTGAACATTCCTTCTTTGTAGAAACTCATCCAGTCTATAAACTGACCAATGAACCTGCCATAACAACGTCCACTGGAAGACAGTTCCATAGCTTTACCGTTCTCACAGTGACAAACCCTTTCCCACTCTACTTTATGTATCAATCCCAGTACTTGTAACATTCTTCTTTTAGAAACTCACCAGCTTTTTATTAAACTGACCAATGAACCGGCCATAACAACGTCCACGGGAGACAGTTCCATAGCTTACTGTCTCACAGTGACAAACCCTTTCCCACTCTACTTTATGTATCAATCCCAGTAACTTGTAACTTCCTTCTTTGTAGAAACTCATCCAGCTTTTTATTAAACTGACCAATGAACCGGCCATAACAACGTCCACTGGGAGACAGTTCCATAGCTTTACTGTCTCACAGTGACAAACCCTTTCTCAACTCTACTTTATGTATCAACTCAGTAACTTGATACATTCCTTCTTTGTAGAAACTCATCCAGCTTTTTTATTAAACATGACCAATGAACCGGCCATAACAACGTCCACTGGGAGACAGTTCCATAGCTTTACCGTTCTCACAGTGACAAACCCTTTCCCAACTCTACTTTATGTATCAATCCCAGTAACTTGTAACATTCCTTCTTTGTAGAAACTCATCCAGCTTTTATTAAACTGACCAATGAACCGCCATAACAACGTCCACTGGGAACAGTTCCATAGCTTTATACCGTTCTCACAGTGAAAACCCTTTCCCAACTTGAAGCCTAAACCTTTTTTCTTCAAGTCTTAAGGGATGTCCACGTGTCCTCGGACATGTTCATTGGTGAACAATGCCCGCAGATATTTATTTATGTACCCGTTAATAGTATTTATACACAGTAATCATATCCCCACGCAAGCACCTTTTCTCCAGTGTACATAATTGTAACTTTCCAGTCTCTCTTCATAAATGCTTAATCCTCACCCTTGGTAAGTACCGCTAGTAGTAAACCATCTTTACTCCTTATTATTTACTTACTGCCATAATTTAAAATATACAGGGAGATTCAATAAAGTTCTTATCGTTTAAAATGGTGCAAAATTTTGCCCCATCCATCAATCTTATTTAACTAACATCTGATTGGTTGGAGCAAAAATTAGCACCCATTTTAATGATAGAACCACCTCTCCACCTCCTGGTATTGAACCAATGGGAACAACACAGAGCTCGTTTTAAAATAACAAGGTAAGACCCAGGGGTGAGACCCAGTGTTTAGGCCCTCACCCTGGTAATATTAACGAAGTGGTATGGAAGAGTATCTTTCCTTACGTATCCCAGACTGTTCTATGGCAGACTGTCTCTATCTTTAGCCAGAGTTTGGGGGCGTTAAACTACGGTTATGATTTGAAGTTCAGCTCGTTGTGTGTTCATCAGGAAATGGCGTCCAACTGGACCAGCACCTGGAGTCAGAATTCTCCATCTTACAAAGATTCTTACAGGAGAGGAAGAGAAGCTGCAGAGGGAGCTACACAAAGAGGTTACAGAGGCCAAGAGGTTGATGGATGAGGAGCTGAAGAAGATGAGGAAAATGTCAGAGCAGAGGAGGCTGTAGCAGGATTACGAGATAACGGCTCCTCTGCTTCTCTGAAGGTAACTTTCTATGGCCTCGGACTGTTGTGGGCTATAGACAGGGTTCTTTAATTTTAACCAAACAATATATAGCAGCATGGTGATCTGTCATTGAATCATCCTTAATTTAATTAGTCAAATTTTTAGTCATGGGACACTGATGACAATCTAAACACTGATTATACACTGATTATCATAGCTAAACACTGATAACTGATGACATAGCTAAATACTGATTATAAGCTGATGACCTAGCTAAACACTGATTATACTGATGACCTAGCTAAACACTGATTATAACTGATGACCTAGCTAAACACTGATATAACTGATGACCTAGCTAACACTGATATAACTTACTAAATGATTATAACTGATGACATAGCTAAACAAGGATTATAACTGATGACCTAGCTCAAACACTGAACTGATTAAACTGATGACCTAGCTAAACACTGATTATAACTGATGACCTAGCTAAACATGATTATAACTGATGACCTAGCTAACACTGATTATAACTGAGACCTTAAACACTGATTATAACTGATGACCTAGCTAAACACTGATTATACTGATAACATAGCTAACACGGATTATAACTGATGACATAGCTAAACACTGATTTATAGTTGATGACATAGCTAAACACTGATTATAACCGATGACCTCGCTAAACGCCGGTTATAACCGATGACCTTTCCTAACACTGATATAACCGATGACCTCGCTAACGCCGGTTATAACCGATGACCTTTCCAACGCTGGTTATACCGATGGCCTCGCTAAACCCAGTTTAACCGATGGCCTCGCTAAACACCGATTGTAATCAGAGATATCAATCTGTTTTTCCATTTATTATGTAACTATAGTTCTTATCTTAATTTCAGGATTTTCTTTCCTCCTTAGGGTATCCAGTTCCTGACTAACAGGTACGTTATTCCACACTATGATATCCCTGCTTGTTCCCCCTTATTGCTCTCCTGTGATTCTCCTCCTATTCTACTCCAAGGTGCGGTGAGGGGCAGAACACTGACTTTCCAAAATGGAGTCTTGATAAGATTGAGAGTCATTGTTGGGCCAGTTCAGAGGCCGTTTCAGTTTGCAGCAGGAGGGATATGAGAGATGTTTTGGAGCCAGGTAGGATGGGAAAGTCTCTTCTTTCAATGGTCGGTCACCCTGAATACAAAGAACTTGGTCCAGACTGAGATAGAATTTTGATTTTTTTTTTTTTTTTGTAGGAAAATTAATAGAACTTGTTGCTTTTAACAGCTTTTTAAAAAAGTTAGGTGCCCTTTAAAATGCCATAAGTACCTTCCAAACTTCTTTGTACTGTGGCAATGTTAAGAACATCCATTTTCCTTACCAACACTGTATAATTTTTTTGTTGATCTGCCCCCTACTTGTAGCTATCCAATCTAAAATATCTTACTTTCAGCTGTCAATCAAGTGCCTTATTATCATAAACTGTTCTTCTGTGAGCAGTTTGTGGCAGCTGAAATGGAGTTTTGACCGTTGGAATGCTGTAGTGACAGCTGGTTTGTGGGAAAGTCAGGTCAGATGGAAGTGGAGTGGTTAAGAGGGGGGGGGGGTACTGATCCTGAGCAAAACATGTGCTGGATTAAAGGCATGCAGCAACACACACACCCTCGAGTAAGTGCTACTTACATGTATTATTTGTAGATTAAGATAAGGAAGTTATTTCTCTTTAAAGAGCATCTTGGGAATTTTTTTTTAATTTTGAACATTTCAAGGAAAAAAACACTACTGCTTCCTGTCCTTTTTAATATGCAGATCAGCATCAGATATGTCAAAATGCTGCTGTCCACAGTAACAGTTTTAACTACCCTCTTTCCCTTAGTCATAGTGATTGAGAGGAGGATGAGCAGAATTTTTGACAGCTTAAAGAATAGTAGTAGGAGTCTTAAAGTGCCAATACACTGCAACCTCTTGTCGCAAACTCATAATCCGATCCCAATTAGATCATGAGTTTGCCGATGTTGCCTGCATAGATGACAACAATGTGATCGGCTCCCTATACTACTATTCTAAGCACAGTTTCTGTGCTTAGGTTTAGCCCCTCGCACCCCAGACTGACTGCTCTACCTGCAAGAACAAGCGAGCAACAATAGGGCTGGCAAACTTTAGAATGAATAACTAAGAACTGCATAAATATTAATCCTGGGGTTAAGGGGCTGTGCTTAACCCAAGTATAGATTTTATAGGGGACCTGCCCCTTGTAATGATCAATAATGAACTGCCTTATGGAAGGATTTTTATTTTGCTTCTATAGGTGACTAAACATGACAATTTGGTAATAAATTCTAAATGTCTGTTCTAACGTGCAGGTTTATCGTGTCCACGTCTAGATCCAGGTGTGGCACATCCTGATCTTCTACTCCCCGAGGGTCACTGCCGCATCAGTTATTTTCCCGGAGCTGGGATGTCCACTTAAAACCCCCATTTACCCAATACCTTGTAGCACTTGGAACACCTAAGTACAAATCTGGGAAGCATTACTGGGAGTTGGAAATTGGAATGGATACAGAATGTGACATTGGTGTCAGCTTGGACACTATCAGCCGCACTGACCCCTTTCTCTGCACCCAGACATGTTTGCTGGGTTTGTTCAATCCGAGGAGACCAGCACATTGTGGCATTTGACTCTTCCCCGAGAATATTCTTGCAGCAGAAAAGAAACCTAGAGGATTGGAATCTATCTAGGATATGAGGAAGGGCAGATTCTTTTTATAATGCACAAACCATGGGACATATCTATACCTTAGGGCGACCTTCCAGGGTGATCTGCGTGCTTATATTCCCCCCTGCTCCGTGCTGATGGTGAAAGATGCAGCAACTTCTCAGGGTCTTCCAACAAAACCTGTGACTTCCTGTTATTTCACCTGCACTAACCACTGTAATGCAGCGCATTCGCTAAACATAAAACCACTTCCTGCTTGTGCTGTGCTCTGTATCCCCCCTATTTGGTACATTCCATTTATATTTTAAGAGCTGCTGAGCTATATTTAGGTTCCATGTGTCTTTGCGTTTAATGTGGGAACTTTTGTTAAGATTGCTACTGCTGGAAAGAAATCTTATTTTGGATATTGGTGTTAAGTTGGCATTTAATTACAATGGTAATATTTGCATAATAAACCAAATATAAATTAGAATTGGTAAATAAAATCCTTGCAAACGTATCTGAAAATGGGCTTTTAGGGTGTAAAAGGATGTTACTTACATGTGTGTCTGTGCCTGCTTTGTTAGTGAATTTTCAATGTTTAGTAACTGCTCCAACTGCCCCCCTCTTAGTCCCTGCCCACTTGTAATCAAGCTGACACTGGATACATTCATTTACATAATAATAAGCCTATTCAGCCCGACACTATACAGCTCATTACCAAATCTTCCTGACACTACTGATGAGTGGTGGGGAGGGCTGCTGCTGTGTTAAACACTTCTCCTTCTAACATGCAAGAAGACTGCTGGGGGGGGGGCTCCTGTAATTGACTGTTAAGTAACCAGTTGTAGATTGGTAGATTAGTTACAGTGATCAGTGAGATAACAAGACAGGTCTATTCACTGCTTTCCTTCTCCCTACATTAGTGACAGAGTAACCAGTTGGTAGATTAGTTACTATCAGTGAGATACAAGGCAGGTCCATTCACTCTTTCCTCCTCTCTCCCATTAGGAGGTGACAGTGTAACCAGTTGGAGATTAGTTACTATCAGTGAGATACGGCAGGTCCATTCACTGCTTTCCTCCTCTCTCCATTAGGAGGTGACAGTGTAACCAGTTGGAAGATTAGTTACTATCAGTGAGATACAAGGCAGGTCCATTCACTGCTTTCCTTTCTCTTCCATTAGGAGGTGACTGTGTAACAGCTGGAGATTATACTATCGGTGAGATACAAGCAGGTCCTTTCACTGCTTTCCTTCTCTCTACATTAGGAGTGACAGTGTAACCGTTGGTAGATTAGTTACTATCAGTAAGATACAAGGCAGGTACATTAACTGCTTTCCTTCTCCTACATTAGGAGGTGACAGTGTAACCAGTTGGTATATAGTTACTATCAGTGAGATACAAGGCGTCCATTCACTGCTTTCCTTCTCTCTACATTAGGAGGTGACAGTGTACCAGTTGGTAGATTAGTTAATACAGTGGATACAAGGCAGGTCCATTCACTGCTTTCCTTCTCCCTACATTAAGAGGTACAGTGTAACCAGTTGTAATTAGTTACTGTCTGTGAGATACAAGGCAGTTCCATTCACTGCTTTCCTTCTCCCTACATTAGGAGGTGACAGTGTAACCAGTTGGTAGATTATTTACTATCGGTGAGATACAGAGGTCCATTCACTGCTTTCCTTCTCCCACTTAGGAGGTGACAGTGTAACCAGTTGGTAGATTAGGTACATCAGTGAGATACAGGCAGGTCCATTCACTGCTTTCCTCCTTCTCCATTAGGAGGTGACAGTGTAACCAGTTGGAAGATTAGTTACTATCATGTGAGATACAAGGCAGGTCCATTCACTGCTTCTTCCTTCTCTCTACATTAGGAGGTGACAGTGTAACCAGTTGGAGATTAGTTACTATCAGTGAGATACAAGGCAGGTCCATTCACTGCTTCCTCTCTTCTCCATTAGGAGTGACTGTGTAATGAGCTGGAAGATTAGTTACTATCGGTGAGATACAGGCAGGTACATTAACTGCTTTCCTTCTCCCTACATTAGGAGGTGACAGTGTAACCAGTTGGTAGATTAGTTACTATCGTGAGATACAAGGCAGGTCCATTCACTGCTTTCCTTCTCTCTACATTAGGAGGTGACAGTGTAACCAGTTGGTAGATTAGTTACTATCGGTGAGATACAAGGCAGGTCCATTCACTGCTTTCCTTCTCCCTACATTAGGAGGTGACAGTGTAACCAGTTGGTAGATTAGTTACTATCAGTGAGATACAAGGCAGGTCCATTCACTGCTTTCCTTCTCCCTACCTATCTATAGGTAGCTTTCCTCTCCTCTATCTATATCTCTCTATCACTTCATTACTCTATCTATCACTCCTATCTTTATATATCTATCTATATCTCTCTCTATCACTTCATCACTCTCTCTATCTATCACTCCTATCTATTATATATCTATCTATTATCTAGATCTATCTATATCTATCTATCTATTATCTATCTATCACTCCTTCTATCTATCTATTATCTATCTATCTATCACTCCTTCTATCTATCTATCTATATATCTATCTATCTATCTATCTATCTTGCTCTATCTATCTAGTTCTGTAAAACTCATTTCATTTTCATCATTCATATTATTATATTAAGTAGACAACACTTAGGCTGAGGACACACTACAACGCACCAAATCTCGCACAAAATCGTGAGCGCTATTGCGCGATTTCTTTGCGTTCTTTACTATTTTAAAGAGAACGCATGCAGTTGCGCGAAAAAATGCTTGAACGCAAAAAGCGAACGGACGCGCAATCGCATGAACTTAGGAAATCGCAGGAATGATCGCGTTCCTGCAATTTCCATGTTAGTTAAAATCGCGGGCGCAATCACGAGTGAAAACGCATGCGCAAAGGCGCACACTCTACAGGCGGCCTGCAGCTGCAGTCAGGACTGTCCGGAGGAGTGAGGAACACTGACCCTGTCACCCTGGACTATCTGGTGGAGTTAGGATTGAGGACACCGAGGGGCATGGACGGAACCAGCAGTTCCACAACAACTCGTGGCCAGGGCTGCTCTACTTGCGCCTCTTCACTTCTGCCTTCTGGTCTTCCCACTCCCGGGTCACGCAGCCAATCACAGCGATAGCGTAAACTGGAACTTGGTCCTGGACAGGAAATATGGTAATGGCACGGACACAATCCCCGCAACCCCCCAGCGGCGGCGGGGCGAGAAGAAAAAAAAAAAGAAATTAAACCGGCACCACAAAAATCAAAACGGATAAAAATGGCTACTTAATAAGAAGTGGTTGCAGGGGTGGCAATGGTTACACCGCTGGGACCTAAACCGCAGTGTCCTCACCCCTGGGTTCATTTTCTAGCTTTACTCACCACAAGTTTCCCACTAACAACCAATGAGAAGACACCTTTCTTTCAGAGCGTCTCCTTATTGGCCGACTGAGTCCAGCAAGTGGAGCACTTAAAGGACAATTATGCTCACCTTCCCTCCGCTCCTCTTCTTTGTTCATTAGCTTTTACCCAGGGTGAGGACCTGAACCGCTAGGTTCTCGCCCCTGGGTTTGCGTAACTTACTGCAGAGTCTTAGAGCAACGTTGCTCTGGTAGGCTCCGCCCCCTCCTCCCCGTCGGCGACGAGGCCAATAAAAAGGCACGCTCTGCAACTGAGCGATACCGGGAACGTCTGGAATTCTGCTACACACGATAACCGGGCGATTCCGTCAGATCCGTCGTTATCGTATCCTTATCGTTACTGTGTGTACCCGGCTTTACACTGGGGCTGATAGCACAGCTCTGATTGACTCCTTCATGTACAATATAAAGGGAGGTCTCTGGGTGTTGGGACACAAACAACTTCCCCGCACGTGGTGATCACGTTGCTGCTTCCGCGCTTGTACCATTTGGAATAACGGGAGCAGCACGTGGTGTTCACTGCACCAATTGGCGTCTAACTAGCAGTCGGCCAATAGGATGAACGATCTCCCTAAGCTCCGCCTCCCCGCGCCTGCGCGTTACTTTCTATTCGTTTGTCTTGGAGATCCGAGGCCTGTGCGGTTCCTTATCCGTGAACCCGTCCGGTCAGTTGGTGAGGGGAATGTAAACAGCCCGGTCCCGGTTATTCACACACACACCCCCGGGGGAAGGTCTGTCACTGCCATAGGATCCAGGTTAGTGGGGACCCATTGGTTTATAGTGTCAGGATGGACATTGGGTATTTACCTGGATAATGTGCAATGGATTGTCATTCAGCCTCTATACAGGGGTTTGTAGCTTTAAATGTCCACCCCTCCCCCACAAATCTATAGTTACCCTCCCCCACCATACTTACTCTGTCTTCTTCCTGGTAGCAGCAGTCACCACTGAGCATGTGCGAGCTTGGAAAGCGTTTCTACAGCTTTAAAGGGTATGTTCACCCTCATCACTTAACATTCCCAATATCTCTATACTTACCTTTAACGTTACTTACAGTCCAATCCCCTGGCCCTCCGGTAGGAGCCTCCCGTGCTGGTGTATGTGTAATGTAATTGGTGCCACGCAGCTTCTGGGTAAAAATAATAATTGTTTGGCAGTATTAGTCCAATATATGTAGTAGAAAGTAGAGTACTGTGATACTTTTAATGGACTAAGTTTATTTTAGTAGACAAGCTTTCAAGGGATCAACCCTCTTCCTCGGGTAAGACTAGTCCTGCTGTGACCTGAGGAAGAGGGTTGATCCCTCGAAAGCTTGTCTACTAAAATAAACTTAGTCCATTAAAAGTATCACAGTACTCTACTTCTTACTACACAGCTTCTCTTCAGCTTTGGGGACGGGGCAAAATCATTGGCTGTGACGTTAGCGGCAAAGCTGTGATGTGGGAGAGCAGAGAGATTGGGCTGTGTAATGATTTTTTTTTAAAATAAAGGTAAGTATAGAGAAATGTGCGCTGCAAGGAAAGTTATGAGGACAGAAATTCCCTTTAAGAGGAGGGGGAACCTTCCAAAAACGGGGTCAGTGAACACCAGACTGAATATCTTTGTTCAAGGACAGGTGAATAAATATTGTGTTCTTGGGAGGGGGAAGGTGACCTGATTTGATCTGTTATAAGCATGGCTGCAGACAGTCTACTCGTACGAGCTGGTAACTGCAGAGGTGTAAGGGATCGGGACATCTCTTTTGTGGGGTGCTCTATCTATATTTTAAGCTCCGTTGTTCACCCTTCACTAAGCGTCGGATATTTGCTATAGCTTGGAGACGTCCGTCATTCCAGAATATAAAACTCAGGAAATTGAGATGTTGGGGAATTTCATTTGGTACTTTCACGGGACTATTTACTAGATCTAAGTGATGGCAGTGTTGGGCTAAATCTATACAGTGGTAGCCTTGGGCTGGATCTAATTAAACTAGAGTTGGATCCATCCCTGTTAATTCACAGTACAGAGAGACTTTGGGGTTGTGTTTGCTATTGCTTTGTTTGGGATAGGGGGTTGCATAGCACACCTTATGTCATACTTGGTTTGTTTCATCTGTTATGTTAGCCATTTGCACACATCCATCCTATAACGATGGTTGCCGTCGAATTTTATTGTAAGTTTTTTTTTTTTTCTGCAGTGAACGGTCTGCAAAATGTGGTGCTGCCCTGATTAGAGAAGGAAGAGAGCAGGACACGGTAGAAGTAGAAAGTAACACTACTCAGAAGAGGAAACTAGAGGTAAAATGGGGTTTATGTGTACCAGATATCAATGCACCAGTCACTTAAAGGGTCACTATACTCACTGAAACAACTTTACATTATCTGAAACTACAATTTGAGAGAAGTAAAATGATGGTACTCACATGTTTATCTGTGCTTGGTTTGTCATTAAATCATTAATGTTTAGTGAGTGCTCCTAATTCCCCCCACCCTCCCTTACTCACTGCCTCCTTGTAGTGTCTGCGACACTTATAAGTTCTGCACAGCCTCACCATAGACACTGCTCTGCTTACACATCTCCCCCTCCCTCCCCCTGCTGATTCTCTTAAATGTTGCAGAAAGTGTGCTGGCAGGCAGGCTAAGAGGTCAGGCATGGGTCACATATTATCATTTCTGCTTCTGGAGTGACAGGTCTTTCCATGTAAATGCTGTGATTAAAATGATAATTTCTCAGAATCTGCTGCTCAGATTTAAAATCGGGAAAAAGTTTTGGACAAGTGGAATATTATAATAATATGTAAGGTATTAGATACCCTTTAATATGTCTTGTAGCTGCTGATGCAACCATAATGTGCCAGTCCCTATGCTGGATAAGGCACAACATGTTAATCCCTGCAGTCAGCTTTAAAGGGCATGTTCACCTTTAAAACAAAAAATATTAATTTGTCGGTTACCGGCCCCCAACATATATTTTTTTCACTTTATTATCTGCGTTACTAACCAGATATTTAAGGATAATTATTGTCCCCATTCTGGCAGAACTTATAATTAAATATCTGGTTACACATGCGTGTAGTAAACTGGGAATAATAGCAGTTGGGGTTGCAGACAGATAACTGGTAAGTCACCAGTTTATATGTCTTTACGGTAGGCATGTCCTTTTAGCCATGTATGCCATTTTTGGATCAACCACTTGACAATATCAAGCAGTTTATTGGAAGAACCAATATCGGGCCAGGTGGGAACATTTTTCACCAACCCCATCTTCAAGTCCTCAGATCTCAAGGGGAAAGATTTGTGGCACAAGGTTGGGAAATTTCTTCTATTAAGTTGCGGGTAATTAGATTGGAAGAACATCTGCCTGTGTATGGGAAGCTTTAGGGTCCATTTTCCTGTGATCTTGCCTTCCTTTCTTGAAAGGGACTGATACAATTTAGGTTTAGGTGTGAGTATGCTCCTACCTCCTGTTTTGTAATAGAAGATTAGTGGTTATCTCTCTGCTCACTGCTTCTTTTCTATTGCCAAGGCTTTTTATTTGTTCTGCACTCATAGAGATTCCTTAGATTAATGTGCTGAGAATGTAACTTGTTTCTGTTACTTGTGTAGTTCTTACATAATTCTACCCCCCAGGAAGCAATGGTTGATGTATCCACTGCTGATGATTTGGATGATGAACTGACATGTCAGCTGTGCTTGGACATCTTCAATGATCCGGTGATGATAGAATGTGGTCACAACTTCTGCCGAGCCTGTATTGATAAGGCTCGGAGTGGTCGAGATTCCTTCATTTGCCCAGAATGCAAGAAAACGATCACTGACTGTACATATACAACTAACCATGCCTTGGTCCGTCTGATGATGATAGCTGGGTTTACACTGGTCAGGCCTGTTAAAAATAAGATACAGCTGCCTGAAATGTGTCTTGAGCATGAAGAACGGTTGATCCTGTACTGTAAGGATGATGGCATGTTGGCATGTGTGATCTGCCGGGACTCTCTGAAACATGCCAACCATAACTTGCTGCATATCTCGGATGCTGTTGATCTGTACAAGGTATATTTCTATACACTGAACCTCGTCACTTCCTTGATCATGTTGTGATGACGTCCCTGTATTCCTGAGCGGATTTAATATTGTTTTCTGTCTTAAGCCAGTGGTTGCTGCTCTTGTAGCTCCTTTTGAAGATCTCTTGAAGGAAGCCGAGCCACATTCCAAAAAACAGAGGGAGGAGATAGATCTGCAAAAGGTGTGTGCTCTGTCCGCCAGAAACGCACTGGATCCTTCAGATTGTGGATTACGGTTATCTAATATGTCAAGGGCTGCAGGGGAAATACTGTATGAAAAAAGCTGAACATATTTATTGCCTAAATAGAAATCTAGATCCGAGCACGCCCAACCGCAAAGGACTGCCACATAGTTGTCAGTACATCATTATAATTACATGTATTTGTGAATTGTTTTATGATCCTTTTTAAACAGACCACTCATTAATAAATAGAAATAAAAGCAGTGCTGGACCCCCCAGTTTTAATATCCAAAGGGTTTCGGTTCTAAAATCTATAGGGTGTTGGTTATTAAAATATAGTAGGGTGTCTGTTATAGAGGATTAATCCTGCTTGATCTGAGGTTGGGAATACAAAATAAATTGTGGTCAGTTTCTTCTACTTTTAAAATGACCGTTTAACTGTTTTAGAATTGTTATGGGGTTGGAATGGTGGGTGACCAGAAGGGCACGGGGGCTGCATTGGAACATTTTCTTATAATAATCGGTTACATGGTGTTATAATAATAAAATCCACTGCTGCTTCCATTTAAAATGTGGGCATCTTGTGTATCATAAAGTCACATAGGAATTCCCTGCTGAGATGCCAACCCTTTTTGCAGCGCATGCGATCACTGTTTTTGGTGCGCATCGCATGCGCTGCAATAGGGTTACATCAAAGCAATCGCAGCGCAGGGTAGCACTTGGGACATTGGGATTTTGCTGCGTTGTGTGATTCTTGCGCGCTGCCTAGTGGGGCCTCGCCCTAAAGCACAAGGCTGAGTGATTTTTATAAAGGACATGGAACTACAAGGTGACTTCATATTCTGGGTGGGTGGGTTGTGTCACAGTCCAAGGGTGTGTGTGTGTCACGTACAGCCTGGTGCAGGGAGTTGAGGGGCTCTGCCATTAAATACAGACATAAATTAGAATGGATCATGTACTCCCTACCTTGTACTTCTATATGGACACTGAACTCCTCTGTGATTTCTAATATACTTTTAATTTACAGTACAGGGATACATCATCCACTATATATTCCACTGTTGCTCCCATTCTAATTCCAGAGTCTTGTGTTTTACAAAATCATCGGTTATGAAATCTATAGGGTGTCGGTTATAAAAATCAATTTGGTATCAGTTATAAAATCTATAGGGCATACAGGGAGATTCAATAAAAGTTCTTATTGTTAAAAATGGTGCTAATTTTGCCCCAACCAATCAGATCTTATTTAACATTTGAAAGCTAACATCTGATTGGTTGGGGCAAAATTAGCATAGTTTTAAACCATAAGAACTTTTATTGAATCTGCCTGATAGTTTGTAAAATCTATAGGTTAACGTATTTCTTGCAACTTTCTGCTATATTTTAAAGGGTATTTCCACTGGGGGAAAAAATGGCATTGAGTTTATTGAAGAACGGGAGATAAAGGAGCTGTGTCTTACCTGCCGTTGTGTCTTACCTCCCGTTCTTCAATAAAACCTTACACCGCATGTACCCCGCATATACACAGTATATACACCGCATGTACCTCACATGTACACCGCATTTGTAACCAGTTGGTAGATTAGTTACTATCAGTGAGATACAAGGCAGGTCCATTCACTGCTTTCCTTCCTCTCTCATTAGGAGGTGACAGTGTAACCAGTTGGTAGATTAGTTACTATCAGTGAGATACAAGGCAGGTCCATTCACTGCTTTCCTTCTCCCTACATTAGAGGGGTGTGTACAGTGTAACCGTTGGTAGATTAGTTACTTCGTGAGATACACGGAGGTCCATTCACTGCTTTCCTTTTCCCTACATTAGGAGGTGACAGTGTAACCAGTTGGTAGATTAGTTACTATCGGTGAGATACAAGGCAGGTCCATTCACTGCTTTCCTCTCCCTACATTAGGAGGTGACAGTGTAACCAGTTGGTAGATTAGTTACTATCAGTGAGATACAAGCAGGTCCATTCACTGCTTTCCTCTTCTCTCACATTAGGAGGTGACAGTGTAACCAGTTGGAAGATTAGTTACTATCAGTGAGATACAAGGCAGGTCCATTCATGCTTTCCTTCTCTTTCCTACATTGAGGTGACGTGACTGTGTAACGAGTTGGAAGATTAGTTCTATCGGTGAGATCAAGGCAGGTCCATTCACTGCTTTCCTTCTCTCTACATTAGGAGGTGACAGTGTAACCAGTTGGTAGTTATATATCAGTGAGATACAAGGCAGTACCATTAACTGCTTTCCTTCTCCCTACATTAGGAGGTAGGTGACAGTGTAACCAGTTGGTAGATTAGTTACTATCAGTGGGATACAGGCAGGTCCATTCACTGCTTTCCTCTCTTAATTAGGGGTGACAGTGTAACCAGTTGTAGTTAGGTTATAGTTACATCAGTGAGTACAAGGCAGGTCCATTCACTGCTTTCCTTTCTCCTACATTAAGAGGTGACGTGTAACCAGTTGGAGATAGATTAGTTACTGTCAGTGAGATACAAGGCAGGTCCATTCACTGTTTCCTTCTCCTCCATTAGGAGGTGACAGTGTAACCAGTTGGTAGATTAGTTACTATCGGTGAGATACAAGCAGGTCCATTCATGCTTTCCTTCTCCCTACATTAGGGGGTGACATGTGTAACCAGTTGTAGATTAGTACTATGTGAGATACAAGGCAGCGTCCATCACTGCTTTCCTTCTCCCTACATTAGGAGGTGACAGTGTAACCAGTTGGTAGATTAGTTACTATCGTGAGATTACAAGGCAGTCCTTCACTGCTTTCCTTTCCCTACATTAGGAGTGTGACAGTGTAACCAGTTGGTAGATTAGTTACTATCAGTGAGATACAAGGCAGGTCCATTCACTGCGTTCCTTCTCCTACCTATATATAGGGCTTTCTCTTCCTTATCTATATCTCCTAGTCCTCATTACCATCTCCTACCTATCTTTATTATCTATCTATATCCTCCACTCAATCATCGTCTACTACACCTCTATCAAATCATCAACAACACATCTATCCTAGTTATCATCTATCACTCCCTATCACATATCAACTAATCACTCCCTCTATCTATCTATCTATAGATCTATATATCTATCTATCTATCTTGCTCTATCTATCTAGTTCTGTAAAACTCATTTCATTTCATCATTATATTATTATATTAAGTAGACAACACTTAGGCTGAGGACACACTACAACGCCCCAAATCTCGCACAAAATCGTGAGCGCTATTGCGCGATTTCTTTGCGTTCTTTACTATTTTAAAGAGAAACGCATGCAGTTGCGCGGCAAAAAATGCTTGAACGCAAAAAGCGAACGGACGCGCAATCGCATGAACTTAGGAAATCGCAGGAATGATCGCGTTCCTGCAATTTCCATGTTAGTTAAAATCGCGGGCGCAATCACGAGTGAAACGCATGCGCAAAGGTGCACACTCTACAGGCGGCCTGCAGCGCTGCAGTCAGGACTGTCCGGAGGAGTGAGGAACACTGACCCTGTCACCCTGGACTATCTGGTGGAGTTGGATTGAGGACACCGAGGGGCATGGACGGAACCAGCCAGTTCACAACAACTCGTGGCAGGGCTGTCTCTACTTCGCCTCTTCACTTCTGCCTTCTGGTCTTCCCACTCCCGGTCACGCAGCCAATCACAGCGATAGCGTAAACTGGAACTTGGTCCTGGACAGGAAATATGGTAATGGCACGGACACCAATCCCCGCAACCCCCCGCGGCGGCGGGGGAGAAGAAAAAAAAAAGAAATTAAACCGGCACCCAAAAATCAAAACGGATAAAAATGGCTACTTAAAAGAAGTGGTTGCAGGGGTGGCAATGGTTACAACCGCTGGGACCTAAACCGCAGTGTCCTCACCCCTGGGTTCATTTTCTAGCTTTACTCACCACAAGTTTCCCACTACAACCAATGAGAAGACACCTTTCTTTCAGAGCGTCTCCTTTTTGGCCGACTGAGTCCAGCAAGGAGCACTTAAAGGACAATTATGCTCACCTTCCCTCCGCTCCTCTTCTTTGTTCATTAGCTTTTACCCAGGGTGAGGACCTGAACCGCTAGGTTCGCCCCTGGGTTTGCGTAACTTACTGCAGAGTCTTAGAGCAACGTTGCTCTGGTAGGCTCCGCCCCCTCCTCCCCGTCGGCGACGAGGCCAAATAAAAGGCACGCTCTGCAACTGAGCGATACCGGGAACGTCTGGAATTCTGCTACACACGCTAACCGGGCGATTCCGTCAGATCCGTCGTTATCGTATCCTTATCGTTACTGTGTGTACCCGGCTTTACACTGGGGCTGATAGCACAGCTCTGATTGACTCCTTCATGTACAATATAAAGGGAGGTCTCTGGTGTGGGACACAAACAACTCCCCGCACGTGGTGATCACGTTGCTGCTTCCCGCTTGTACCATTTGGAATAACGGGAGACAGCACGTGGTGTTCACTGCACCAATTGGCGTCTAACTAGCAGTCGGCCAATAGGATGAACGATCTCCCTAAGCTCCGCCTCCCCGCGCCTGCGCGTTACTTTCTATTCGTTTGTCTTGGAGATCCGAGGCCTGTGCGGTTCCTTATCCGTGAACCCGTCCGGTCAGTTGGTGAGGGGAATGTAAACAGCCCGGTCCCGGTTATTCACACACACACCCCGGGGAAGGTTCTGTCACTGCCCATAGGATCCAGGTTAGTGGGACCCATTGGTTTATAGTGTCAGGATGGACATTGGGTATTTACCTGGATAATGTGCAATGGATTGTCATTCAGCCTCTATACAGGGGTTTTAGCTTTAAATGTCCACCCCCCCCACAAATCTATAGTTACCCTCCCCCACCATACTTACTCTGTCTTCTTCCTGGTAGCAGCAGTCACCACTGAGCATGTGCGAGCTTGGAAAGCGTTTCTACAGCTTTAAAGGGTATGTTCACCCTCATCACTTAACATTCCCATATCTCTATACTTACCTTAACGTTACTTACAGTCCAATCCCCTGGCCCTCCGGTAGGAGCCTCCCGTGCTGGTGTATGTGTAATGTAATTGGTGCCACGCAGCTTCTGGGTAAAAATAATAATTGTTTGGCAGTATTAGTCCAATATATGTAGTAGAAAGTAGAGTACTGTGATACTTTTAATGGACTAAGTTTATTTTAGTAGACAAGCTTTCAAGGGATCAACCCTCTTCCTCGGTAAGACTAGTCCTGCTGTGACCTGAGGAAGGGGTTGATCCTCGAAAGCTTGTCTACTAAATAAACTTAGTCCATTAAAAGTATCACAGTACTCTACTTCTTACTACACAGCTTCTCTTCAGCTTTGGGGACGGGCAAAATCATTGGCTGTGACGTTGCGGCAAAGCTGTGATGTGGGAGAGCAGAGAGATTGGGCTTGTGTAATGATTTTTTTTTAAAATAAAGGTAAGTAAGAGAAATGTGCGCTGCAAGGAAAGTTATGAGGACAGAAATTCCCTTTAAGAGGAGGGGGAACCTTCCAAAAACGGGGTCAGTGAACACCAGACTGAATATCTTTGTTCAAGGACAGGTGAATAAATATTGTGTTCTTGGGAGGGGGAAGGTGACCTGATTTGATCTGTTATAAGCATGGCTGCAGACAGTCTACTCGTACGAGCTGGTAACTGCAGAGGTGTAAGGGATCGGACATCTCTTTTGTGGGGTGCTCTATCTATATTTTAAGCTCCGTTGTTCACCCTTCACTAAGCGTCGGATATTTGCTATAGCTTGGAGAGTCCGTCATTCCAGAATATAAAATCCGGAAATTGAGATGTTGGGGAATTTCATTTGGTACTTTCACGGGACTATTTACTAGATCTAAGTGATGGCAGTGTTGGGCTACAATCTATCACGTAGTGTAGCCTGGGCTGGATCTAATTAAACTAGAGTTGGATCCATCCCTTTAATTCACAGTACAGAGAGACTTTGGGGTTGTTTTGCTATTGCTTTGTTTGGGATAGGGGGTTGCATAGACACCTTATGTCATACTTGGTTTGTTTCATCTGTTATGTTAGCCATTTGCCACATCCATCCTCTATAACGATGGTTGCCGTCGAATTTTATTGTAAGTTTTTTTTTTTTTTCTGCAGTGAACGGTCTGCAAAATGTGGTGCTGCCCTGATTAGAGAAGGAAGAGAGCAGGACACGGTAGAAGTAGAAAGTAACACTACTCAGAAGAGGAAACTAGAGGTAAAATGGGGTTTATGTGTACCAGATATCAATGCACCAGTCACTTAAAGGGTCACTATACTCACTGAAACAACTTTACATTATCTGAAACATACAATTTGAGAGAAGTAAAATGATGGTACTCACATGTTTATCTGTGCTTGGTTTGTCATTAAATCATTAATGTTTAGTGAGTGCTCCTAATTCCCCCCACCCTCCCTTACTCACTGCCTCCTTGTAGTGTCTGCGACACTTATAAGTTCTGCACAGCCTCACCATAGACACTGCTCTGCTTACACATCTCCCCCTCCCTCCCCCTGCTGATTCTCTTAAATGTTGCAGAAAGTGTGCTGGCAGGCAGGCTAAGAGGTCAGGAGGGGTCACATATTATCATTTCTGCTTCTGGAGTGACAGGTCTTTCCATGTAAATGCTGGTGATTAAAATGATAATTTCCAATCTGCTGCTCAGATTAAAATCGGAAAAAGTTTTGGACAAGTGGAATATTATAATAATATGTAAGGTATTAGATACCCTTAATATGTCTTGTAGCTGCTGATGCAACCATAATGTGCCAGTCCCTATGCTGGATAAGGCACAACATGTCAATCCCTGCAGTCAGCTTTAAAGGGCATGTTCACCTTTAAAACAAAATATCATATATTGTCGGTTACCGGCCCCCAACATATATTTTTTTCACTTTATTATCTGCGTTACTAACCAGATATTTAAGGATAATTATTGTCCCCATTCTGGCAGAACTTATAATTAAATATCTGGTTACACATGCGTGTAGTAAACTGGGAATAATAGCAGTTGGGGTTGCAGACAGATAACTGGTAAGTCACCAGTTTATATGTCTTTACGGTAGAGCATGTCCTTTTAGCCATGTATGCCATTTTTGGATCAACCACTTGACAATATCAAGCAGTTTATTGGAAGAACCAATATGGGCCAGGTGGGAACATTTTTCACCAACCCATCTTCAAGTCCTCAGATCTCAAGGGGAAAGATTTGTGGACAAGGTTGGGAAATTTCTTCTATTAAGTTGGCGGGTAATTAGATTGGAAGAACATCTGCCTGGTATGGGAAGCTTTAGGGTCCATTTTCCTGTGATCTTGCCTTCCTTTCCTTGAAAGGGACTGATACATTTAGGTTTGGTGTGAGTATGCTCCTACCTCCTGTTTTGTTAATAGAAGATTAGTGGTTATCTCTCTGCTCACTGCTTCTTTCTATTGCCAAGGCTTTTTATTTGTTCTGCACTCATAGAGATTCCTTAGATTAATGTGCTGAGAATGTAACTTGTTTCTGTTACTTGTGTAGTTCTTACATAATTCTACCCCCCAGGAAGCAATGGTTGATGTATCCACTGCTGATGATTTGGATGATGAACTGACATGTAGCTGTGCTTGGACATCTTCATGATCCGGTGATGATAGAATGTGGTCACAACTTCTGCGAGCCTGTATGATAAGGCTCGGAGTGGTCGAGATTCCTTCATTTGCCCAGAATGCAAGAAAACGATCACTGACTGTACATATACAACTAACCATGCCTGGTCCGTCTGATGATGATAGCTGGGTTTACACTGGTCAGGCCTGTTAAAAATAAGATACAGCTGCCTGAAATGTGTCTTGAGCATGAAGAACGGTTGATCCTGTACTGTAAGGATGATGGCATGTTGGCATGTGTGATCTGCGGGGACTCTTGAAACATGCCAACCATAACTTGCTGCATATCTCGGATGCTGTTGATCTGTACAAGGTATATTCTATACACTGAACCCGTCACTTCCTTGATCATGTTGTGATGACGTCCCTGTATTCCTGAGCGGATTTAATATTGTTTTCTGTCTTAAGCCAGTGGTTGCTGCTCTTGTAGCTCCTTTTGAAGATCTCTTGAAGGAAGCCGAGCCACATTCCAAAAAACAGAGGGAGGAGATAGATCTGCAAAAGGTGTGTGCTCTGTCCGCCAGAAACGCACTGGATCCTTCAGATTGTGGATTACGGTTATCTAATATGTCAAGGGCTGCAGGGGAATACTGTATGAAAAAGCTGAACATATTTTTGCCTAAATAGAAATCTAGATCCGAGCACGCCCAACCGCAAAGGACTGCCACATAGTTGTCAGTATATCATTATAATTACATGTATTTGTGAATTGTTTTATGATCCTTTTTAAACAGACCACTCATTAATAAATAGAAATAAAAGCAGTGCTGGACCCCCCAGTTTTAATATCATAGTAACATAGTACATAGTAACATAGTAACATAGTAACATAGTAACATAGTAATTAAGGTTGAATAAAGACATTCGTCCATCAAGTCCAACCTATTCACTTTTTTTTTTTTTTTTTTTAAACCACCTAACAGTTGATCCAGAGGAAGGCAAAACACCCCAGCAAAAAAGGGGGGAAAATTCCTTCTGACTCCAAACGGCAATCGGAAAGTATCCCTGGTCAACCAGATCTATATGCATTAATACCAGTAATTCTCAATATTTTTTTAGTTTAGAAACTTATCCAGGCCTTTTTTAAAGTTATTCAATGAAACTTGCCATTACCACATCTGCTGGAAGACAGTTCCCCGTTTCACCGTTCTCACTGTAAAGAAACCTCTCCTAACTTGAAGATGAAACTTCTTTCTTCCAACCTTAAAGGATGTCCACGAGTCCTCTGATATGACCTATTAGTGACAATGCACCAGAGAGTTCACTGTATGGGCCCATTAATATATGTATAAGTTATCATGTCCCCACGCAACCGCCGCTTCTCCAATGTAACAGCCCTAACTTGTCTAATCTGCCTGCATATTCAAGCCCCTCCATTCCCCTTATATTTAGTTGCCCTTCTCTGAACTGCCTCAATTTCCAAGATGTCCCTTTTGTATAGGGAATTCCAAAACTGCACCGCATATTCCAAATGTGGCCTTACCAGTGCCTTGTAAAGAGGGAGAATAATTTTTTCTCTTTGATTCCATTCCCCTCTTTATTACAAGACAATATCTTGCTAGCTTAGCTGTTGCTACCTGGCATTGTTTGCTACAGCTAAGTCTGTTATCTACCAGAAACCCCCAAATTTTTTTCCATTTCAGATGCACTTAACACAGAGTTATTTATGGTGTAGGTGGCACAGGGATTATTAAATCCCAAATGCATAACCTTACATTTATCAACATTGAATCTCATCTGCCATTCTGCTGCCATTTTGATAATCTATCTAGGTCTGCCTGCAGCACTTGACATCGTTGGAAGTTTCCAAGCTCTGCATAATTTAGTGTCATCAGCAAACCAGAGACCTTGCTCTCAATGCCCCCCTTCTAAGTCATTTATAAACAGATTAAACAGAAGCGGCCCCAGTACAGAACCCTGAGGAACTCCGCTTAGAACTTTAGCCCACATAGATGTAGCTCCCATTAACCACCACTCTCTGTTTGCGGTCCAATAACCAGTTCTCTATCCATGAACAAATGTTTCTTCAAGGCCAACAGTCCTCAGTTTATACATTAGTCGCCTATGTGGCACAGTATCAAAGGCTTTTGCAAAATCCAAATATACCTCATCCACAGCTGTGCCTGAATCTAACTTCTTACTACTTCTTCATAAAAACCATTAAATTTGTCTGGCATGATCTATTTCTCATAAATCCATTGCTGACTACTCTAATAAGATAATCTCTGGAGACAAGTCAAGGATGATCCCTTAACAAAGTTTCCATCACCTTCCCTACCACTGATGTTAGGCTTACAGGTCTATAGTTACCAGGCTGTGAACGACTACCTTTTTGATATTGGTATTACATTGGCTTTTTTCCAATCCAGTGGCACATCCCAGACAAAAGCGAATCTGAAAAGATGAGACAAGTGGTCTTGCTAGAAACTGGAACTAAGCTCTTTTAAAATCCTAGGATGCAATCCATCTGGTCCTGGCGTTATTGATATTAACTTGTCTAATTGATACCGTACCATATCCTCTGTTATCCAATGTGAAAACTCTTCATTTCCTCCCCGCACATTGTTACAATCCCTACTGTAAGGATTCTCAACAGTAAAAACCGGATGTAAAAAAACGGTTTAGCAGATTAGCCTTTTCGGCATCCTCTACAACACCTCAGCTCCATTATTTAATGGTCCACATTCTCAGTCCTCATTTTTTTACCATTTATATACTTAAAAAACATCTTGGGGTTGGACTTGCTTTGTTCGGAATCCGTGTTTCATTTTCTATTTTAGCTAGTTTAATTGCTTTCTTGCACTCTTTATTAAACTTTTGAAGTCCCTGTAAGCCTGTTCTGTGCCTTCTGCTTTCAAAATTTAAAAGCCCTTTTCTTTTTTTCCATTTCCCTTTTTACCTGAGCATTAAGCCATGCAGGAGTGGACCTAATTTTTTACAACTTGTTCCTAAAGGTACCGATTTGAAATGTTATAGTTTTAATATCCCTTAAAAGTGGTCCACATCTGCTCAGTATCTTTACCTAAAACAGTTCCCCCCAGTCTATGAGCAGGAGCGATTCCTTTAAAAGCATAAAATTAGCTTTCCTAAAGTTAAAAGTTTTGTTAAGCCAGTGCACTTAGTTTTCTGCAACCTATATTAAATGACACATATCATGGTCACTATTCCCTAAGCTTCCCATTACCTTCATCTCCAAAATGAGCTCTGGGTTATTAGATATCACCAGATCCAACAACGCATTCTTTCTAGTAGGAACTTCTACCATCTGTGAAAGAAAATGCTCATATAGGAAATTTAAGAACTTTATACCTTTTGAGGTGCTGGCAGTTCCATTACTCCAATCTATTTCAGGGTAGTAAAATCCCCCATAACCAGAACATGCCCATACCAGCAGCCTTCGCCAACTGCATATGGAGATTCATTTCCACCTCTTCCCCGGCATTTGGTGGCTTATAACACACTCCAACAATTAATTTACCTACCTTCTTGCTTCCTGTACACAGTTCCACCCATAATGTTTTCTGCCGCATCGTTTGCTCCCCCATCTATTCCATCTTTTAAATTTGGCTTCAATTCCTGTTTAACATACATACATACTCCTCTCCTTTCTTATTAACTCGGTCATGTCTAAATAAGGAGTACCCTTCATATTACTGTCCAGTCGTGTGAATCATTAAGCCATGATTCTGCTATACCAATTACATCATACCTTTCCTTTAACGCTATTATTTCAAGTTCGCCGGTTTTTCCAGCCAGACTCCTTGCATTTGTAACATACATTTTAGATTATCAATTGATTTACTTCCATAATGGTCGTACATGCCTCCTTATCCTCTATGCTCCCCCCTCCTCCTTCTCCTCCCTCCGTTGTGTTACTAGCCCCCAGATCCCTAACTTCTCTATCTACCCCTGTGTAGTTAAACGTTCCCTCCCCCCCCCATACCTAGTTTAAAATCTCTCAACCCCCTAGCCATCTTTTCCCCCAAAACAGTTGCACCACCACCATTGGGTGCAATCCGCACTACTAAAGAGCCTGTAGCCAACAGAAAAGTCAGCCCAGTTCTCTAAAAACCCAAACCCCATCTCCTTACACCACTCCCTTAGCCACGCATTTATACTCCTGAGCTCCCGTTGCCTCCCTAGCGTAGCACGTGGCTGCGGTAGTATTTCTGAAATCACTACCCTGGAGGGGTAGTTTCGGTTTCGGTTCTAAAATCTATAGGGTGTTGGTTATTAAAAATATAGTAGGGTGTTGTCGTTATAGAGGATTAATCCTGCTTGATCTGAGGTTGGGAATACAAAATAAATTGTGGTCAGTTTCTTCTACTTTTAAAATGACCGTTTAACTGTTTTAGAATTGATGGGGTTGGAATGGTGGGTGACCAGAAGGGCAGGGGGCTGCATTGAACATTTTTATAATAATCGGTTACATGGTGTTATAATAATAAATCCACTGCTGCTTCCATTTAAAATGTGGGCATCTTGTGTATCATAAAGTCACATAGGAATTCCCTGCTGAGATGCCAACCCTTTTTGCAGCGCATGCGATCACTGTTTTTGGTGCGCATCGCATGCGCTGCAATAGGGTTACATCAAAGCAATCGCAGCGCAGGGTAGCACTTGGGACATTGGGATTTTGCTGCGTTGTGTGATTCTGCGCGCTGCAGTGGGGCCTCGCCTCAAAGCACAAGGTGAGTGATTTTTAAAGGACATGGAACTACAAGGTGACTTCATATTTTGGGTGGGTGGGTTGTGTCACAGTCCAAGGGTGTGTGTGTGTCACGTACAGCCTGGTGCAGGGAGTTGAGGGGCTCTGCCATTAAATACAGACAAAATTAGAATGGATCATGTACTCCCTACCTTGTACTTCTATATGGACACTGAACTCCTCTGTGATTCTTAATATACTTTTAATTACAGTACAGGGATACATCATCCACTATATATTCCACTGTTGCTCCCATTCTTATTCCAGAGTCTTGTGTTTTACAAAAATCATCGGTTATGAAATCTATAGGGTGTCGGTTATAAAAATCAATTTGGTATCAGTTATAAAATCTTAGGGCATACAGGGAGATTAAATAAAGTTCTTATTGTTAAAAATGGTGCTAATTTTGCCCCAACCAATCAGATCTTATTAACATTTGAAAGCTAACATCTGATGGTTGGGGGGCAAAATTAGCATAGTTTTAAACCATAAGAACTTTATTGAATCTGCTGATAGTTTGTAAAATCTATAGGTTAACGTATTTCTTGCAACTTTTGCTATATTTAAAGGGTTTCCACTGGGGGAAAAAATGGCATTAGTTTTATTGAAGAACGGGAGATAAAGGAGCTGTGTCTTACCTGCCGTTCTGGTCTTACCTCCGTCTTCAATAAAACCTCAGGAGCTGTTGCGCATAGAAGAACAGTGTCAGTCGGGGCCTGTCAGACTATGTGGCAGAGAGGCGAACGTTCGGGTTAGTTTCTTACCTTTCTCTCCGGCTCCTGCAGGTTTTATTGAAGAACGGGAGGTAAGGCACAGCTCCATTACTCCGTTCTTCAATAAAACTAAATGCCATTCCCCCTCCCAGTGGGAGATACCCTTTAATGTAGTACCATTTTCCCAGCACATCCCCACACTGCTGGTATGTTCTATGTCTTATTCACCTCCAAATGTTTTATATTCTGCTCCTTTCAGAATAAAATAGCCCATACAAGGGAGTACATCACTAGTCAGTTTGACATGCTGCGCTCGTTCCTGAGGGAGCAGGAGAAGAACATGATGGACCAGATGAAAAATGAAGAGGAGGAGTTTGTAAAGGAAATGGGACATAGACTGGCCCATATGCAAGAGAACCAGAAAGGAATGATAAAATCCATTCACATGGCTAAGGAGAAAATGGGAGAGGCAGATTCTCGCTTCCTGATGGTATGTTTCTTAGAGCAGTTGTTCCCATTGTGTGTTGGCATCAGTATGACCTCAATGTTTCAGGACCGCCACTTAATGCTTTACTACACAGGCTGCGCCGCTACTAACAATACAGTCTACAGCCTTACTGTAACCAGTCAGGCCTGCACCGCTACTAACCAATCAAACCTACAGCCTTACTGTAAACAGTCAGGCCTGCGCCGCTACTAACCAATCAAACCTACACGTCTTACTGTAACCAGTAAGGCCTGCGCGCCAACTAACCAATCAAACCTACAGTCTTACTGTAACCAGTCAGGCCTGCACCGCTACTAACCATCAAGCCTACAGCCTTACTGTAACCAGTCAGGCCTGCCGCTGCAACTAACCAATCAAGCCTACAGCTTACTGTAACCAGTCAGGCCTGCACCACACTAACCAATCAAGTCTACAGCCTTACTGTAACCAGTCAGGCCGCGCGCAACTAACCAATCAAGCACAGCCTTACTGTAACCAGTCAGGCCTGCGCACAACTACCAATCAAACCTACAGCCTTATGTAACCAGTCAGGCCTGCGCATCAACTAACCAATCAAACCTACAGCCTTACTGTAACCAGTCAGGCCTGCGCCGCAACTAACCAATCAAACCTACAGCCTTACTGTAACCAGTCAGGCCTGCGCCGCAACTAACCAATCAAACCTACAGCCTTACTGTAACCAGTCAGGCCTGCGCCGCAACTAACCAATCAAGTCTACAGCCTTACTGTACCAGTCAGGCCTGCGCCGAACTAACCAATCAACTACAGCCTTACTGTAACCAGTCAGGCCTGCGCATCAACTAACCAATCAAACCTACAGCCTTACTGTAACCAGTCAGGCCTGCGCCGCAAAACCCATCAAACCTACAGCCTTACTGTAACCAGTCAGGCCTGCGCGCAACTAACCAATCAAAACTACAGCTTACTGTAACCAGTCAGGCTGCGCCGCAACTAACAATCAAACTACAGCCTTACTGTAACCAGTCAGGCTGCGCCGCAACTGTAAACTAGTAGGCCTGCACACAGCTCTAACCTAATAGGCTTGTCGCCTAACTCATCCCCTAGGACCTGCACCACAATTGTAACCAATCAAGCTTTCAGTTCAAATGTAACCGTGTTTACTATATAAGGTTGTACAGATCTGGCCTGTATCCTAAAAACTACACCTGCAGCAGCTTTTTCCCAGCAGTTTCATACATGTGTTTAGAATTTGTCAATACAAGTCCAATGGATCTTAGTCATTTTTCTTTTTCTCCCTGCAGGACATGAAGGATTTAATAGACAAGTAAGTGAAAGTTTTATAGCAAATAAAAGACTAGTCACCCACTCTGTGTAACTCTATAGCACAATAGGGAGCTAATGAAAGGTTCTAGCTTCTAAAATGACTGATCTCCCAGTATTAAACTCTTTAGATTTGATAGATACTTACACCTACATTGACCATTACAAACATCTGACAGCCTGTAGCCATTAACCCCACAATAAGCTCAGGGTTGTTAGATATTACCAGATCCACCATCCTTTCTAGTAGGCGCCTGTACTATCTGTGACAGGAAGCTCATTTAGGAACTGGATACCTTTTGAGGTGTGGCAATTCTGCTAATCAATGTCTGGTAATTAAAATCCCCATGCCATGCCTTAAAACCTTTGCCATCTGCATAATAAACCCTTATAAAATGGTTATTGGTATCCAGTTCCAATTGTGGATTAGAACAAAGCAGTTTTTCTCTCTCAAGTGCAACATTTTCTTTTCGATGTAGGTGCCAACACAGCAAGAAGAAGTGTCAGCCAGTGAGAAGTACCGTCCATCTAAGGAATTGTGCCAGGCATATTAAGGGTCCCATCCAGTACATGATGTGGAAGGAGCTGGGAACTATTGCCTTGAGTGAGTACATAACTAATGCACAGCTGCTGACTCGACATTTTGGTCCACATACTCTTGAACGTGAGGCTGTTTCTTGCGTAGTTACTGTATGGAAACGTCTCCCATCAATAAGAACTGATTTTGGCTAAAGCAGGGTACACAGAGAAGTCTGCAAGATCCTGTCTGTCATTTTTCAAAGATCAAGATACACAGTCCAGAGTGTTTCTCCCTACACATCATGTACACCGCATGTAACCGCATGTACACCGCATGTACCCCGCATATACACAGATAAACCGCATGGACCCGCATATACAGTATAACACCGCATGTACCTCACATGTACACAGCATGTAAACAGCATATACACCGCTGTACCCCGCATATACACAGTATATACACCGCATGTACCCACATGTACAACGCATGTACACCAGCATATTACACCGCATGTACCCCGCATATACCAGTATTACACCGCATGTACCTCACATGTACACCGCATATACACAGTATATACACAGCATGTAACAGTATTATATACACAGCATGTACACCACATGTACACAGTATTACACAGCATGTACACAGTATATACAACCGCATTACCCCACATGTACACCGGGGACGCACAAACTAACCATCAAACTACAGCCTTACTGTACCAGTCAGGCCTGCGCAACTAACCAATCCAACCTACAGCCTTACTGTAACCAGTCAGGCCTGCGCGCAACTAACCATCAAACCTACAGCCTTACTGTAACCAGTCAGGCCTGCGCCGCAACAACCATCAAACCTACAGCCTTACTGTAACCAGTCAGGCCTGCGCCGCAACTAACCAATCAATACTACAGCCTTACTGTAACCAGTCAGGCCTGCGCCGCAACTAACCAATCAAGCCTACAGCCTTAATGTAACCAGTCAGGCCTGCGATCAACACCAATCAAACCTACAGCCTTACTGTAACCAGTCAGGCCTGCGCCGCAACTACCAATCAACATACACGCCTTACTGTAACCAGTCGGCCTGCGCCGCAACTAACCAATCAAACCTACAGCTTACTGTAACCAGTCAGGCCTGCGCCGCAACTAACCAATCAAACCTACAGCCTTACTGTAACCAGTCAGGCTGCGCCGCAACTGTAAACTAGTAGGCCTGCATCACAGCCAACCTAATAGGCTTGTCGCCTAACTCTACCCCTAGGACCTGCACCACAATGTAACCAATCAAGCTTTCAGTTCAAATGTAACCTGTGTTACTATATAAGGTTGTACAAGATCTGGCCTGTATCCTAAAACACACCTGCAGAGTTTTTCCCAGCAGTTTCATACATGTGTTTAGAATTTGTCAATACAAGTCCAATGGATCTTAGTCATTTTTCTTTTTCTCCCTGCAGGACATGAAGGATTTAATAGACAAGTAAGTAGAAAGTTTTATAGCAAATAAAAGACTAGTCACCCACTCTGTGTAACTCTATAGCCACAATGGGAGCTAATGAAAGGTTCTAAGCTTCTAAAATGACTGATCTCCCAGTATTAAACTCTTTAGATTTGATAGATACTTACACCTACAATTGACCATTACAAACATCTGACAGCCGTAGCCATTAACCACAATAAGCTCAGGGTTGTTAGATATTACCAGATCCACCATCCTTTCTAGTAGGCGCCTGTACTATCTGTGACAGGAAATGCTCATTTAGGAACTGGATACCTTTTGAGGTGCTGGCAATTCTGCTCCAATCAATGTCTTGGTAATTAAAATCCCCATGCCATGCCTTAAACCTTGCCATCTGCATAATAAACCCTTATTAAAATGGTTATGGTATCCAGTTCCAATGTGGGATTAGAACAAAGCAGTTTTCTCTCTCAAGTGCAACTATTTTCTTTTCGATGTAGGTGCCAACAACAGCAAGAAGAAGTGTCAGCCAGTGAGAAGTACCGTCCATCTAAGGAATTGTGCCAGGCAATATTTAAGGGTCCCATCCAGTACATGATGTGGAAGGAGCTGGGAACTATTGCCTGTAGTGAGTACATAACTAATGCACAGCTGCTTGACTCGACATTTTGGTCCACATACTCTTGAACGTGAGGCTGTTCTTGCGTAGTTACTGTATGGAACGTCTCCCATCAATAAGAACTGATTTTGGCTAAAGCAGGGTACACAGAGAAGATCTGCAAGATCCTGTCTGTCATTTTTCAAAGATCAAGATACACAGTCCAGAGTGTTCTCCCTACACATCATGTACACCGCATGTACACCGCATGTACACCGCATGTACCCCGCATATACACAGTATATACACCGCATGTACCCCGCATATACACAGTATATACACCGCATGTACCTCACATGTACACCGCATGTACACAGCATATACACCGCATGTACCCCGCATATACACAGTATATACACCGCATGTACCTCACATGTACACCGCATGTACACAGCATATACACCGCATGTACCCCGCATATACACAGTATATACACCGCATGTACCTCACATGTACACCGCATATACACAGTATATACACCGCATGTACACAGTATATACACAGCATGTACACCACATGTACACAGTATATACACAGCATGTACACAGTATATACACCGCAGTACCCCACATTACACCGCATATACACAGTATATACACCGCATGTACCTCACATGTACACAGCATATACACAGTATATACACCGCATGTACACAGTATATACACAGCATGTACACCACATG
This sequence comes from Hymenochirus boettgeri, assembly GCA_019447015.1. Lineage (NCBI taxonomy): Eukaryota > Metazoa > Chordata > Amphibia > Anura > Pipidae > Hymenochirus > Hymenochirus boettgeri. The sequence continues at coordinate 1,028,832 of JAACNH010000011.1, read as the reverse complement.
TACACAGTATATACACAGCATGTACACAGTATATACACCGCATGTACCCCACATGTACACCGCATATACACAGTATATACACCGCATGTACACAGTATATACACAGCATAGGGAGAACGCTCAGGACTGTGTGTTTCTCGCGGCCGACTCCCTATATAGGGAGTCTACCGCAGCCGAGGGAAATTTACCGTCTTTCTCGAACAAACGTTCCTCCGACCGGAACGACGGCCGCATGCTCATTAAGCAAAGTGCCCACACACGTTGCCAATAAAACCCCAGGTATCGTCGCTTAATCGTACGTGTGTACCTAGCTTTAGAAATCCAGTTCTTGAAAGTATATCTAATGTTACTTCAAAAGGTGTTTTGGAGCATTGTGAATGCTGCATCAGAGGATGGTCTTTTTGTTCCCAGCATGCTTTAGCCACACATGTGGGACTTTATATGGTTTTATACAAACAAAGAAAGATAATCAATTCAAAAGTTTAGAAAAAAGGTTAGAAGTCAGGACCTTCCAGACTGGTATGCTAAAACCCCTTTGTTTATAATGTTATTTTGTTAATAATGCCAGTGTGCAAATAATATGATATTGTATGGGGCCCAGGAATGTGCATTGATTATCTTTTCTATGTTTATAATGTATGCCAGTGTGCAGATAATATGATATTGTATGGGGCCTAGGAATGTGCATTGATTATCTTTTCTATGTTTATAAGTATGCCAGTGTGCAGATAATATGATATTGTATGGGGCCTAGGAATGTGCATTGATTATCTTTTCTATGTTTATAATGTATGCCAGTGTGCAGATGTATGATATTGTATGGGGCCTAGGAATGTGCATTGATTATCTTTTCTATGTTATAATGTATGCCAGTGTGCAGATAATATGATATTGTATGGGGCCTAGGAATGTGCATTGATTATCTTTCTATGTTTATAAAGTATGCCAGTGTGCAGATAATATGATATTGTATGGGGCCTAGGAATGTGCATTGATTATCTTTTCTATGTTTATAATGTATGCCAGTGTGCAGATAATATGATATTGTATGGGGCCTAGGAATGTGCATTGATTATCTTTTCTAGTTTATAAAGTATGCCAGTGTGCAGATAATATGATATTGTATGGGGCCTAGGAATGTGCATTGATTATCTTTTCTATGTTATAATGTATGCCAGGTGCAGATAATGATATTGTATGGGGCCTAGGAATGTGCATTGATTATCTTTTCGATGTTTATAAGTATGCCAGTGTGCAGATATATTGTATAGGGCCTAGAATGTGCATTGATTATCTTTTCTTTGTTTATAATGTATGCCAGTGTACAGATAATATGATATTGTATGGGGCCTAGGAATGTGCATTGATATCTTTTCTTGTTTGTATAAATATTTGTCTAGATCAGTAGCACTTCTGCTAAATGTAGTTGTAATTTAGCTAATTGGAGTGCTCCATAATCCTTGTATTGTATGTATTATTAGGAAGCCTGGTCAAGCCCCATGTGGTAATACACCCCCAACATGCCCCTTTAATGGGAGGTCCTCTGCCTTTAATATACAGCACTGGATGGCCTTTCCCTCATTTTAAAAAGAAAGCGCTGGGGGGAAGTGAGAGCCTGTTATATGGATCCAGCGCACAAGTATGAGAAATGCAAAAGTTTGCTAATCATAATTAAAGGTTAGAAGTTAGGACCTTCTAGACGGGGTTACCTTGTATGTATAATGTATGCCAGGTGTGGATAATATTATATTGTATGGGGCCCAGAAATGTGCATTGATTGTTTGCTTTGTTTGTAGAAATGTTTGACCAAAACAATGTAATTGTAATTTGGACTATGGAGTGCTTCCACAGCCCTTCTATTGTATCTTTATATGGTATTAGTTATATACTTCTTGCGTGTTTGTGCGTCACAATAACTGATGTATACTGGATCTTAAGGACAACTAAAGCCACAGAACAACACTGAACCAGAGGCAGAACACTTTGATATATAATCAGTAATCTGTGTCTTACCTCTCATTTTGATACGGGCGCTGGGAAATTTACCTAAATAACATATGGTTTGTGCTTTACTTCACAGCATTCTAGTATCACACATTTTTGTCAACGACCATTTTGTTCTGCACATGCTCAGTTCTTAGCTATGGCAGAAACTTGTTACAGTTGGTCACACCCATTAATAATCTCTAGCCAATCCTTTTACAGGACAGATAAAGCAAGGAAGCCTGTAACTGAGGTCAGGAGGGGTGGTCTGGCACTGCACATACACACAGATACTTATCCAGTCCTTAACAGGCTTACCTTGTTTAATACAATTTACTGGAGTGGGATTTATAGCTTATTGGTGTTCTTAGGGGGATTGTTTTCAGATTCTGGAGTATAAAAATGGATAGTTCTCCTTTAAGCATCTTATTGGCCAGTTTAATAGTCAAAGTCAAAATTACCCGAATTCTCTCCTCCCCTTATTTGCAGTTTAAAGAATGTTCGTTTTTTTTGTTTTTCACTTTCAGGTCCACCACCTCTGTCTGGATAGTGGGGCATTCTTATGTTCACCTGGCCAAGCAAAAGCCGAACAGCAAATATCTGGTCCCAACTTGGGTATGCATAACGTGAAAATTACGTGGAATGGAAACATAACGCTCAAATGGCACGGTTTAGTACCGTTATGTGCACAGATGAAATCGCCTTCGGGAGCACCAAATATCCTTATTATCCACTTAGGTGCCAACGAATTAGTGAAAAAGCAAACATATGAGCTCGTCCGTTGCATGAAACGGGACTTCTTACGGTTACGCGACATGTTCCCCAACACTGTCATCATATGGTCCGAGATCATCGCTAGGCCAGCGTGGTTGGTGGAGAATTTCTTTAAACCAATGGAAAAAATTAGGCGTAGGCATAATTCTTCTCGGCAAGATATATGAGAAAGCTTAATAGTTCACCTATAGGCACACTAGGTTGGAAAAGGTCAGCGAAGAACAGTTCTGTCCCGATAAAGAAGAGTTGTCCGATGCAGGAGTGGAACTTTTTAATCTGGGCCTTAAAGATGCAGTGGAAAGGGGACTGGTGGAGCTTAAAAAAGCCAAACCTAAAACAGCAAATGGTTTAGGCATAGAGGTTGGGAAACAGAGGCGTAATTACCAGGGGAGCAGGTTTTACAACCACAGGGGGGCATGGAGGCCAGGAGGAGCCCCTTCCTCTTTCTCTTCTTTCCACAGATACCGAGTTCCCCAGACACAGCCTGTACATGGAATGGGGAGAGGACCCCATTATGGTTTTCCAGGGGTGCCTGGTGACTTCTATTTCGACCCCTAGCGTGAAATAAAGTTTTTGGAATAAAGAGATACTGCAGTACAACGATCATTCATTGCAGTCGGAGCAGGATTGGAATGGCCCATTGGTTAAATGAAAGGGGGGTGGGTGCATCGGTTCAGTTTATTTTGTGTACGTGACCGTAAACATTTGCACCCTCCTTCCTCTCCTGTCTGTGTTCAATTAAATATCAATGTTTAGAAGGCAGGTCGTTAGACGCACCAAGTGATGTCATCTGGTTTTGCCAACGTTTATGGGCATGTGAAACTTTTTTATTATTTTTGGAAAAAGATTTAAAAAAAAGGGGGGGGGGGTTTGGAACCTTTTGGATTAATCCACCTATGGTAGACAAGAGGAATGGCCAAGGAAATGGGTCTCTTTGTAGAAGAGTGTTTGTTTTTTTTTATGGGTTAGGGGGGGTTAAAGAATGTGTTCAGAATTATGTTTTAAAATGGTTCAATAAATAACTGTTACTTATCCATCCTTGTTTGTCATCCTTTAACATTTATCCTATTTTCAGGGTGTAACATTTGCATAGTTTCTCTTGCAATATAATGTTATATAGATTATATAAGGGATAACGCGCCCCCTACAGTGATATAAGATATAAAGTGATTTATAAACCTTATATTACAATGTATAAGGGGCGTATTATTTCTTATAATATATAAGTTTAAAAAATGAATTTACTGGCTAGTCTCTTTACTAAATCCCTAACCAGCCGATATCCCTTCAGTAAATAATTAAACTAATAACGGTAACCCCCTGTAATAAATAGATTAATGAATACATACCAGATTTTTAACTTGTGATTGGACATCCTCTTGGAGCCTTTCCTCTGGAATTCCCTGCTCCCTTTACATTCTGTCCTCCCCCTTTAAACAGCACTTTCCCTGTCAAACCCTGCAATAAACAAGATTAATATAACACACAGACATTTACTGTTGTAAATTCCTTATCTTAGTCCTTGTTTAAAATCTGTCTCACCCAGTAACCTAAATCCTGTCAGCCATGAGACCAACTGCTACAGCCGTGAACTTAAGCAGAGCGTGCAGGGGAAGTTATCAGTACGCTGACATGCAAGCTCTGCTTAACATCGTCTGCAGGAGTTTGTCTCACGGCTGAGAGGTTTTAACCGGTTTCCGGGTGAAACGGATTTTACGAAGGAATTTTCAAACAGTTATGGTCTGTGTGCTATATCAATGTTTTTTAATTGCAGGGTTTGACAGGAAATGGGCTGAATAAAGCAGAAGGAGGATGGCAAATACATGGGGAGCAGCAGTGGTATATATTCTTATAAAAATCACTCAACTACGTAGTTGAGTGATTTTTATAAGGATATATATTTCACTGTGCTCCCATTAAAAGCCAGGCCACTTACCGTATATATTATATTCAAACTTTATTACAATCTGCTCTGTGCATTCATAGTAGATTAAGAACATTAAAGACATTTGCTTTTGCCATTTGCTTATGTTACTGTTAAACCAAATAAATGTGAAACAATTTTGTATAAATGTGTTGTGTGTGTAAATATTATTATGAATCCTTACACAGCATTGCTTAAAGGTAATTCTTAATTCATATTACACATACTTAGTTATTCTACATATCTCTTCTATTTTGAAAAATCAGTTGAATTTATGCCCCTTGCATTCCCTGCTATTAGTGAACTGACATTTCAGGTTCTGTAACGGTCCTCTTCTTCCAGAATGCACCAACTTGCTTGGAATGTTCCTAACAGTAAATTCTACTGATTGGCTGTTGGATGGGCCAAACATGCTCAGATCTCTACTGAGCAACTGAATAACCCAGGCGCTGGGTCAAGGGCAAGACCATAACGGTCTCTATTAGGGGTCCTGCAACAGGAAGTCAGAATTTCTAAGCATTTATTTATACAGACAAAATGCTGAATGGGCAGGTTAAGGTCATTAGGATGGAAAAATACTGCTCTTATTCTTAAAAGTATTTTAAGTATTTGCACTACCTTTTATCTTTGTGCCCCAAGTTTAGCAAAATTGAATTACCTTTAAAGGACAACTAAAGCCTCAGAACTACATTGAATCTGAAGGAGACCACCTCAACATAAAAGCCATAATCTGTGTCTCTAACTCTCATTTTTATAAGGTTGTTGGTAAATTTACCTACTGATACATATGTTAGTGCTTTATTTGCCAGCATCCCAGTTTGGTCAATGACCAGCAATTTCTTTACACATGCTCAGTCCTAAATTACTTCTGGAATTTCTTACTGTTTGCCTACTAGTAGTTTTAAAGGGCAAGTCCAGCCCACCAAATGAAAACTTACATACAGGTAAATCACCCCCCAAAACCCTAAACGGTAATAGTTTGAAATGTGAAATATATAAGTCAACCTGAAATCTGCACAATGTCCTGTTTCCCTTGTTTCTGCTTCCTGGTTCTTCCAGTTAGTAACTGTCAGTAATGGATTTGACAGTGACTGAATGTTAATCCCGTCTGCCTCTTCTGAGCATGCCCCGGCTCAGTACGGCTCAGTACAGGTTTCTAAATGGCTCAGTTTCCATGAGGCTTCCAGAAGCATAGCAGGCATACAGTAATGAATTCATAGGACAAACTATGATATATCCACGTATTTTAAGGAGGCCATTCTTTCTAAAAAGATTTTTTATGAGGGTGAAGTTGTCCTTTAAGCCAATCCATGTAAAGGACAGATAAAGCTAGGGACCATGTTACTAAAATCAGGAGGAGCTAGGCCTAACGAAAGGCCATTCGGTGATAATTTCTGTCTCTGGCTTAGGTTGGGGGCCCCTGATAGTTACACCCATTGGTGGGTAGATTCCTCAATTTGGAGGGTCAGTCTGCTGCCGAACTCCAGCCACCACTTTATTTGCAGTGTTAACTGCCTAATAAGCTGTAGGCTGGTGACGTGACAAGTCATTGCCAACTTCGGTAGCCACCGGGTATGTATCTTTACCAGTGTGGCAGGTTTATTATTGTAAAAATGCTGTGATAGTTAAAACTTATATTACATTTCCCTGCTAGTGTGGCCGGGCCAATTGGCCACCAGCAGGTTTCAAAGTATAAAGACGGTGAGACGCACTTCTTCCTGTTATAACTTATTTGTGACAAGCGGTGTACGCAAACGTTACGGGGTCTCCCCCTTCATCAGGTACTATTAACAGACGATTGTTTAAGACGTCCTAGTGTGGCCTGGCCCTTACTGTGTGTTTGTCTGATGATTTCCCCATATTATATTCGTATGTAAATGAGATGTAAAGAATCCTGGGGGGCTCCTGATTAACTTCTAGCTGAGTCCCTGATTAACTTCCTGGTGGGGCCCTGGACACTTCCTGCTGGGCCTACACACAGTTCGACAGTGTGGGTTGGCCCTTCCCCTGGGCAGGAGAACAAGCAATCTGCCGCAGAGGCTCACGGGAAGAGACACGTGACCACACCAGAGATTCCTCGCGCCACAAAAAAGGGCAGAGCTGCAGAGCCAATCGCGCTGTTCCAATCGGTGTCCAGGTTGCGAAGAATCGACGCGTCATATCGACCGGCCAATAGCACGAGGCGGCCAGCTAAGAACCGCCCACTCGAGCATGCGCAGAAGTTCCTTTGCACCTTGCGGTCTGTCTCTTCTCCATTTTGTGTCGTCGCCTCAGCTCGCGGTCTCAGGTCCCTGCTCCGTATCTAGCGTTACCGATCCCAGACATGGCCTCCGTGGTGCTGACTGCAGGGAACACCAGAGAGGAGAAGAACGAGGTGTCGGAGAACAATATGGAGGAGTCCGGAGCGAGGTAGAGGATGAGGAAGGGGCCGCTGAGGATGATGGGGGAGCGGAGGATGAGGCCATGGAAGAAGAGGAGACAGTGGTCGACGTGGGGAGCACCTACCCCTGCAAGAGGGCGGATGGATCACTGCGTGAGTCCTGGGGGCCCGACAGGGAGATATGGGAGTTGTACTCTGAGACAAGGGAGGCCGCAGTGCATTATGGGAGTTGTACCGTGGGGATGGGATTGGAGAGACAAGGGAGGCCGCAGTGCATTATGGGAGTTGTACCGTGGGCATGGGATTGGAGGAAGAGACAGGAGGCCGCAGTGCATTATGGGAGTTGTACGTGGGCATGGGATTGGAGAGACAAGGGAGGCCGCAGTGCATTATGGGAGTTGTACCGTGGGGATGGGATTGGAGAGACAAGGGAGGCCGCAGTGCATTATGGGAGTTGTACCGTGGGGATGGGATTGGAGAGACAAGGGAGGCCGCAGTGCATTATGGGAGTTGTACCCTGGGGTTGGAATTGGAGGGACGAGGGAGGCCGGGGTGCATTATGGGAGTTGTACCCTGGGGTTGCGATTGAAGGGATGAGGGAGGCCGCGGTGCATTTTGGGAGTTGTACCCTGGGGATGGGATTGGAGGGATGAGGGAGGCCGCGGTGCATTATGGGAGTTGTACCCTGGGGATGGGATTGGAGAGACAAGGGAGGCCGCAGTGCATTATTGGAGTTGTACCCTGGGGATGGGATGGAGAGAAAGGGGCCGCAGTGCATTATTGGAGGTTGTACCTGGGGATGGGATTGGAGAGACAAGGGAGGCCGCAGTGCATTATTGGAGTTGTACCCTGGGGATGGGATTGGAGAGACAAGGGAGGCTGCAGTGCATTATGGGAGTTGTACCCTGGGTATGGGATATGAAGGAGGTCGCAGTGCATTATGGGAGTTGTAACCTAGAGATTGGAGAGACAATGGGGGCTGCATTGCATTATGGGAGTTGTACCCTGGGGGTGGGATTGGAGAGACAAGGGAGGCCACAGTGCATTATGGGAGTTGTATCCTTGCAACTTCCATGTCTGACAGCCTTGCCCCTTCACAATATAGAAAGAAATGCAAAAGATTTATTTTGCATTATAAAAGGCTAATCTGGTTTACTGGCAGCCTGCAGGAAGTCATGTGGGTGGGGTTTCGAGAATACAGATTTTTAAAGAAATATTATGGGGGCACCAGTGCTTTCTTTGTATTATTGGAGAAGACCAGATACAAATATAGTAAAGGTTTAAAGCTAAACCTGGTCTACATATGGCTACTTGGGATCTTTTAGACTGTGTAATGTTATGAAGGCCCACCAGGTGGCAATGTATTTGTCAAATAGCACTTAAAAATTCTCTTCTTCTCATATTATATAATATATATATATCACCCCATTACATGTCCACACTCCCAGCAGCTGCCCCCCCTTGGATACACAGCAAAGATAAGTGCTAAAAGCCCGCCTACTAGAGGCCCAGGGCCGTGTTTAACACAGCACTAGTCATTGTCTGGTGGGTATGTCTGTTAAACCTTTCCTCCTTCTCTGCCAGTCAAACAAACTTGATGTATCCTGTTGCTGGATACAGCCTAGATAATCAAGCTGATAAGGGTGGGTAGAGGAGTTTTTTCACTTGCTAGCTTTGAGTGACAGTTAGAGACCCGAATTGTTACGCCTCCTTCACAGCGTTGATAATTGAAGACAGATGCTCGAAATCAGGAAAATAATGTATGGGGAGGGCTGCATACCTTTATTCCTTTAAAGCATCTGTCAGGTCCTGGCTGTTTCCAGACTTAATTCACCCATAGCACGCATGTAGGTTGAGCTATAGTTTAGTTGAATCTGTAAAGGTTAGAAATGTGAGGTGGACCAGCTAGGGAGCGTGCAAATTAAAAGTTCTTTGCTTCTGTAACAGTAATTAAAGAAGGGAGGTAAGACACGGGCTCTTTACCTCCAGTTCTTCAATTAATGCTAAAAGGACAACGTGCAACAGTTGACTGAACAATATTTCAGCACTGGAAATTAAGACATTTTCCTGATCTACACTACATTGCTCTTTACTGTGCTGCCAATTTCCCTTATCTTCTACACTGAGGGACATGGTGTAGATATTCAGACATGAATAGTAAAGTGAGCCGTCTGCCACAAACCTTTTTAATTATCATCTTCTCTTGCCCCCTTTTCCTGGATCTCTAATTCTGCTGTGTTCTAAATTGTCACATTTTGCGTGACTTAATACTAATATTTTTATTGTTTTTAGGAATGGAGGGATGAACTCAAATTACAGATTGTTTTATAGAAATGTTTTTTTTTCTGCAGATGATGCAGAGGTTGTGAAGACCAGGTATAACAAACAAGCTGGAAGAGAAGAGAAGAGTACTATGTGCATTATGTGGGATGTAAGTAAGACCATTTTCTGTGCTGCTGGCTGTGTTGTGTAAAGTAAATAAAGATTGCATTTGTTGGCAGCTTAGGAGTGGTTGGTAGTGTGCAATTTGTACATTAAGAATTTGCAATCTGAAGAATGCCCAGTATAAATGGGGGAGTCTGCATGTAGATAATCGAAGTCTTTCATAACTCAACCCAACTGGCACAGGAATGTCCAATGGGCAGCCTGTCAGCTGTTTGAAAACTACAAGTTTGTACGCAGAATGCTCTGATTGGCTGCAGCCCCATTGTAAACATGTGATTAGCCACACACTCTGGTTGCTGCCCCTGACCAATTTGATCCAAAGCAACAGCAGCCAGCCTAACTGAGTTGGGCATTTCCACGGGTAGAACTGGACAAATTTCATGAGCCAGGAAACCATTAAATAGATACTTGTTTGGTTGGCTTCTCTTAATGTCAGTATTTGTCTACCCCCTGTCAAAAGTATACGAAAGACGTGAGTAATATAAAGACCAGTTTACATTGAATAGACAAATGTATTGCACCAATTCATTAATGCTTTCTGACATTGCTGATAATTTATGGAAAAGCTCCACTTATCTTGATAGAGAATAAAAGTGCCTTTTTTATTGATAATATTATAAATCTGTACATATTTCTTTTGAGTCCAACATTGCATGATGGCCTGTAAAACCAACACCTATTTACTGCCTATAAATTCAGATAGTTTTGTGGATTTCTTACTGTATAGGATTAAACTGCATGCATGGCCTGGAAGCAGAGGTAGGATCCTTGTGATGTCATTGGCGTGAGCATGTCTTTCAGCCTCTCAGTATTGACATCACGGGCCCCATTTTAATCAATGTTGGATCCAGGAAGGACAAGGTAAGTAGTAATAAAAAATACACTTGAGTTCTCCTTTATTTGGGGCAAAATCTAAATCTTTATAACTTCTTTTAATGGTTAGATTGGTGCAATATAATTGCCTATATATAGCAATAATGTTTACAATACAGGACCGCATAACCTTTTAATGGAACTGCAGAATATTTTGCCTGTCAGGTCATGCTTGCCAGTGGCAGAATTGCATCTTGCTATTCAAATTAACTGCAGGCACAAGGCATCACTGTGAATGCTTATTAGCTACGGGCCAATGGCAATTAATGCCATTCAGTCACCAGTGAACCTAATCATGTGATAGGCTGCTGGACTTGCCAGTTAAAGATCCCACAGCACAAGAAGATCCATGGCACAGTAAGAGGTAACAGTAGTCGGATTGGGAGGCGTGGAAGGTAAGTAGTTGTATAAAACGCAAGATGTTCCTTTTATTTCTCCTTAAAACTTGCATTGACAAATCACTAGGTCTATGGACACCCTACACCCATGTTCAGTGATGCACACCTCTACATAGTGGCCAGTGGAACGGGGTTTAAAATTTGTATAAAATTCGACGCCTCCTTTTGTCATTTACTTTCTATTCCAATGCGTCGCTTATCAGCCAGTTCTTCGCCTGTTTTAGCATAACTGGAAAACAAAGGCAGAGTAAAGTACAAACTATTCCCCCAAGTCCATCCCACTACTAACATACAGAGTGTGTACCAGCAGTGTAGGTCCTCACCCTGTGTACAGTTAAAGGACATGTACACTGTAGAAAGTTATTACTGGATAGGTGCTCTTAAAATATAAAGGTGGTGATTTTTCCCCCTACATGGAGGAGGAGGCCAGCAAGATTCAAGGCACAACTATCCAGTATACATAAAAAACAAGTAAAAACGTTATTGCGTCTACTGCCCTTTAATGGGAGTGAGTTTTACATAATAAGCGTAATTCTTCTATTGCATTTCTGAATATAGCTCTAGCCTCTTTCGGCTCAGAACTTACCTGGAAAGTGCATCTTTTGATTGGACGGGTAGGGGCAAAGCTAAAAATGAGCTGTACATCGGAATTCAACAAAACTTACTGGTAGTAATGTAAATATGTCTAGTGGGTCCTTGTTAATGGAAGGGGGTGCTCTGTGGAGTAATAAAGGAAGTAGGTGAATAAGGATGTATCCATGTAGTCTAATTTTCTTTTATTTTAAGGGATGTTTGAGTCTTCTGCGGTTTGCTTTATTGGTGAACAGTCCCCCAGAGAGTTTATTACATGGCCCACCAATGTGTATTGTTCTTAAATTGCTTTCATGGAGATATAGCTAAACTTAGTTTTATCTTTGGATTTGTTTTGCTGCATAGTGTGGTGATGACTGTCAAGCTTTAATTTTTACGTTAATATTTCAACTTCCGTAGAACGGTTACTAAAATAGTCCCCTTTGTCCTAATGTTTCAACGCTATCTGTCTGATTTCTTCTTAGTGCTCTTAGTGGGAGGAGCATGGTAGTGTAGGAAGCCATTAAATTGTTCCAGTTGTAAGCGAGTAGCCATTGATGCTGGTGGTCTCTTATTGGTGGAAGACGGTTGTCATTTCTTTTTGTCATGGCATTCATTGCTGTTTCTAGAGTGCAGATTAGAATTATTTTGTGTTTGCTTGTATAACAATGTGACTATGGTATTGCTTTGACCTGGGGTTACATAGTACATGCCAAAGCTGTTTACACAGGATCTTTACAGTATGTTTCGTTCCCACAATCCAGACTTCTAAGGAATAGTGGTAAGTAAGGGCTTTTTAATTTATTTCAATATCCAATTTAACCCCCACCCATCCCTTTGATTGCTATGGAATTGGTTTTGTAGTAGTTTTTTCCGCAGTGAACCCGCTACAGCCTTACTGTAACCAGTCAGGCCTGCGCCGCAACTAACCAATCAAGTCTACAGCCTTACTGTAACCAGTCAGGCCTGCGCCGCAACTAACCAATCAAACCTACAGCCTTACTGTAACCACAGGCCTGCGCCGCAACTAACCAATCAAACCTACAGCCTTACTGTAACCAGTCAGGCCTGCGCCGCAAACTAACCAATCAAACCTACAGCCTTACTGTAACCAGTAGGCTGCGCGCAACTAACCAATCAAACCTACAGCCTTACTGAACCAGTCAGGCCTGCCGCCGCAACTAACCAATCAAGTACCAGCCTTACTACCAGTCAGGCCTGCGCCGCACACCATCAAACCTACAGCCTTACTGTAACCAGTCAGGCCTGCGCCGCAACTGTAAACTAGTAGGCCTGCATCACAGCTCTAACCTAATAGGCTTGTCGCCTAACTCTACCCCCTAGGACCTGCACCACAATTGTAACCAATCAAGCTTTCAGTTCAAATGTAACCTGTGTTTACTATATAAGGTTGTACAAGATCTGGCCTGTATCCTAAAAACTACACCTGCAGCAGCTTTTTCCCAGCAGTTTCATACATGTGTTTAGAATTTGTCAATACAAGTCCAATGGATCTTAGTCATTTTTCTTTTTCTCCCTGCAGGACATGAAGGATTTAATAGACAAGTAAGTAGAAAGTTTTATAGCAAATAAAAGACTAGTCACCCACTCTGTGTAACTCTATAGCCACAATAGGGAGCTAATGAAAGGTTCTAAGCTTCTAAAATGACTGATCTCCCAGTATTAAACTCTTTAGATTTGATAGATACTTACACCTACAATTGACCATTACAAACATCTGACAGCCTGTAGCCATTAACCCCACAATAAGCTCAGGGTTGTTAGATATTACCAGATCCACCATCCTTTCTAGTAGGCGCCTGTACTATCTGTGACAGGAAATGCTCATTTAGGAACTGGATACCTTTTGAGGTGCTGGCAATTCTGCTCCAATCAATGTCTTGGTAATTAAAATCCCCATGCCATGCCTTAAACCTTTGCCATCTGCATAATAAACCCTTATTAAAATGGTTATTGGTATCCAGTTCCAATGTGGGATTAGAACAAAGCAGTTTTTCTCTCTCAAGTGCAACTATTTTCTTTTCGATGTAGGTGCCAACAACAGCAAGAAGAAGTGTCAGCCAGTGAGAAGTACCGTCCATCTAAGGAATTGTGCCAGGCAATATTTAAGGGTCCCATCCAGTACATGATGTGGAAGGAGCTGGGAACTATTGCCTGTAGTGAGTACATAACTAATGCACAGCTGCTTGACTCGACATTTTGGTCCACATACTCTTGAACGTGAGGCTGTTTCTTGCGTAGTTACTGTATGGAAACGTCTCCCATCAATAAGAACTGATTTTGGCTAAAGCAGGGTACACAGAGAAGATCTGCAAGATCCTGTCTGTCATTTTTCAAAGATCAAGATACACAGTCCAGAGTGTTCTCCCTACACATCATGTACACCGCATGTACACCGCATGTACACCGCATGTACCCCGCATATACACAGTATATACACCGCATGTACCCCGCATATACACAGTATATACACCGCATGTACCTCACATGTACACCGCATGTACACAGCATATACACCGCGTGTACCCCCGCATAACACAGTATATACACCGCATGTACCTCACATGTACACCGCATGTACACAGCATATACACCGCATGTACCCCGCATATCCACATAATAACACCGCATGTACCTCACATGTACACCGCATATACACAGTATATACACCACCGCATGTACAACAGTATATACACAGCATGTACCCCCATGTACACAGTATATACAACGCATGTCCCAGTAATATACACCGCTGTACCCCACATGACACCGCATATCCACAGTATATACACCGCATGTACCTCACATGTACACACATAACACAGTAATACAAACCACCGCAGTTACACATAATTACACAGCATGTACACCACATGTACCCAGTATATACACAGCATGTACACAGTATATACAACCGCATGTACCCCACATGTACACCCGATATACACGTATATACACCGCATGTACACAGTATATACCAGCATAGGGAAACGCTCAGGACTGTGTGTTTCTCGCGGCCGACTCCCTATATAGGGAGTCTACCGCAGCCGAGGGAAATTTACCGTCTTTCTCGAACAAACGTTCCTCCGACCGGAACGACGGCCGCATGCTCTTAAGCAAAGTGCCCCACACGTTGCCATAAAACCCCAGGTATCGTCGCTTAATCGGTACTGTGTGTACCTAGCTTTAGAAATCCGTTCTTGAAAGTATATCTAATGTTACTTCAAAAGGTGTTTTGGAGCATTGCTGAATGCTGCATCAGAGGATGGTCTTTTTGTTCCCAGCATGCTTTGCACCCACATGTGGGACTTTATATGGTTTTTTACAAACAAAGAAAATAATCAATTCAAAAGTTTAGAAAAAAGGTTAGAAGTCAGGACCTTCCAGACTGGTATGCTAAAACCCCTTTGTTTATAATGTTTATTTGTTAATATGCCAGTGTGCAAATAATATATATTGTATGGGGCCCAGGAATGTGCATTGATTATCTTTTCTATGTTATATATGTATGCCAGTGTGCAGATTATGATATTGTATGGGGCCTAGGAATGTGCATTGATTATCTTTTCTATTTTATAAGTATGCCAGTGTGCAGATATATGATTTGTATGGGGCCTAGGAATGTGCATTGATTTCTTTTCTATGTTTATAATGTATGTCCAGTGTGCAGATGATATGATATTGTATGGGGCCTAGAATGTGCATTGATTATCTTTTCTATGTTTATAATGTATGCCAGTGTGCATGATATAGATTTGTAGGGGCCTAGGAATGTGCATTGATTATCTTTTCTATGTTTATAAAGTATGCCAGTGTGCAGATAATATATTTTATGGGGCCTAGGAATGTGCATTGTATTTTTTTCTATGTTCATAATGTATGCCAGTGGCAGATAATATGATATGTATGGGGCCTAGGAATGTGCATTGATTATCTTTTCTATGTTATAAAGTATGCCAGTGTGCAGATAATAGGATATTGTATGGGGCCTAGGATGTGCATTGATTATCTTTCTATGTTTATAATGTATGCCAGTGTGCAGATATGATTATTGTATGGGGCCTAGAATGTGCATTGATTATCTTTTCGATGTTTATAAAGTATGCCAGTGTGCAGATTATTGTATAGCCTAGGAAGTGCATTGATTATCTTTTCTTTTGTTATAATGTATGCCAGTGTACAGATAATATGATATTGTATGGGGCCTAGGAATGTGCATTGATTATCTTTTCTTGTTTGTATAAATTTTGTCTAGATCGTAGCACTTCTGCTAAATGTAGTTGTAATTTAGCCTAATTGGGTGCTTCCATAATCCTTGTATTGTATGTATTTATAGGAAGCCTGGTCAAGCCTCCATGTGGTAATAGCACCCCCAACATGCCCCTTTAATGGGAGGTCCTCTGCCTTTAATATACAGCACTGGTGCCTCTTCCCTCATTTTAAAAAGCCAAAGCGCTGGGGGGAAGTGAGAGCCTGTTATATGGATCCAGCGCACAGTATGAGAAATGCAAAAGTTTGCTAATCATAATTAAAGGTTAGAAGTTAGGACCTCTTAGACTGGGGTTACCTTGTATGTTATATGTATGCCATGTGTGGATATATTATATTGTATGGGCCCAGAATGTGCATTGATTATGTTTGCTTTGTTTGTAGAAATGTTTGACCAAAACAATGTAATTGTAATTTGGACTATGGAGTGCTTCCACAGCCCTTCTATTGTATCTTTTATGGTATTAGTTATATACTTCTTGCGTGTTTGTGCGTCCACTAACTGATGTATACTGGATCTTAAAGGACAACTAAAGCCACAGAACACACACTGAACCGAAGGCAGAACACTTTGATATATAATCAGTAATCTGTGTCTTACCTCTCATTTTGATACGGGCGCTGGGAAATTTACCTAAATAACAATATGGTTTGTGCTTTACTTCACAGCATTCTAGTATCACACACTTTTGGTCAACGACCATTTTGTTCTGCACATGCTCATTTCTTAGCTATGGCAGAAACTTGTTACAGTTGGTCACCACCATTAATAATCTCTAGCCAATCCTTTTACAGGACAGATAAAGCAAGGAAGCCTGTAACTGAGGTCAGGAGGTGTGGTCTGGCACTGCCACATACACACATATCTTCATCCAGTCCTTAACAGCTTACCTTTAGTTTAATACATTTACTGGAGTGGATTTTATAGCTTATTGGTGTTCTTAGGGGGATTGTTTTCAGATTCTGGAGTATAAAAATTGGATTTAGTTCTCCTTTAAGCATCTCTTATTGGCCAGTTTAAATAGTCAAAGTCAAATTACCCAGAATCTCTCCTCCCCTTATTTGCAGTTTAAGAATGTTCGTTTTTTTTGTTTTTCACTTTCAGTTCCACCAACCTCTGTCTGGTATTGGGGCATTCTTAGTTTCACCTGGCCAAGCAAAAAGCCGAACACAAATATCTGGTCCCAACTTGGGTATGCATAACGTGAAAATTACGTGGAATGGAAACATAACGCTCAAATGGCACGGTTTAGTACCGTTTGTGCACAGATGAAATCGCCTTCGGGAGCACCAAATATCCTTATTATCCACTTAGGTGCCAACGATTAGTGAAAAAGCAAACATATGAGCTCGTCCGTTGCATGAAACGGGACTTCTTACGTTACGCGACATGTTCCCCAACACTGTCATCATATGGTCCGGATCATCGCTAGGCCAGCGTGGTTGGTGGAGAATTTCTTTAAACCAATGAAAAATTAGCGTAGGCAAAATTCTTCTACGGCAAATATATGAGAAAGCTTAATATGTTCACCTATAGGCACACTAGGTTGGAAGGTCCGCAGAACAGTTCTGTCCCGATAAGAAGAGTTGTCCGATGCAGGAGTGGAACTTTTTAATCTGGGCCTTAAAGATGCAGTGGAAAGGGGACTGGTGAGCTTAAAAGAGCCAAACCTAAAACAGCAAATGGTTTAGGCATAGAGGTTGGGAAACAGAGGCGTAATTACCAGGGGAGCAGGTTTTACAACCACAGGGGGCATGGAGGCCGGAGGAGCCCCTTCCTCTTTCTCTTCTTTCCACAGATACCGAGTTCCCCAGCCACAGCTGTACATGAATGGGGAGAGGACCCCATTATGGTTTTCCAGGGGTGCCTGGTGACTTCTATTTCGACCCCTAGCGTGAAATAAAGTTTTGGGAATAAAGAGATCACTGCAGTACAACGATCATTCATTGCAGTCGGAGCGGATTGGAATGGCCCATTGGTTAAATGAAAGGGGGGTGGGTGCATCGGTTCAGTTTATTTGTGTGTACGTGACCGTAAACATTTGCACCCTCCTTCCTCTCCTGTCTGTGTTCAATTAAATATCAATGTTTAAAGGCAGGTCTTTAGACGCACCAAGTGATGTCATCTGGTTTTGCCAACGTTTATGGGCATGTAAACTTTTTTATTATTTTTGGAAAAAGATTTAAAAAAAAGGGGGGGGGGGTTTGGAACCTTTTGGATTAATCCACCTATGGTAGACAAGAGAATGGCCAAGGAAATGGGTCTCTTTGTAGAAAGAGTGTTTTTTTTTTTTATGGGTTAGGGGGGGTTAAAGAATGTGTTCAGATTTATGTTTTTAAAATGGTTCAATAAATAACTGTTACTTATCCATCCTTGTTTGTCATCCTTTAACATTATCCTATTTTCAGGTTGTAACATTTGCATAGTTTCTCTTGCAATATAATATGTTATAATTATATAAGGGATAACGCGCCCCCTTACAGTGTAATATAAGATATAAAGTGACTTTATAACCTTATATTACAATGTAATGGGGCGTATTATTTCTTATAATATAAGTTTAAAAAATGAATTTACTGGCTAGTCTCTTTACTAAATCCCTAACCAGCCGATTCCCTTCAGTAAATATTAACTAATAAACGGTAACCCCCTGAATAAAATAGATTAATGAATACATACCAGATTTTAACTTGTGATTGGACTCCTCTTGGCAGCCTTTCCTCTGGAATTCCCTGCTCCCTTTACATTCTGTCCCTCCCCCTTTAAACAGCACTTTCCCTGTCAAACCCTGCAATAAACAAGATTAATATAACACACAGACATTTACTGTTTGTAAATTCCTTATCTTAGTCCTTGTTTAAAATCTGTCTCACCCAGTAACCTAAATCCTGTCAGCCATGAGACCAACTGCTACAGCCGTGAACTTAAGCAGAGCGTGCAGGGGAAGTTATCAGTACGCTGACATGCGCTCTGCTTCCATCTTCTGCAGAGTTTGTCTCACGGCTGAGAGGTTTTAACAGGTTTCCGGGTGAAACGGATTTTAAACGAAGGAATTTTCAAACATTTATGGTCTGTGTGCTATATCAATGTTTTTTATTAGCAGTTTGACAGGAAATGGGCTGAATAAAGCAGAGGAGGATGGCAATACTGGAGCAGCATGGGTATATTTCTTATAAAATCACTCACTACGTAGTTGAGTGATTTTTATAAGGATATATTTCACTGTTGCTCCCATTAAAAGCCAGGCCACTTACCGGTAATATTATATTCAAACTTTATTACAATCTGCTCTGTGCATTTCATAGTAGCATTAAGAACATTAAGACATTTGCTTTTGCCATTTGCTTATGTTACTGTTAAACCAAATTAAATGTGAAACAATTTTGTATAAAATGTGTTGTGTGTGTAAATATTTATTATGAATCCTTACACAGCATATGCTTAAAGGTAATTCTTAATTCATATACACATACTTAGTTATTCTACATGTCTCTTCTATTTTGAAAAATCAGTTGATTTATGCCCCTTGCTATTCCCTGCTATTAGTGAACTGACATTTCAGGTTCTGTAACGGTCCTCTTTCTTCCCAGAATGCACCACTTGCTTGGAATGTTCCTACAGTAAATTCTCTAGATTGGCTGTTGGATGGGCCAAACATGCTCGAATCTCTACTGACCAACTGAATCAACCCAGGCGCTGGGTCAAGGGCAAGACCATAACGGTCTTCATTAGGGGTCCTGCAAACAGGAAGTCAGAATTTCTAAAGCATTTATTTATACAGACAAATGCTGAATGGGCAGTTTAAGGTCATTAGGATGGAAAAATACTGCTCTTTATTCTTAAAAGTATTTTAAGTATTTGCTACAACCTTTTATCTTTGCTGCCCAAGTTTAGCAAAATTGAATTACCTTTAAAGGACAACTAAAGCCTCAGACTACATTGATCTGAAGGAGACCCCCTCAACATAAAACCATAATCTGTGTCTTAACTCTCATTTTTTATAAGGTTGTTGGTAATTTACCTACTGATACATATGTTAGTGCTTTATTTGCCAGCATCCCAGTTTGGTCAATGACCAGCAATTTCTTACACATGCTCAGTCCTAAATTACTTCTGAATTTCTTACTGTTTGCCTCTAGTAGTTTTAAAGGGCAAGTCCACCCACAATGAAAACTTACATACAGTAATCACCCCCCAAAACCCTAACGGTAATAGTTTGAAATGTGAAATATTAAGTCTAACCTGAAATCCTGCACAATGTCCTGTTTCCCCTGTTTCTGCTTCCTGTTCTTCCAGTTAGTAACTGTCAGTAATGGATTTGACAGTGACTGAATGTTAATCCCCTGTCTGCCTCTTCTGAGCATGCCCAGGTCAGTACAGGCTCAGTACAGGTTTCTAAATGGCTCAGTTTCCATGAGCTTCCAGAAGCATAGCAGGCATACAGTAATGAATTCATAGGACAAACTATGATATATCCACGTATTTTAAGAGGCCATTCTTTCTAAAAATGTTTTTATGAGGGTGAAGTTGTCCTTTAAGCCAATCCATGTAAAGGACAGATAAACAGGACCATGTTACTAAAATCAGGAGGAGCTAGGCCTAACGAAAGGCCATTCTGGCTGATAATTTCTGTCTCTGGCTTAGGTTGGGGGCCCCTGATAGTTACACCCCTTGGTGGGTAGATTCCTCATTGGAGGGTCAGTCTGCTGCCGAACTCCAGCCACCCCTTTATTTGCAGTGTTACTGCCTAATAAGCTGTAGGCTGGTGCCGTGACAAGTCATTGGCCAACTTCGGTAGCCACGGGTATGTATCTTTACCAGTGTGGCAGGTTTATTATTGTAAACCATGCCTGTGATAGTTAAAACTTATATTACATTTCCCTGCTAGTGTGGCCGGGCCAATTGGCCATTACCAGCAGGTTTCAAAGTATAAAGACGGTGAGACGCACTTCTTCCTGTTATAACTTTATTGTGACAAGCGTGTACGCAACGTTACGGGGTCCCCCCTTCATCAGGTACTATTTAACAGACGATTGTTTAAGACGTCCTAGTGTGGCCTGGCCCTTACTGTGTGTTTGTCTGATGATTTCCCCAATATTCTATATATCGTAGTAAATGAGATGTAAAGAATCCTGGGGGGCCCTGATAACTTCTAGCTGAGTCCCTGATTAACTTCCTGGTGGGGCCTGAGACACTTCCTGCTGGGCCCCTACACCACAGTTACATGATTGGGTCTGGCCCTTTCCCCTGGGCAGGAGAACAAGCAATCTGCCCGCAGAGGCTCCACGGAAGAGACACGTGACCACACCAGAGATTCCTCGCGCCACAACGGCAGAGCTGCGAGCCAATCCGCTGTTCCAATCGGTGTCCAGGTTGCGAATGATCGACGTCATATCGACCGGCCAAAGCACGAGGCGGCCACTAAAACCGCCCACTCGAGCATGCGCAGAAGTTCCCCTTTGCACCTTGCGGTCTGTCTCTTCTCCATTTTGTGTCGTCGCCTCAGCTCGCGGTCTCAGGTCCCTCGCTCCGTATCTAGCGTTACCGATCCCAGACATGGCCTCCGTGGTGCTGACTGCAGGGAACACCGACAGGAGAAAACGAGGTCGGAGAACAATATGGAGGAGTCCGGAGCGGTAGAGGATGAGGAAGGGGCCGCTGAGGATGATGGGGGAGCGGAGGATAGGCCATGGAAAAGAGGAGACAGTGGTCGACGTGGGGAGCACCTACCCCTGCAAGAGGGCGGATGGATCACTGCGTGAGTCCTGGGGGCCCGACAGGAGATATGGGTTGTACTCTGAGACGGGAGGCCGCAGTGCATTGGGAGTTGTACCGTGGGATGGATTGGAGAGACAAGGGAGGCCGCAGTGCATTATGGGAGTTGTACCGTGGGCATGGGATTGGAGAGACGGGAGGCCGCAGTGCATTATGGGAGTTTACCGTGGGGATGGGATTGGAGAGACAAGGAGGCCGCAGTGCATTAGGGAGTTGTACCTGGGCATGGGATTGGAGAGACAAGGGAGGCCGCAGTGCATTATGGGAGTTGTACCGTGGGGATGGGATTGGAGAGACAAGGGAGGCCGCAGGCATTATGGGAGTTGTACCCTGGGTTGGAATTGGAGGGACAGGGAGGCCGCGGTGCATTTGGGAGTTGTACCCTGGGGTTGCGATTGAAGGGATGGGGAGGCCCGGTGCTTTTGGGAGTTGTACCCTGGGGATGGGATTGGAGGGATGAGGGAGGCCCGGTGCATTATGGGAGTTGTACCCTGGGGATGGGATTGGAGAGACAGGAGGCCGCAGTGCATTATTGGAGTTGTACCCTGGGGATGGGATTGGAGAGACAAGGGAGGCCGCAGTGCATTATTGGAGTTGTACCCTGGGGATGGGATTGGAGAGACAAGGGAGGCTGCAGTGCATTATGGGAGTTGCCCTGGGGATGGATTGGAGAGACAGGGGCTGCAGTGCATTATGGGAGTTGTACCCTGGGTATGGGATATAAGGAGGTCGCAGTGCATTAGGGATTTGTAACCTAGAGATTGGAGAGACAATGGGGCTGCATTGCATTATGGGATTTGTACCCTGGGGGTGGGATTGGAGAGACAAGGGAGGCCACAGTGCATTATGGGAGTTGTATCCTTGCAACTTCCATGTCTGCAAGCCTTGCCCCTTCACAATATAGAAAGTAATGCAAATTATTTTGCATTTATAAAGGCTATCTGGTTTATACTGGCAGCCTGCAGGAAGTCATGTGGGTGGGGTTTCGAGAATACCAGATTTTTAAGAAATATGTATGGGGGCACCAGTGCTTTCTTTGTATTATTGGAGAAGACCAAATACAATATACTTTTAAAGGTTTAAAGCTAAACCTGTGTCTACATATGGCTACTTGGGATCTTTTAGACTGTGTAATTTATGAAGCCCACCAGGTGGCAATGTATTTGTCAAATAGCACTTAAAAATTCTCTCTTTTCTCATTATATATAATATATATATATATCAACCCCATTACATGTCCACACTCCAGCAGCTGCCCCCCCTTGGATATCACACACAAAGATAAGTGCTAAAAGCCCGCCTACTAGAAGGCCCAGGGCCGTGTTTAACACAGCACTAGTCATTGTCTGGTGGGTATGTCTGTTACAACACTTCCTCCTTCTCTGCCAGTCAAACAAACTTGATGTATCCTGTTGCTAGGATACGCCTAGATAATCAAGCTGATCAAGGGTGGGTAGAGGAGTTTTTTCACTTGCTCTTTGAGTGACAGTTAGAGACCCAGAATTGTTACGCCTCCTTCACAGCGTTGATAATTGAAGACAGATGCTCGAACAGGAAAATAATGTATGGGGAGGGCTGCATACCTTTATTCCTTTAAAGCATCTGTCGGTCCTGGCTGTTTCCAGACTTAATTCACCCATAGCACGCATGTAGGTTGAGCTATAGTTTAGTTGAATCTGTAAAGAGTTAGAAATGTGAGGGTGACCAGCTAGGGAGCGTGCAAATTAAAAGTTCTTTGCTTTTAACAGTAATTAAAGAATGGGAGGTAAGACACGTGGCTCTTTACCTCCAGTTCTTCCAATTAATGCTAAAAGGACAACGTGCAACAGTTGACTGAACAAATATTTCAGCACTGGAAATTAAGACATTTCCTGATCTACACACTACATTGCTCTTTACTGTGCTGCCAATTTCCCTTATCTTCTACCACTGAGGGACATGGTGTAGATATTCAGACATGAATAGTAAGTGAGCCGTCTGCCACAAACCTTTTTAATTATCATCTTCTCTTGCCCCCTTTTCCTGGATTCTCTAATTCTGCTGTGTTCTAAATTGTCACATTTTGCGTGACTTAATACTCATATTTTATTTGTTTTAGGAATGGGTGAACTCAAATTACAGATTGTTTTATAGAAATGTTTTTTTTTCTGCAGATGATGCAGAGTTTTGAAGACCAGGTATAACAACAAGCTGGAAGAAGAGTACTATGTGCATTATGTGGGATGTAAGTAGACCATTTTCTGTGCTGCTGGCTGTGTTGTGTAAGTAATAAAGATTGCATTTGTTGGCAGCTTAGGAGTGGTTGGTAGTGGTGCAATTTGTACATTAAGAATTTGCAATCTGAAGAATGCCCAGTATAAAATGGGGGAGTCTGCATGTAGATAATCGAAGTCTTTCATAACTCAACCCCAACTGGCACAGGAATGTCCAATGGGCAGCCTGTCAGCTGTTTGAAAACTACAAGTTTGTACGCAGAATGCTCTGATTGGCTGCAGCCCCATTGTAAACATTGTGATATCCACACACTCTGGTTGCTGCCCCTGACCAATTTGATCCAAAGCACAGAGCAGCCTAACTGAGTTGGGCATTTCCACGGGTAGAACTGACAAATTTCATGAGCCAGGAAACCATTAAAATAGATACTTGTTTGTTGGCTTCTCTAATGTCAGTATGTTCTACCCCCTGTCAAAAGTATACGAAAGACGTGAGTAATATAAAGACCATTTTACTTGAATAGACAAATGTATTGCACCATATTCATTAATGCTTTCTGACATTGCTGATAATTATGGAAAAGCTCCACTTATCTTGATAGAGAATAAAAGTGCCTTTTTTATTGTAAATATTTATAAATCTGTACATATTTCTTTTGAGTCCAACATTGCATGATGGCCTGTAAAACCAACACCTATTTACTGCCTATATTCAGATAGTTTTGTGGATTTCTTACTGTATAGGATTAACAATGCATGCATGGCCTGGAAGCAGAGGTAAGATCCTTGTGATGTCATTGGCGTGAGCATGTCTTTCAGCCTCTCAGTATTGACATCACGGGCCCCATTTTAATCAATGTTGGATCCAGGAAGGACAAGGTAAGTAATTAAAAATACACTTGAGTTCTCCTTTATTTGGGGCAAAATCTAAATCTTTATAACTTTTTTATATGTTAGATTGGTGCAATTAATTGCCTATATATAGCAATATATGTTTACTAATACAGGACCGCATAACCTTTTAATGGAACTGCAGAATATTTTGCCTGTCATGGTCATGCTTGCCAGTGGCAGAATTGCATCACTTGCTATCAAATTAACTGCAGGCACAAGGCATCACTGTGAATGCTTATTAGCTACGGGCCAATGGCATTAATGCCATTCAGTCACCAGTGAACCTAATCATGTGATAGGCTGCTGGACTTGCCAGTAAAGATCCCACAGCACAAGGAGATCCATGGCACAGTAAAGGTAACAGTAGTCGGATTGGGAGGCGTGAAGGTAAGTAGTTGTATAAAACGCAAGATTGTTCCTTTTATTTCTCCTTAAAACTTGCATTGACAAATCACTAGGTCTATGGACACCCTACACCCATTTTCAGTGATGCACACCTCTACATAGTGGCCAGTGGAACGGGGTTAAATTTGTATAAAATTCGACGCCTCCTTTTGTCATTTACTTTCTATTCCAATGCGTCGCTTATCAGCCAGTTTCTTCGCCTGTTTTAGCATAACTGGAAAACAAGGCAGAGTAAAGTACAACTTATTCCCCCAAGTCCATCCCACTACTAACACTACAGAGTGTGTACCAGCAGTGTGGTCCTCACCCTGTGTACAGTTAAAGGACATGTACACTGTAGAAAAGTTATTACTGGATAGTTTGTGCCTTAAAATATAAAGGTGGTGATTTTTCCCCCTACATGGAGGAGGAAGGCCAGCAGATTCAAGGCACAACTATCCAGTAATACATAAAACAAGTAAAAACTGTTATTGTGCCGTCTACATGCCCTTTAATGGGAGTGAGTTTTACATAATAAGCTGTAATTCTTCTATTGCATTTCTGAATATAGCTCTAGCCTCTTTCGGCTCGAACTTACCAGTGGAAAGTGCATCTTTTGATTGGACGGGTAGGGGCAAAGCTAAAAATGAGCTTACACATCGGAATTTCACACAAAACTTACTGGTAGTAATGTAAATATGTCCTAGTGGGTCCTTGTTAATGGAAGGGGGTGCTCTGTGGAGTATAAAGGAAGTAGGTTGAATAAGGATGTATCCATGTAGTCTAATTTTCTTTTATTTTAAGGGATGTTTGGTCTTCTGCGGTGTTCTAATGGGTGAACAGTCCCCCAGAGAGTTTATTACTGGCCCACCAATGTGTATTGTTCTTAAATTGCTTTCATGGA
The DNA here is from genome assembly GCA_019447015.1 of Hymenochirus boettgeri. NCBI lineage: Eukaryota > Metazoa > Chordata > Amphibia > Anura > Pipidae > Hymenochirus > Hymenochirus boettgeri. The sequence goes on along the minus strand of JAACNH010000011.1, from coordinate 1,003,024 downwards.
GATATAGCTAAACTATTTTTTCTTTGGATTTGTTTTGCTGCATAGTGTGGTGATGACTGTCAAAGCTTTAATTTTTACGTTAATTTCAACTTCCGTAGAACGGTTACCTAAAATGTCCCCTTTGTCCTAATTGTTTCAACTCTATCTGTCTGATTTCTTTCTTATGCTCTTTATTGTGGGAGGAGCATGGTATTGTGAAGCCATTAAATTGTTCCAGTTTGTAAGCAGTAGCCTTTGATCTGGTGGTCTCTTATTGGTGGAAGACGGTCTGTCATTTCTTTTGTCATGGCATTCATTGCTTGTTCTCTAGATTGCGATTAGAATTATTTTGTGTTTGTCTTGGTATAACAATGTGACTATGGTATTGCTTTGACCCTGGGGTTACATAGTACATGCCATAACCTGTTACCACGGATCTTTACAGTAGTTTCGTTCCCACATATCCAGACTTCTGGAATAGTGGTAAGTAGGGCTTTTATTATTTTATCAATATCCAATTTAACCCCCACCCATCCCTTTGATTGCTATGGAATTGTGTTGTAAGCTAGTTTTTTCCGCAGTGAACCGTCGTCAAAATGAATGGGTGGAGAAGTCTCGCTTGATATTGTCCAAACCGCCAAAAGAAGAGGACTAATGGAACTGAGCAGGAGTGGGAAGCTGTGGAGGAAGTAGACATAAGACTCCGCAGAAGGAAACTAGAGGAACCTGAGCCTGAATCGAAGGTAAAGTGTGGTTCATTTGTACCAGATATCATTACACCACCTTTCGCCGTCGTATGATCGAAATATCTTGTAGCTGTTCAGCTGGCATCGCTTCTGCTCGTGATGTGCCAACCTATTTCCGACGTTTTAGCGTCAGTGTGTGCGGGTTTTTAATTCTCATTCTGTTTAATTTAACATGGTTTTCTGTTTGTGGCTTTCTACGCAGACACTATTTGAAATTCTTCGGCCGTGCTCTGAATCAGGATGTGGTTTATTTTGCTCCGTTGTCTTGCCTCTCTTAGCGAACTTCTATGATCTGCATTCAGATCTCTGCAGAGAGTTTAAGCTCTGTTTATTGGCTCACGAATTTTCTACTCGTGTTTTTTTTCACAGAATTATTCTGCTCTGGATTAGCAAGACCATTCACAAATGGTCCACTGCTTTTTTTTTTTTTTTTTCCTCCCCCATTCTCGCATATACCTAAGCATAACAGGTGGCGTGTTTTATTTTGATATGAGCTTATGGTATTTTTGTTTTTGCTTCTGTTCACAAATCCAGAGCAATGCCTCATACCTAGTCATGTTGGGCAATTTCAAAGTGTCCTACAGATGGGTGCAGCTTTACTACATGGAGGAAATACTCGCATGCAGGTGCTTGGTGGCAATCTGAGGTTGGTTTCCAATGTGAAACCATAACAACAACATGGCCAGATTCTAATGATTCTTCTGCTTTACTTCCTTAAAAGTTAAAATGAGGTGTAATGATCAATAAAAATTCAGTTCTGTAAGGAATAAACCATAAAATTAGTCGTACTGGAAACCAAAAGTTTGGTCCAAATCATTTTTTTTTGTGGCCCTTTCAGACTCACTGATCTCTTCATTTTGTCGCCCAATGAGACCATTTAAACGTGCTGCTTGCGCGCATAGTCTGTTCTGCTGGTCTCTTCTTTATAGCGAGGGAAAGGAAGCAATCGCCCCCTAGCAACAAGCGGGTGTTTCTTTTAACGCTTTCTTGTCAGCTGCTGTTCCATAAGATTTTTTTTGAGACTCTCTTGGCATTTTAATATTGCTAGAAAGTCTCCAAGACCTAAAGAACATGTTTACAGTTTAGGGACAATGTTGCGAGTCCCAGACTGTGCACTAAAGACTTATCTTCACAATAGGCATTTCATGTTTTATCCTCTTGTCGTCCTTTAGTTGCAAGGTGTAAAGCTGTGTATATGCTTACAGCATCTGCAAACCTCGCTGGATAGTTGTGTGTGGGGGGATGTCTTGCGGACATTTCTATTCACATGCCTCAAGTGTAATTCCACGTCTGTCGTGGGATTGGTCTTTATAAAATGACAATTTACATAGGGCGCTATTGGGGTCCCTGTTCTTACTAGGCTGAGGGCCAATAGTAGTGTAGGGTATATCTGAATTGCTGCAAATCTGACCCTAATTAGCAGCAATAATGCACATGTTTGGCCTAACCAATGAATCATTTTCATTTTATCTCCTCGGTGAGAACAAATAAGATTTTCAAGACGTGTTAACAAATGTTTATTTTATTTTGGGTTTTCTACTTTTGGATTGCAATGAAACTTATATTATAATAAAAAAAAAAAAAAGGAAAAGACCTTGTCCTTTGTCAGGAGCTGTTTGCATTGTTTGACTGGGGTGAAATGCGTAGGTTTGGGTGTTGCTGATGGTTTTAATGGTGATCCCGCAAGTGTGGGTTGGCTGAACCAAGCGTGTGTGTGTGGGGTGTGATTTCAGTTTTGCTTCCATTTTAATATTGCAGAAAGTTAATTTTCAATGCCAGTTACCATTTGTTGTTCTTTTCAGTTGCGTATCCGTCCTCTTCCTCCGCCTTAACTATTGGTCGTGCTGACGCATCTCTGGGGATTATTTGGAATATTTGGGGTGTTAACCTCTAGTAAAGGATTTAAACCATTGCAAAAAAAATGAAAATTCTTTCAAAAAATGACATTATCCCCATGGGTAACAATCCAATCAGGGAAACGTTCATGGTATAGAGGCCTTATAGGCTTTATATTTGTGCTGGGTTTGGTCAATACCGTAGTCTGCTTTGGTCATTTTACTTGCTTATGCTTCCATAGTTCTTGGTTTCCTTACATAATTCTTTTGTTCCCATAGAAGCAAAAGTTGAGGTGTCCAGCGTCAGAGCTACTGACGATTTTGCAGAGGAGCTGACGTGCCCATTGTGTGTTGAACTCTTCAAGGATCCGGTGATGATAAATGTGGCCACAACTTCTGCAGATCCTGTATTGACAAGCTTGGGAATTCAAGTTCCTCAAACATGCCCAGAGTGTAAGGAAGCCCTTACTGACCGAAGATACACTACAACCGTGCTTTGGCCAACCTGGTTAAGAAGGCTGGGATCGGCACCCCTCACCACCCCCTGTTGAAAAGAAGCCACGGTCAATGAAAAGTTCCTGAGCATGATGAGCGTCTAAAACTTTATGAAGGACACGGTACATTGGGCTGTGTGATTTGCCGGGATTCTCTCAAACATGCCAAGCACAACTTCCTGCCCATATTGGATGCTGTTGTCGTGTACAGGTATGTTTATGTAGCCTTGACTTCCTGCTGTGGATCCCTTATATTTATTCTGCATTACTGCATATTGTTTTTTTGGTTTTTTTTCCAGAGAACTTAGTGCCATCGTTGCTCCCATGGAAGCTTCTTTAAAAGTAACAGAGCAATTTTCCCCGTGAGCAAAATGAAAAGATAGAGCAGCACAAGGTATGTGGCGTGTTTTGTTCTGCTTAAGGATTGCAGATCATTTATTTGTGTAGTTATTATCGAAATACAGTTCCCCAGCTTTATCTGCTGTGAGAATGCTTTGACCTCTTTCAACATAAATGCAGTTGTCACGTTAAGGTAAATGGTTACTACATGTGGAGATCATAGAGATACAGCTGGGGATTTTTTTCTAGCATTAAGCTATGGCAAGACAAATTTGCTTTCTCTCATCATATGATGCATTTTTCCTATTACATGTGTTTTCTGTGATATACCGTTGCCTGCTGTCTGTATACCATTTCTTCTGTATTCTCGTAGCCCTGCAGCAATATGGCCGACTTCAAGAACACGTTGTAGGAGAGTTTGAGAAATTTTTGAATTCCTGAAAGAGCGAAAGGATAAATTGCTGGATCATTGAATACGGAAGGGAGAGTCTGTTAAACAGATGGAGAATAATTTAGTTAAGAATGCAAGAAAATGAAGAGGAACATTACAAAAACCATAAACGTGGCTAAAGAGAGGAAGGAAGAGACGGATTCTATTTCTTTCCTGATGGTAAGCAGTCTGTTTTTGGTGTTTCAGTTTTAAATGTAATATTTATTAATGGTGTATAAACGAATTATTTTTTGTGTGCACACCATACTCCCACAATCCTTAATGGGTAAACTAAAGTAAATTGTATTACAGAACGAGACCTGCCTCTGTAAGACAGATGTTCCGTGCACAGATCTGCCTCACATAAAAGTGGTATTTTATAATGTACAACAATGTTTGCATCACACACCCCCACTACCACCACGAGCCAGAGTACACAGTGTGCACATTTGAAATAGGATTCCAATTGTGGTGTCTAACAAAATAGACTATAGATTCCCTGGTGAATGTTGTCAGATTACTGGGGAGAAAACAAGTTAAAGAATCTGACTGTTTAGCATTGTTTCTGTTCTATGTGCCACTCATACAAGCTTCTATATTGGTGTGGAAACGTGTATAAAAAATACTGGTGAAGGGGCATGGCCAATGTGCACACTCAGACAGGTACTGACAACAAGGAATCTTTCTTTGGATACTAAATGTATGTAAATGCAATTTACTGGAATATTTTGCAATGCATGGTTAATGTGGGGAGAAATCTTTTACATTAAGTGTAAAAAGGATGTTGGTTAAGTTCTCCTTCACATTGCAGCAGACACACTGTCAATTCCTGACCTTGTTGCGACCAACCAGTCAATAAACCAGTTGGTCGAAGGCTCTAGTGGCTTTCCCCTACCACCTGAAGCCATATTTTTTTTTTCAAATGTCTTTCAGAGTCGGATTTCCTTGTGTCTGGAATTTTCCAGATATTTTAACCCTAGCAACTGAAATATCACACCTGTCAACTGTGTTTAAAGTATATTGTACCGTGTGTAATAGGCTTGATCTATAACCTGAGATTTTGTCCCCGTCTGCTTTAATATTGTTATTTAGGTCTATGGTATTATAAGTTTGAGAGGTGAGATTCCTCGCTCATTTTCATTCATTTCTTTTCTTTCTTTCAACAGGACATCAAATCTTTCATTGAAAGGTAAGTTAAACATTTTTGCTTACAGGACTTAGTGTGCTGTACTGGAAATCCTTTTACTTTGGCTTTACTACTGTAAGCTTTGTATGCTATAGCAGGCTGTTTTCAGATAAATTCCACTGGAATTGCTGTGATAATAAGCACCCTGGTAGACTTTTTATAGTGTAGTAAGTGTGTGTGTGTGTTCCAGATAATATCCCCAGTGGAACTGCTGTAATACACCCCTGGTGGGCTTTTTATACTGTAGTAAAATCTTCCATATCCCCACTGGATTTGCTGTAATAATGGCACCTTGGCAGTGGCAAACACTAAAATATATCCCCCTAGTCTCTGGTGATATTTACTTGTAAGAATGCGCTGTTGGCATTCCGTGTGTTTCTCTGTATTTGTTGTGTGTTCATTGGATACATTATTTGTAGCCCTGTAATTACACTGCTTTAGTAAATGTTTGGGTTTTTGTGAATTTATCAACCCTTTTTTAAAAAACCTAAGTGTACTAAAGCTCTGCTCTTTTATTTAGGTGCCAGCAACAGCAAGAGGAGTGGTATCCCTCCTGAAATACTCTGCTGTCTACGGAATTGTGCCATGGAACCTTTAAAGGTCCCATCCAGTACATGATGTGGAAGGAGATGAAATCGTTAATTGTTCCACGTGAGTAGCTAATCCTTTATTTGTTATAATTTCTGTAATGCAGAGGAACTATGTGCTGGATGTTACTGTACATCTGCCTTCAGTACAGGAAGTGGAATCCTTCAGCTGTGAAATGAGAAAGATGCAATAAATGCATTTCATTCCCGACTTGTTTTAAATCAGAGGTTTCGGGGTACAACATATCGTTTCTTCTAACAGAAGATTCATGTTCATGAAACTGCCTCCTTTCACCCCACTTAATGGCAGACTGCCTAAAAGCCAATATCTTGTTATATATCAGAACCACCATTATTGGTTTAATTTGTTTTGTAACTTTAAGAACTCGACCCTGTTGTTCACAGCAGCTGGCAGTGTGGTGGGATCAAGAGGGACTTAAAGCCTCTCAGGCATTCGCTGATGAGTTGGTGATTGCATAGATTTGTATTGTGCTGGTTTGTTGCATTAAACCTTGATGTTAGTTTATTTTGATTGTAGGTTTTTTTTGCCTTTAATATTTACATGCCTCAATGACAGGTCACAGGATAAAGTAGGTGGGGCTATGAAATGTAAAGTGCGTGGTTTTTTTTGAATGTACATTATACAGGGAATTCTGTGATGGGCAGAGAAGATGAAGTTTTAGAATTTCAAGAACTTCGGGCTATAGTTGGCTCTGCAGGACCTGTAACGTAGCACACAATGGTGCATGCTTTAAAGATGAATCATTGCACACTGCCAATCAGAAAATGGAGAATTCCTGTGCCCACCTCAGGGTCTGGAGAAGGTGACAAGCCAAGACGGGCAGCAGTTCCATTTTGCACAGACCCATGGCTGAGTGCCAGAATGGATCCAGGGAAATGGTACAGAGCAGGTAGCCCAATGTGTAACGTCTTTCTCCAACTGATCCTGACTCTTTTTGATGAAGAGATGATCACGGGGGCTTGTGACAGCGTAGTTACCTGCATGAACGTGTGCTTTTTGCCCTTGTATAACGCGTGGTTCGGATCCAGACTTGTGCTCTTGTGTGCATTCAACTTTGGTCAAGGATTTTTTTTTTCTGGCCAAAAGATGCCTTCCTGGCAGATCCAGTCACACACCTCATCCAACAGGCATCGGGAGTCATGGTTGGAATGCCAGTTCCTGTTCCCTTCTCCATGGTATTTACCCTTTCAAGATGTCTGATGTCCTGTACTGTAAATGTGTAATGACATGTGAACAACCAGAACTTTACAGAAATTAAATCTTCAGTTAAATATACAAGAGACAAGGCACCCGAATAGCTTAAGAGGTGGGCAAAAAAAAACCTCCACAGAGCATAAATGGAGCGGAGCCTTCTTACAAAGAGAAGTGTAACTCCCATGTTTCCCAGAGTAAGGGATGAGATATGAATTTATACAGGGGGAAGGTTTGCATCTGGATAAAATAGACTTATATATCCACTTGTATAAGATATGGGTTGTACCCACTCCCGGACCCTGTTTGCTTAATTGTGTCGGTTCTCTGTTCCTGAGACACTGAATACAGTGTGAATCTCCAACTGAATCTCCAATACAGTATGAATCTCCAACTGGATCTCCAATACAGTATGATCTCCAACTGGGTCTGTGCTCTCGCTGGCAATGCTCCAGGTCCCTTTGCAAGCTGAATCCCATGTTCTGCAATCACAGAGGCCAGCCACCCTACAATATGCTGTAATGTAGTTTATTGTTCAAACAAGCATCCTGTTTTATTAATACATTTTTTTGGTAGGACTTTTTAGGTGGTAGGGCTTTTTAAAGTTGTCTGCCAGCTAAACATTCACCTTATGGAACTTGAGAGACAATTACTTCTAATCTGGGGCCAGTGTAACCTATGAAGCAGTGTAGACATGGTTCCCTGTTTGCCAGAAACCGTTGGCAAATCTTCGTTATTTCATAATTAATCCTTCAAACTATTTTGACTTGGATGGTGATTTATACCGCGCCATAATAATAAATGTGTATTGTACACGTTTATATCTTTCTGCTGGTGGTCATGGGTGATTTTAGGAATTTGATTTTAATTCTATTGAGGCCCCTGAAGTGGAAATGTATATGTTGTTGCCCAGCACATATACTATTGGTGTCTGGCAATGGAAAAATTATCCATCATACAATTTTACCTTCTGGGATATAAATTGCTAAACCTGGTGGGACGGATCCCTAAGTTTTTGAAATGCGCCTACGGTGTGCATTGCAAGATGTGCATAGGTCTTTTCATAAATCCACAAGTGGGAAGTGGGGATCAAAGTTCATTAAGGGGATTCCCCATGCGAGGGACCTCTTGGTTTTAGTTCCTGAGTGTTCCATTGGACATGAAGGTTTCTTTGTTTTTTATCACCAACCGATTGTGATCGGGTGAAACCCACAGTCCTTTCTGCTGAGGTTCGCTATGTGGTTCTTCTGGTTTCTTTTCTCTTAACCTGGTCATCACCTAACATTTACTGTGCTGCTCTCCTTCCTCTCTCCAATGGGAATACTCTAACAGATTCAATGGCTCTTGATAAAAAGGCTCCTGTAGGTTTTTAGAAACCGAGAATTGGTCCCATAAACAGTGGATAACCTTGTTATAAACGACTTCTCTCATTTAACACACCACTGAACTAAGGCGTCATCTGTAATACTCCCTGGGGTTTGTACTTCGCATACAGTACAAACTCCGTCGGGACGGTCTGAAGAACAGCGGAGGAACGTGAGACTGTAAGTTCCGCGCTTCGTTCCTGGCTCCTGCAGGTTTTATGGTAGGTAACGCAGCTTCTTTACCTCCGTTCTTCAATAAAACTGAATCCCCAAACTTCATTTAGGCAATGGAGATGCCTTTTAATGGAACTTGCCTGAATGCTAGCTAAGGGCCATATTTAACAACTACCTCTCATAGGTGTCCTTGATGGCTGTGCAGTTCAATCTTGCTTGGGTGCAAAGGTGGCGATGCATAACATGGGTTGTTTCCATTCAGTTGTCCCATACCCCATCCTCCACCTACAATATCAAACTCTCTCCCACCCCATGACACAACTGGGCGGTGGTCAAAACTGCTCTTGTGGGTCTTGCTTCAGTCTATTGTAATTATCCCAAAGATTGTTTGGGTGCAGGCCTGGGAATTTTTATTGTACATTGCATGTTTAAAAGAACTGGTGTCTACAGTGTATGGCATATCCTCACAATTCCTCTCATTGGGTGACACGCAATGGGTTTGGCATTAAATTGTAGTTCCTCTCCTGGGTCTAGCCCAAGATATGGCACTACATGGTCCCCACCAACCATGTCAGAAAAAGATGTTCCTGCACCCACATATATCTGTTCTCAGCCACAGACTGTCCTCCATTTGTAGGTACCCATGCACAAACTAACTCCATTTTATTTACAGGTCAATGAAGATTTTCCACAGGCCTATCGCTTAACTGTACTAAGAGGTTACACTGGGGTTTTACTGCTCCATGGTCAGCTTTTTACCATTTCACTACCCTTTATCATAGTGTAGTGGGCACTTGCATGAAGCTGCTGGCCATAGGAAGTTCACAAAGAGCGGTTCTTTGGCTGACGTTGCTTCCAGAGCAGTGTTTAAACTTGGCGGCATGTTATGCAGCAGAGAACATGCTTGTGTTTGCACGCATCTGTGCAAATATGTGAGCTAGTGTTTACAACTGCTTCATGTTAAGCTGATTCTGCTCCTATAGATTTTACAGTTATGGGGGAAAAACATTCAACACTGAGACGGGAATATAAGGGCGGATGGGAGATCTTGTTGAAAAGGTCACGTCCAGTGGCTTTTTTTTATGTTGAGTCACTGGGCTTTTCCATATGATCTATTGCAAATGTGTATCTAGGGAGGTTGTATCTGGGTTTAATGCACTTTGTCAATGGGAAATAGATGGCCAAGCACCTTTTTAAAGGACCAATTTTAGGAATCCATCCTTTCTACTCCTACCCTCCCATTCTGCTCTAAGGTTTGAAAGTTAGCACTTAATCTCTATTGTTTTGTCCACCCCTCCTTCCTCTGACCTTGGATGGGTTATTCTGGACAGTTCAATGGACAACGATCGGATAACTTCAGCCTTTAGTGCAGCACTTGGCGTCCCTTTTAACTTTGGCCGATTGAAGTCGTTTATTGGGGGGTGAATAAAAGTTGAGATGTCCAGTAGTTTTTTATTTCTCTGGGCTTTTCTCCCACTCTCCATTTACCTTTTATTGATTTTTATGTGGTCACTAAATTCATACTAAGCACATACTTAGATCAGTGTGACTACTCGGGTGCTGTTTGATTTTTTAGAGACCATTCTATCAAACAGGCAGGTAAATGAGTCCATCGGATTCTAGTGGATTATGATTCAGTGAATGTCCGTTTGTTTTATTTTCAGGTTCGCCAGTCACTGTCTGGATAGTGGGCAACTCTTTTGTTAAAATGGCCAAGGAAAGAGTCGATCTGCAGTCGTTATGGTCCCAACTTGGGTTAGAGGGTGTGGAGATAACCTGGAACGGAATCAAGGGGCTACGGTGGCGTGCTTTTATGCGAACTGTGTAGACATGAAAAGGATTTCCAGAGTACCTAAATTCTGATTCTCCATTTGGGTGGCACAGATATGCTGCTTGGTAAACAGTACGACCTCATCCAAAGTATGAGACGGGACATGGCTCATTTACTTTCAATGTTGCCAAGTTCGGCTCTCATATTTTCCGAGGTCATACCGAGCCATTCTGGTACTCAGGGCAGTTCTCAAAACCAATGGAGAGGTGTAGACGTAAACTTAACAACACAGTCGCAAAATTTTCAAACCATATATCTGATGACTTTAGGCACATCAGGTTACATAAGGCAGCTAAAGAACTGTACGGCCCAGACAAGTCGCACTTAAGTGATGAAGGGCTGATATCTTCATTGATGGCCTTAGAGATGCGTGCAAGAGGGCTGGCAAAATTGAAGGCCGAAAAGCAAATGTAATATGTTAAAATGGGTGAGGTCTAGTGTTTGTGACATTTTGCTTTGACATTAAAAGCAACACATTTTATTTTTTATGGCAGCTCGCTGTGGACAGCAGGAGCAGGCTGGAAAAAAAAGAGTCGGGCTAATCTGATATTTATAAGATGTCCTGTTTGCTTTATTTTAAAAATTAGCTACGGCCTTCCACTGCCTTTTGTCTTTTATAGCTTGATGTGAAATGCATTGCATTTGATCATGAATGTTACATTTATATATAAAACACAAGCTTACTCTTAAACGGCTAAGCTAGCAAAAGGGTTTCCGGCGTAGATCAGAGAGTATATGGGTCATTATAGCTATGGCGGCTCACTATTGACTAGACGAGCACACTGGGAAAGGTTTTTGGGGGGAAGTTTAATTCAGTTGGTTTTGTAATTTCTGTTTTATGTTAAAATGTTTCACATAACACTGAATATCTTTTTTTTTATTGTCCTTTTAATATCGTGTTCTAAATGGTAATGGTTTTACACTAACACCGTATTGAAAATGGAGAGAAAACGGTGTAACACCATGCACAAGTAGCTTTACCTAAATTACGGCTGTGTTATTTCTCAGGGGATGTTTGGCATAAAACATGACCATTCCCCATCATCGTGTGCACTGTATTAGTAGGAGATTTGGACTGCAATGAATTGTTTATACTGTTTAAATAAGTATGTTTGCATATAAATGACATTCGGCAAAAATCCTTTTGCAGCCTGAAAAGAGCGAACCGCTTATTGATAAAATCTCCTTGTTTTTGTAATTTAAACTAAAATCACCTGTTCAAATCTGTTAAATCTTTCACTATAGAAAGTCATCTGTTTCAGTTTTAAATGCCACCTTCTTTGACATAATATAAATGATCTGATTGGAGGCTTCTTACCTCTGTTTCAGATATAGTATTAGTAGTTGAATAAAGGTATCAATCTAGTACAACCCTTTTAGCTTTAACCCTGATTAACAGATGATCCCGAGGTAGACAACAAAATATCCTTACTGGATCTAGTTCAGCATGCCAAGGATTCCTGTACTCCGATATTTTGTATCTTAATAATGAATTCTTACGATAAATGAATCTGCAGTTTTTGGGTTGTTATCCTTTTAAAGGAGACATATGGTCTGTGTACATAATTCCCAGACAGGAGCCGGACAATGTCTGTTCTGCTAAGGCTAAAGATTTATTGGAGCAATATATTAAATCGGAAATAGAAAAGCAATTTTTAAGCTGAATTTACCAGTTTGCACTTCATCATGATTTAATTGAAAGAAATAGAAGGAATAATTGACGAAATAGTAAATTAATAGTTCTAAAGAGTTTAATATAAAATTCCCACAAACTTTCCCCAATGTTTTTCTAAGGTCCTTGCTGAGGTTGTCACTAAATCCCAAACAGTGGGTGAGCTGGTATAAAATCCAGTCCAATTTCACAGCTCGCCAATGGGCGAATCCATTCAGAACCAGCATGCTTGATTTTAGTGGCACTACATTCTTGAAGACATACAGGGTTTGCGTGTTTTGCTCCTTACTCTAACCGTTGCTCATGTTTTGGAGTCTAAATATTTTGCAGACAAATCATTTTCTTACCTGCAACGTCTCCTGTCTTGGGATTTTGAAACCTGAACGTTGATACCTTCGCAGTGTGAAGTCGCTTTATATAATGTTTGTCGTCGACCTCTACTAGTCTCGCCCTAAATTTTGTATCTTCGGGTTTCCCATTACTTCCTGCTTGAGCGTATTACTCCTCTGATTGACACGAGGTCTTTATCTGTTGGGTTGGTGGGGACCTTTGCTATCTTCTGGAAGCCTACCATGTTGATGTGAGAAAAAAGTATTTAATGTAACCAAATCTTTGTCATTTATATATATATATACTTATGTTCCCTAAAAAATTATATTCAGCATGTGTACAATTTATTTATTTTATTTTTTGGCCTTTTTAGGTCTGACCCCAATGTTGCTAATCCAAGCTCAGCTCACCCAAACCTACACAGCTATCGGATGGGCTGACAAGTGGTCAAATATGGAGACACCAACTTGTTCTCCCCGACAACCCCAACGGTTTCAGTCAATGTATCCTTGTGTTAGGTTCTCAAGGCTTTGATACCAGGCCGTCATTACTGGGAAGTCGATGTGGGAGAGAAGACCGCTTGGGATGTTGGAAATGGCATCGAATCAAGCAACCGCAAAGGCAAGATCAAGCCAATCCAAAGAATGGTTACTGGGCAATCTGTTAAGAAACGGCAATTCCTACAAAGGCTCTCGAGTCTCCATCCAAGACTCTGAATTTGACCTCCGTCCCCGTGGATGGTGTTTTATGGGACTATGGAGGGTGGACACATTTCATTCTACAATGCAGACAATGACGGCTATCTACACGTTTAGAGCCCACGTTCACCGGAGAAAATCTACCCGTACCTCTCTCTCCGTTCGCTGCAAACGGCAAGAATTCAGAGCCCTCCGCTTTGTACAGAATTAGCTGTACACCAGCAGAGGAGATGCGATGTGAGAAGAACAGGTTATAAAATTCTTACTTTTCCTCTTCAATTTGAAAGCAACATTCCTTCATTCCCGACATCTAAATACTGGTGCCACAAGGAACCTGAATTCTGGCTGAAGTGCCTGCTTCTTTCAGAGACGATTCTCTGCTTTCCTTTTCAGATACTCCAACCTGCCGTGATTCAGATTTAAAGTGAAGCCACATCTCCGTAAATCACTAATTCCTGTGTAATCAATTTGTTTTAATCGTTAACCCTCATATACACAGTATATACACCGCATGTACACAGTATATACACAGCATAGGGAGAACGCTCAGGACTGTGTGTTTCTCGCGGCCGACTCCCTATATAGGGAGTCTACCGCAGCCGAGGGAAATTTACCGTCTTTCTCGAACAAACGTTCCTCCGACCGGAACGACGGCCGCATGCTCATTAAGCAAAGTGCCCACACACGTTGCCAATAAAACCCCAGGTATCGTCGCTTAATCGGTACTGTGTGTACCTAGCTTTAGAAATCCAGTTCTTGAAAGTATATCTAATGTTACTTCAAAAGGTGTTTTGGAGCATTGCTGAATGCTGCATCAGAGGATGGTCTTTTTGTTCCCAGCATGCTTTAGCACCCACATGTGGGACTTTATATGGTTTTATACAAACAAAGAAAAGATAATCAATTCAAAAGTTTAGAAAAAAAGGTTAGAAGTCAGGACCTTCCAGACTGGTATGCTAAAACCCCTTTGTTTATAATGTTATTTGTTAATAATGCCAGTGTGCAAATAATATGATATTGTATGGGGCCCAGGAATGTGCATTGATTATCTTTTCTATGTTTATAATGTATGCCAGTGTGCAGATAATATGATATTGTATGGGGCCTAGGAATGTGCATTGATTATCTTTTCTATGTTTATAAAGTATGCCAGTGTGCAGATAATATGATATTGTATGGGGCCTAGGAATGTGCATTGATTATCTTTTCTATGTTCATAATGTATGCCAGTGTGCAGATAATATGATATTGTATGGGGCCTAGGAATGTGCATTGATTATCTTTTCTATGTTTATAAAGTATGCCAGTGTGCAGATAATATGATATTGTATGGGGCCTAGGAATGTGCATTGATTATCTTTTCTATGTTTATAATGTATGCCAGTGTGCAGATAATGATATTGTATGGGGCCTAGGAATGTGCATTGATTATCTTTTCGATGTTTATAAAGTATGCCAGTGTGCAGATATATTGTATAGGGCCTAGGAATGTGCATTGATTATCTTTTCTTTGTTTATAATGTATGCCAGTGTACAGATAATATGATATTGTATGGGGCCTAGGAATGTGCATTGATTATCTTTTCTTTGTTTGTATAAATATTTTGTCTAGATCAGTAGCACTTCTGCTAAATGTAGTTGTAATTTAGCCTAATTGGAGTGCTTCCATAATCCTTGTATTGTATGTATTTATTAGGAAGCCTGGTCAAGCCTCCATGTGGTAATAGCACCCCCAACATGCCCCTTTAATGGGAGGTCCTCTGCCTTTAATATACAGCACTGGATGGCCTCTTCCCTCATTTTAAAAAGCCAAAGCGCTGGGGGGAAGTGAGAGCCTGTTATATGGATCCAGCGCACAAGTATGAGAAATGCAAAAGTTTGCTAATCATAATTAAAGGTTAGAAGTTAGGACCTTCTAGACTGGGGTTACCTTGTATGTATAATGTATGCCAGTGTGTGGATAATATTATATTGTATGGGGCCCAGAAATGTGCATTGATTATGTTTGCTTTGTTTGTAGAAATGTTTGACCAAAACAATGTAATTGTAATTTGGACTATGGAGTGCTTCCACAGCCCTTCTATTGTATCTTTATATGGTATTAGTTATATACTTCTTGCGTGTTTGTGCGTCACAATAACTGATGTATACTGGATCTTAAAGGACAACTAAAGCCACAGAACAACACTGAACCAGAAGGCAGAACACTTTGATATATAATCAGTAATCTGTGTCTTACCTCTCATTTTGATACGGGCGCTGGGAAATTTACCTAAATAACATATGGTTTGTGCTTTACTTCACAGCATTCTAGTATCACACATTTTGGTCAACGACCATTTTGTTCTGCACATGCTCAGTTCTTAGCTATGGCAGAAACTTGTTACAGTTGGTCACACCCATTAATAATCTCTAGCCAATCCTTTTACAGGACAGATAAAGCAAGGAAGCCTGTAACTGAGGTCAGGAGGTGTGGTCTGGCACTGCACATACACACAGATACTTCATCCAGTCCTTAACAGGCTTACCTTTAGTTTAATACAATTTACTGGAGTGGGATTTTATAGCTTATTGGTGTTCTTAGGGGGATTGTTTTCAGATTCTGGAGTATAAAAATTGGATTTAGTTCTCCTTTAAGCATCTCTTATTGGCCAGTTTAATAGTCAAAGTCAAAATTACCCAGAATTCTCTCCTCCCCTTATTTGCAGTTTAAAGAATGTTCGTTTTTTTTGTTTTTCACTTTCAGGTCCACCAACCTCTGTCTGGATAGTGGGGCATTCTTATGTTCACCTGGCCAAGCAAAAAGCCGAACAGCAAATATCTGGTCCCAACTTGGGTATGCATAACGTGAAAATTACGTGGAATGGAAACATAACGCTCAAATGGCACGGTTTAGTACCGTTATGTGCACAGATGAAATCGCCTTCGGGAGCACCAAATATCCTTATTATCCACTTAGGTGCCAACGAATTGGTGAAAAAGCAAACATATGAGCTCGTCCGTTGCATGAAACGGGACTTCTTACGGTTACGCGACATGTTCCCCAACACTGTCATCATATGGTCCGAGATCATCGCTAGGCCAGCGTGGTTGGTGGAGAATTTCTTTAAACCAATGGAAAAAATTAGGCGTAGGCATAATTCTTCTACGGCAAGATATATGAGAAAGCTTAATATGTTCACCTATAGGCACACTAGGTTGGAAAAGGTCAGCGAAGAACAGTTCTGTCCCGATAAAGAAGAGTTGTCCGATGCAGGAGTGGAACTTTTTAATCTGGGCCTTAAAGATGCAGTGGAAAGGGGACTGGTGGAGCTTAAAAAAGCCAAACCTAAAACACCAAATGGTTTAGGCATAGAGGTTGGGAAACAGAGGCGTAATTACCAGGGGAGCAGGTTTTACAACCACAGGGGGGCATGGAGGCCAGGAGGAGCCCCTTCCTCTTTCTCTTCTTTCCACAGATACCGAGTTCCCCAGACACAGCCTGTACATGGAATGGGG
Source organism: Hymenochirus boettgeri (assembly GCA_019447015.1). NCBI lineage: Eukaryota > Metazoa > Chordata > Amphibia > Anura > Pipidae > Hymenochirus > Hymenochirus boettgeri. Next base: position 986,648 of record JAACNH010000011.1, on the reverse strand, counting down.
AGAGGACCCCATTATGGTTTTCCAGGGGTGCCTGGTGACTTCTATTTCGACCCCTAGCGTGAAATAAAGTTTTTGGAATAAAGAGATCACTGCAGTACAACGATCATTCATTGCAGTCGGAGCAGGATTGGAATGGCCCATTGGTTAAATGAAAGGGGGGTGGGTGCATCGGTTCAGTTTATTTTGTGTACGTGACCGTAAACATTTGCACCCTCCTTCCTCTCCTGTCTGTGTTCAATTAAATATCAATGTTTAGAAGGCAGGTCGTTAGACGCACCAAGTGATGTCATCTGGTTTTGCCAACGTTTATGGGCATGTGAAACTTTTTTATTATTTTTGGAAAAAGATTTAAAAAAAAAGGGGGGGGGGGTTTGGAACCTTTTGGATTAATCCACCTATGGTAGACAAGAGGAATGGCCAAGGAAATGGGTCTCTTTGTAGAAAGAGTGTTTGTTTTTTTTATGGGTTAGGGGGGGTTAAAGAATGTGTTCAGATTTATGTTTTTAAAATGGTTCAATAAATAACTGTTACTTATCCATCCTTGTTTGTCATCCTTTAACATTTATCCTATTTTCAGGGTTAGTAACATTTGCATAGTTTCTCTTGCAATATAATATGTTATATAGATTATATAAGGGATAACGCGCCCCCTTACAGTGTAATATAAGGATATAAAGTGACTTTATAAACCTTATATTACAATGTAATGGGGCGTATTATTTCTTATAATATATAAGTTTAAAAAATGAATTTACTGGCTAGTCTCTTTACTAAATCCCTAACCAGCCGATATCCCTTCAGTAAATAATTAAACTAAATAAACGGTAACCCCCTGTAATAAAATAGATTAATGAATACATACCAGATTTTAACTTGTGATTGGACATCCTCTTGGCAGCCTTTCCTCTGGAATTCCCTGCTCCCTTTACATTCTGTCCTCCCCCTTTAAACAGCACTTTCCCTGTCAAACCCTGCAATAAACAAGATTAATATAACACACAGACATTTACTGTTTGTAAATTCCTTATCTTAGTCCTTGTTTAAAATCTGTCTCACCCAGTAACCTAAATCCTGTCAGCCATGAGACCAACTGCTACAGCCGTGAACTTAAGCAGAGCGTGCAGGGGAAGTTATCAGTACGCTGACATGCAAGCTCTGCTTAACATCGTCTGCAGGAGTTTGTCTCACGGCTGAGAGGTTTTAACAGGTTTCCGGGTGAAACGGATTTTAAACGAAGGAATTTTCAAACAGTTATGGTCTGTGTGCTATATCAATGTTTTTTAATTGCAGGGTTTGACAGGAAATGGGCTGAATAAAGCAGAAGGAGGATGGCAAATACATGGGGAGCAGCAGTGGTATATATTCTTATAAAAATCACTCAACTACGTAGTTGAGTGATTTTTATAAGGATATATATTTCACTGTTGCTCCCATTAAAAGCCAGGCCACTTACCGGTATATATTATATTCAAACTTTATTACAATCTGCTCTGTGCATTTCATAGTAGCATTAAGAACATTAAAGACATTTGCTTTTGCCATTTGCTTATGTTACTGTTAAACCAAATTAAATGTGAAACAATTTTGTATAAAATGTGTTGTGTGTGTAAATATTTATTATGAATCCTTACACAGCATATGCTTAAAGGTAAATTCTTAATTCATATTACACATACTTAGTTATTCTACATAGTCTCTTCTATTTTGAAAAATCAGTTGAATTTATGCCCCTTGCTATTCCCTGCTATTAGTGAACTGACATTTCAGGTTCTGTAACGGTCCTCTTTCTTCCCAGAATGCACCACTTGCTTGGAATGTTCCTAACAGTAAATTCTACTGATTGGCTGTTGGATGGGCCAAACATGCTCAGATCTCTACTGAGCAACTGAATCAACCCAGGCGCTGGGTCAAGGGCAAGACCATAACGGTCTCTATTAGGGGTCCTGCAAACAGGAAGTCAGAATTTCTAAAGCATTTATTTATACAGACAAAATGCTGAATGGGCAGGTTAAGGTCATTAGGATGGAAAAATACTGCTCTTTATTCTTAAAAGTATTTTAAGTATTTGCACTACCTTTTATCTTTGCTGCCCAAGTTTAGCAAAATTGAATTACCTTTAAAGGACAACTAAAGCCTCAGAACTACATTGAATCTGAAGGAAGACCACCTCAACATAAAAGCCATAATCTGTGTCTTAACTCTCATTTTTATAAGGTTGTTGGTAAATTTACCTACTGATACATATGTTAGTGCTTTATTTGCCAGCATCCCAGTTTGGTCAATGACCAGCAATTTCTTTACACATGCTCAGTCCTAAATTACTTCTGGAATTTCTTACTGTTTGCCTACTAGTAGTTTTAAAGGGCAAGTCCAGCCCCAAAATGAAAACTTACATACAGGTAAATCACCCCCCAAAACCCTAAACGGTAATAGTTTGAAATGTGAAATATATAAGTCTAACCTGAAATCCTGCACAATGTCCTGTTTCCCCTGTTTCTGCTTCCTGGTTCTTCCAGTTAGTAACTGTCAGTAATGGATTTGACAGTGACTGAATGTTAATCCCCTGTCTGCCTCTTCTGAGCATGCCCAGGCTCAGTACAGGCTCAGTACAGGTTTCTAAATGGCTCAGTTTCCATGAGGCTTCCAGAAGCATAGCAGGCATACAGTAATGAATTCATAGGACAAACTATGATATATCCACGTATTTTAAAGAGGCCATTCTTTCTAAAAATGTTTTTATGAGGGTGAAGTTGTCCTTTAAGCCAATCCATGTAAAGGACAGATAAAGCTAGGGACCATGTTACTAAAATCAGGAGGAGCTAGGCCTAACGAAAGGCCATTCTGGCTGATAATTTCTGTCTCTGGCTTAGGTTGGGGGCCCCTGATAGTTACACCCATTGGTGGGTAGATTCCTCAATTTGGAGGGTCAGTCTGCTGCCGAAGCTCCAGCCACCACTTTATTTGCAGTGTTAACTGCCTAATAAGCTGTAGGCTGGTGACGTGACAAGTCATTGGCCAACTTCGGTAGCCACCGGGTATGTATCTTTACCAGTGTGGCAGGTTTATTATTGTAAACCATGCCTGTGATAGTTAAAACTTATATTACATTTCCCTGCTAGTGTGGCCGGGCCAATTGGCCATTACCAGCAGGTTTCAAAGTATAAAGACGGTGAGACGCACTTCTTCCTGTTATAACTTTATTGTGACAAGCGGTGTACGCAACGTTACGGGGTCTCCCCCTTCATCAGGTACTATTTAACAGACGATTGTTTAAGACGTCCTAGTGTGGCCTGGCCCTTACTGTGTGTTTGTCTGATGATTTCCCCAATATTCTATATATCGTATGTAAATGAGATGTAAAGAATCCTGGGGGGCTCCTGATTAACTTCTAGCTGAGTCCCTGATTAACTTCCTGGTGGGGCCCTGAGACACTTCCTGCTGGGCCCCTACACCACAGTTCGACAGTGATTGGGTCTGGCCCTTTCCCCTGGGCAGGAGAACAAGCAATCTGCCCGCAGAGGCTCACGGGAAGAGACACGTGACCACACCAGAGATTCCTCGTGCCACAACAAAGGGCAGAGCTGCAGAGCCAATCGCGCTGTTCCAATCGGTGTCCAGGTTGCGAATGAATCGACGCGTCATATCGACCGGCCAATAGCACGAGGCGGCCAGCTAAGAACCGCCCACTCGAGCATGCGCAGAAGTTCCCCTTTGCACCTTGCGGTCTGTCTCTTCTCCATTTTGTGTCGTCGCCTCAGCTCGCGGTCTCAGGTCCCTCGCTCCGTATCTAGCGTTACCGATCCCAGACATGGCCTCCGTGGTGCTGACTGCAGGGAACACCGAGCAGGAGAAGAACGAGGTGTCGGAGAACAATATGGAGGAGTCCGGAGCGGTAGAGGATGAGGAAGGGGCCGCTGAGGATGATGGGGGAGCGGAGGATGAGGCCATGGAAGAAGAGGAGACAGTGGTCGACGTGGGGAGCACCTACCCCTGCAAGAGGGCGGATGGATCACTGCGTGAGTCCTGGGGGCCCGACAGGGAGATATGGGAGTTGTACTCTGAGACAAGGGAGGCCGCAGTGCATTATGGGAGTTGTACCGTGGGGATGGGATTGGAGAGACAAGGGAGGCCGCAGTGCATTATGGGAGTTGTACCGTGGGGATGGGATTGGAGAGACAAGGGAGGCCGCAGTGCATTATGGGAGTTGTACCGTGGGCATGGGATTGGAGAGACAAGGGAGGCCGCAGTGCATTATGGGAGTTGTACGTGGGCATGGGATGGCAGACAAGGGAGGCCGCAGTGCATTATGGGAGTTGTACCGTGGGGATGGGATTGGAGAGACAAGGGAGGCCGCAGTGCATTATGGGAGTTGTACCGTGGGATATTGGGATTGGAGAGAAAAGGAGGCCGCGGTGCATTATGGGAGTTGTACCCTGGGGTTGCGATTGAAGGGATGAGGGAGGCCGCGGTGCATTTTGGGAGTTGTACCCTGGGGATGGGATTGGAGGGACGAGGGAGGCCGCGGTGCATTATGGGAGTTGTACCCTGGGGATGGGATTGGACGAGAAAAGGAGGCCGCAGTGCATATTGGAGTGTACCCTGGGGATGGGATTGGAGAGACAAGGAGGCCGCAGTGCATTATTGGGAGTTGTACCCTGGGGATGGGATTGGAGAGACAAGGAGGGCCGCAGTGCATTATTGGAGTGGTACCTGGGGATGGGATGGAGAGACAAGGGCAAGGGGGCATCTAAGACAGGAGGGCTGGAGGAGTCCCCCCCCCCAACCCCACCAACCCCCACCCAGGCGAAGTGGCTAAATAAGAAACATAAAAATTGAGGCTGCAGTGCATTATGGGAGTTGTACCCTGGGTATGGGATATGAAGGAGGTCGCAGTGCATTATGGGAGTTGTAACCTAGAGATTGGAGAGACAATGGGGGCTGCATTGCATTATGGGAGTTGTACCCTGGGGGTGGGATTGGAGAGACAAGGGAGGCCACAGTGCATTATGGGAGTTGTATCCTTGCAACTTCCATGTCTGACAGCCTTGCCCCTTCACAATATAGAAAGTAAATGCAAAAGATTTATTTTGCATTTATAAAAGGCTAATCTGGTTATACTGGCAGCCTGCAGGAAGTCATGTGGGTGGGGTTTCGAGAATACCAGATTTTTAAAGAAATATGTATGGGGGCACCAGTGCTTTCTTTGTAATTATTGGAGAAGACCAGATACAAATATACTTGTAAAGGTTTAAAGCTAAACCTGGTCTACATATGGCTACTTGGGATCTTTTAGACTGTGTAATGTTATGAAGGCCCACCAGGTGGCAATGTATTTGTCAAATAGCACTTAAAAATTCTCTCTCTTTCTCATATATATATATATATATATATCACCCCATTACATGTCCACACTCCCAGCAGCTGCCCCCCCTTGGATATCACACAGCAAAGATAAGTGCTAAAAGCCCGCCTACTAGAAGGCCCAGGGCCGTGTTTAACACAGCACTAGTCATTGTCTGGTGGGTATGTCTGTTACAACCTTTCCTCCTTCTCTGCCAGTCAAACAAACTTGATGTATCCTGTTGCTAGGATACAGCCTAGATAATCAAGCTGATCAAGGGTGGGTAGAGGAGTTTTTTCACTTGCTAGCTTTGAGTGACAGTTAGAGACCCAGAATTGTTACGCCTCCTTCACAGCGTTGATAATTGAAGACAGATGCTCGAAATCAGGAAAATAATGTATGGGGAGGGCTGCATACCTTTATTCCTTTTAAAGCATCTGTCAGGTCCTGGCTGTTTCCAGACTTAATTCACCCATAGCACGCATGTAGGTTGAGCTATAGTTTAGTTGAATCTGTAAAGAGTTAGAAATGTGAGGTGGACCAGCTAGGGAGCGTGCAAATTAAAAGTTCTTTGCTTCTGTAACAGTAATTAAAGAATGGGAGGTAAGACACGGGCTCTTTACCTCCAGTTCTTCAATTAATGCTAAAAGGACAACGTGCAACAGTTGACTGAACAAATATTTCAGCACTGGAAATTAAGACATTTTCCTGATCTACACATACATTGCTCTTTACTGTGCTGCCAATTTCCCTTATCTTCTACACTGAGGGACATGGTGTAGATATTCACACATGAATAGTAAAGTGAGCCGTCTGCCACAAACCTTTTTAATTATCATCTTCTCTTGCCCCCTTTTCCCTGGATCTCTAAATTCTGCTGTGTTCTAAATTGTCACATTTTGCGTGACTTAATACTCAATATTTTTATTTGTTTTAGGAATGGGATGAACTCAAATTACAGATTGTTTTATAGAAATGTTTTTTTTTCTGCAGATGATGCAGAGGTTGTGAAGACCAGGTATAACAAACAAGCTGGAAGAGAAGAGTACTATGTGCATTATGTGGGATGTAAGTAAGACCATTTTCTGTGCTGCTGGCTGTGTTGTGTAAAGTAAATAAAGATTGCATTTGTTGGCAGCTTAGGAGTGGTTGGTAGTGTGCAATTTGTACATTAAGAATTTGCAATCTGAAGAATGCCCAGTATAAAATGGGGGAGTCTGCATGTAGATAATCGAAAGTCTTTCATAACTCAACCCCAACTGGCACAGGAATGTCCAATGGGCAGCCTGTCAGCTGTTTGAAAACTACAAGTTTGTACGCAGAATGCTCTGATTGGCTGCAGCCCCATTGTAAACATTGTGATTAGCCACACACTCTGGTTGCTGCCCCTGACCAATTTGATCCAAAGCAACAGAGCAGCCTAACTGAGTTGGGCATTTCCACGGGTAGAACTGGACAAATTTCATGAGCCAGGAAACCATTAAAATAGATACTTGTTTGGTTGGCTTCTCTTAATGTCAGTATTTGTCTACCCCCTGTCAAAAGTATACGAAAGACGTGAGTAATATAAAGACCAGTTTACATTGAATAGACAAATGTATTGCACCAATTCATTAATGCTTTCTGACATTGCTGATAATTTATGGAAAAGCTCCACTTATCTTGATAGAGAATAAAAGTGCCTTTTTTATTGTATAATATTTATAAATCTGTACATATTTCTTTTGAGTCCAACATTGCATGATGGCCTGTAAAACCAACACCTATTTACTGCCTATAAATTCAGATAGTTTTGTGGATTTCTTACTGTATAGGATTAAACATGCATGCATGGCCTGGAAGCAGAGGTAAGGATCCTTGTGATGTCATTGGCGTGAGCATGTCTTTCAGCCTCTCAGTATTGACATCACGGGCCCCATTTTAATCAATGTTGGATCCAGGAAGGACAAGGTAAGTAATTAAAAAATACACTTGAGTTCTCCTTTATTTGGGGCAAAATCTAAATCTTTATAACTTCTTTTATATGGTTAGATTGGTGCAATATAATTGCCTATATATAGCAAATATATTGTTTACTAATACAGGACCGCATAACCTTTTAATGGAACTGCAGAATATTTTGCCTGTCATGGTCATGCTTGCCAGTGGCAGAATTGCATCACTTGCTATTCAAATTAACTGCAGGCACAAGGCATCACTTGTGAATGCTTATTAGCTACGGGCCAATGGCAATTAATGCCATTCAGTCACCAGTGAACCTAATCATGTGATAGGCTGCTGGACTTGCCAGTAAAAGATCCCACAGCACAAGGAAGATCCATGGCACAGTAAGAGGTAACAGTAGTCGGATTGGGAGGCGTGGAAGGTAAGTAGTTGTATAAAACGCAAGATGTGTCCTTTTATTTCTCCTTAAAACTTGCATTGACAAATCACTAGGTCTATGGACACCCTACACCCATGTTCAGTGATGCACACCTCTACATAGTGGCCAGTGGAACGGGGTTTAAAATTTGTATAAAATTCGACGCCTCCTTTTTGTCATTTACTTTCTATTCCAATGCGTCGCTTATCAGCCAGTTCTTCGCCTGTTTTAGCATAACTGGAAAACAAAGGCAGAGTAAAGTACAACTGTATTCCCCCAAGTCCATCCCACTACTAACACTACAGAGTGTGTACCAGCAGTGTAGGTCCTCACCCTGTGTACAGTTAAAGGACATGTACACTGTAGAAAGTTATTACTGGATAGTTGTGCCTTAAAATATAAAGGTGGTGATTTTTCCCCCTACAGTGGAGGAGGAAGGCCAGCAAGATTCAAGGCACAACTATCCAGTAATACATAAAAAACAAGTAAAAACTTGTTATTGCCGTCTACATGCCCTTTAATGGGAGTGAGTTTTACATTAATAAGCTGTAATTCTTCTATTGCATTTCTGAATATAGCTCTAGCCTCTTTCGGCTCAGAACTTAACCAGTGGAAAGTGCATCTTTTGATTGGACGGGGTAGGGGCAAAGCTAAAAATGAGCTGTACATCGGAATTTCAACAAAACTTACTGGTAGTAAATGTAAATATGTCCTAGTGGGTCCTTGTTAATGGAAGGGGGTGCTCTGTGGAGTAATAAAGGAAGTAGGTTGAATAAGGATGTATCCATGTAGTCTAAATTTTCTTTTTATTTTAAGGGATGTTTGAGTCTTCTGCGGTGTTCTATTGGTGAACAGTCCCCCAGAGAGTTTATTACATGGCCCACCAATGTGTATTGTTCTTTAATTGCTTTCATGGAGATATAGCTAAACTTAGTTTTATCTTTGGATTTGTTTTGCTGCATAGTGTGGTGATGACTGTCAAAGCTTTAATTTTTACGTTAATATTTCAACTTCCGTAGAACGGTTACCTAAAATAGTCCCCTTTGTCCTAATTGTTTCAACGCTATCTGTCTGATTTTCTTTCTTAGTGCTCTTTATTGTGGGAGGAGCATGGTAGTGTAGGAAGCCATTAAAATTGTTCCAATTGTAAGCGAGTAGCCATTGATGCTGGTGGTCTCTTATTGGTGGAAGACGGTCTGTCATTTCTTTTGTCATGGCATTCATTGCTTGTTCTCTAGAGTGCAGATTAGAATTATTTTGTGTTTGTCTTGGTATAACAATGTGACTATGGTATTGCTTTGACCCTGGGGTTACATAGTACATGCCATAAGCTGTTTACACAGGATCTTTACAGTATGTTTCGTTCCCACATATCCAGACTTCTGGAAATAGTGGTAAGTAAGGGCTTTTTATATATTTTATTCAATATCCAATTTAACCCCCACCCATCCCTTTGATTGCTATGGAATTGTGTTGTAAGCTAGTTTTTTCCGCAGTGAACCGTCGTCAAAATGAATGGGTGGAGAAGTCTCGCTTGATATTGTCCAAACCGCCAAAAGAAGAGGACACTAATGGAACTGAGCAGGAGGTGGAAGCTGTGGAGGAAGTAGACAATAAGACTCCGCAGAAGAGGAAACTAGAGGAACCTGAGCCTGAATCGAAGGTAAAGTGTGGTTCATTTGTACCAGATATCATTACACCACCTTTCGCCGCTCAGTATGATCGAAATATCTTGTAGCTGTTCAGCTGGCATCGCTTCTGCTCGTGATGTGCCAACCTATTTCCGACGTGTTAGCGTCAGTGTGTGCGGGTTTTTAATTCTCATTCTGTTATAATTTAACATGGTTTTTCTGTTTGTGGCTTTCTACGCAGACACTATTTGAAATTCTTCGGCCGTGCTCTGAAATCAGGATGTGGTTTATTTTGCTCCGTTGTCTTGCCTATCTTTAAGCGAACTTCTATGATCTGCATTCAGATCTCTGCAGAGAGGTTAAGCTCTGTTTATTGGCTCACGAATTTTCTACTCGTGTTTTTTTTCACAGAATTTATTCTGCTCTGGATTAGCAAGACCATCTTACAAAATGGTCCAACTTGCTTTTTTTTTTTTTTTTTCCTCCCCCAATTCTCGCATATACCTAAGCATAACAGGTGGCGTGTTTATTTTTGAATGAGCTTATGGTATTTTTGTTTTTGCTTCTGTTCACAAATCCAGAAGCAATGCCTCATACCTAGTCATGTTGGGCAATTTCAAAGTGTCCTACAGATGGGTGCAGCTTTACTACATGGAGGAAATACTCGCATTGCAGGTGCTTGGTGGCAATCTGAGGTTGGGTTTCCAATGTGGAAACCATAACGAACAACATGGCCAGATTCTAATGATTCTTCTGCTTTACTTCCTTAAAAGTTTAAAATGAGGTGTAATGATCAATATAAAAAATTCAGTTCTGTAAGGAATAAACCATAAAATATTAGTCGTACTGGAAACCAAAAGTTTGGTCCAAATCATTTTTTTTTTGTGGCCCTTTCAGACTCATCTGATCTCTTCATTTTGTCGCCCAATGAGACCATTTAAACGTAGCTGCTTGCGCGCATAGTCTGTTCTGGTCTCTTCTTTATAGCGAGGGAAAGGAAGCAATCTCCCCCTAGCAACAAGCGGGTGTTTCTTTTAACGCTTTCTTGTCAGCTGCTGTTCCATAAGATGTTTTTTGAGACTCTCTTGGCATTTTAATATTGCTAGAAAGTCTCCAGAGACCTAAAGAACATGTTATACAGTTTAGGGACAATGTTGCGAGTCCCAGACTGTGCACTAAAGACTTATCTTCACAATAGGCATTTCATGTTTTATCCTCTTGTCGTCCTTTAGTTGCAAGGTGTAAAGCTGTGTATATGCTTGCACAGCAATCTGCAAACCTCGCTGGATAGTGTGTGTGGGGGGGGATGTCTTGCGGACATTTCTATTCACATGCCTCAAAGTGTAATTCCACGTCTGTCGTGGGATTGGTCTTTATAAAATGACAATTTACATAGGGCGCTATTGGGGTCCCTGTTTCTTACTAGGCTGAGGGCCAATAGTAGTGTAGGGTATATCTGAATTGCTGCAAATCTGACCCTAATTAGCAGCAATAATGCACATGTTTGGCCATAACCAATGAATCATTTTTCATTTTATCTCCTCGGTGAGAACAAATAAGATTTTACAAGACGTGTTAACAAATGTTTATTTTATTTTGGGTTTCTACTTTTGGATTGCAATGAAACTTTATATTATAATAAAAAAAAAAAAAAAGGAAAAGACCTTGTCCTTGTCAGGAGCTGTTTGCATTGTTTGACTGGGGTGAAATGCTAGTTATGGGTGTTGCTGATGGTTTTAAATGGTGATCCCGGCAAGTGTGGGTGTGGCTGAACCAAGCGTGTGTGTGTGGGGGTGTGATTTCAGTTTTGCTTCCATTTTAATTGCAGAAAGTTAATTTTCAATGCCAGGTTACCATTTGTTGTTCTTTTTCAGTTGCGTATCCGTCCTCTTCCGCCTTAAAGCTATTGGTCGTGCTGACGCATCTCTGAGGGATTATTTGGAAGATTTGGGGTGTTAACCTCTAGTAAACGATTTAAATCCATTGCAAAAAAAAAATGAAAATTCTTTCAAAAAATGACATTATCCCCATGGGTAACAATCCAATCAGGGAAACGTTCATGGTATAGAGGCCTTATAGGCTTTATATTTGTGCTGGGTTTGGTCAATACCGTAGTCTGCTTTGGTCATTTTACTTGCTTATGTAGCTTCCATAGTTCTTGGTTTCCTTACATAAATTCTTTTGTTCCCATAGAAAGCAAAAGTTGAGGTGTCCAGCGTCAGAGCTACTGACGATTTTGCAGAGGAGCTGACGTGCCCATTGTGTGTTGAACTCTTCAAGGATCCGGTGATGATAGAATGTGGCCACAACTTCTGCAGATCCTGTATTGACAAAGCTTGGGAAGGTCAAAGTTCCTCAACATGCCCAGAGTGTAAGGAAGCCCTTACTGACCGAAGATACACTACAAACCGTGCTTTGGCCAACCTGGTTAAGAAGGCTGGGGGATCGGCACCACCCACCCCTGTTGAAAAGAAGCCACGGTCAATGGAAAAGTGTCCTGAGCATGATGAGCGTCTAAAACTTTATTGTAAGGACGACGGTACATTGGGCTGTGTGATTTGCCGGGATTCTCTCAAACATGCCAAGCACAACTTTCTGCCCATATTGGATGCTGTTGTCGTGTACAGGGTATGTTTATGTAGCCTTGACTTCCTGCTGCTGGATCTCCTTATATTTATTCTGCATTACTGCATATTGTTTTTTTGGGTTTTTTTCCAGGAAGAACTTAGTGCCATCGTTGCTCCCATGGAAGCTTCTTTAAAAGTAACAGAGCAATTTTCCCGTGAGCAAAATGAAAAGATAGAGCAGCACAAGGTATGTGGCGTGTTTTGTTCTGCCTTAAGGATTGCAGATCATTTATTCTGTGTAGTTATTATCGAAATACAGTTCCCCCAGCTTTATCTGCTGTGAGAATGCTTTGACCTCTTTCAACATAAATGCAGTTGTCACATTAATGTAAATGGTTACTACATGTGGAGATCATAGAGATGACAGCTTGGGGATTTTTCTAGCATTAAGCTAATGGCAAGACAAATTTGCTTTCTCATCAATATGATGCATTTTTCCTATTACATGTGTTTTCTGTGATATACCAGTTGCCTGCTGTCTGTATACCATTTCTTCTGTATTCCCTGCAGAGCAATATGGCCGACTTCAAAGAACACGTTGTAGGAGAGTTTGAGAAGATTTTTGAATTCCTGAAAGAGCGAAAGGATAAATTGCTGGATCAGTTGAATACGGAAGGGGAGAGTCTGTTAAACGAGATGGAGAATAATTTAGTTAAGATGCAAGAAAATGAAGAGGACATTACAAAAACCATAAACGTGGCTAAAGAGAGGATGGAAGAGACGGATTCTATTTCTTTCCTGATGGTAAGCAGTCTGTTTTTGGTGTTTCAGTTTTAAATTGTAATATTTATTAATGGTGTATAAAACGAATCTATTTGTGTGCACACCATACTCCCAGCAATCCTTAAATGGGTAAACTAAAGTAAATTGTATTACAGAACAGAGACCTGCCTCTGTAAGGCACAGATTGTTCCAGTGCACAGATCCTGCCTCTGACATAAAAGTGGTATTTTATAATGTACAACAATGTTTGCATCACACACCCCCACTAACAACCAGCAGAGCCAGAGTACACAGATGGCACATTTAGAAATAGGATTCCAATTGTGTGTCTAACAAAATAGACTATAGATTTGCCACTGGTGAATGTTGTCAAGATGACTGGGGAGAAAAAAGCAAGTTAAAGAATCTGACTGTTTAGCATTGTTTCTGTTCTATGTGCCACTCATACAAGCTTCTATATTGGTGTGGAAACGTGTATAAAAAAATACTGGTGAAGGGGCATGGCCAATTGGTGCACACAGACAGGTACTGACAACAAGGAATCTTTCTTGGATACTAAATGTATGTAAATGCAATTTACTGGAATATTTTGCAATGCATGGGTAATGTGGGGAGGAAATCTTTTACATTAAGTGTAAAAAAGGATGTTGGTTAAGTTCTCCTTCACATTGCAGCAGACACACTGTCAATTCTGACCTTGTTAGCGACCAACCAGTCAATAAACCAGTTGGTCGAAGGCTCTAGTGGCTATTCCCCTACGCACCTGAAGCCATATTTTTTTTTTCAAATGTCTTTCAGGAGTCGGATTTCCTTGTGTCTGGAATTTTCCAGATATTTTAACCCTAGCAACTGAAATATCACACCTGTCAACTGTGTTTAAGTATTGTACCGTGTGTAATAGGCTTGATCTATAACCTGAAGATTTGTCCACCGTCTGCTTTAATATGTTATTTAGGTCTATGGTATTATAAAGTTTGAGAGGTGAGATTCCTCGCTCATTTTCATTCATTTTCTTTTCTTTCTTTCAACAGGACATCAAGTCTTTCATTGAAAGGTAAGTTAAACATTTTTGCTTAACAGGACTTAGTGTGCTGTACTGGAAATCCTTTTACTTTGGCTTTACTACTGTAAAGCTTTGTATGCTATAGCAGGCTGTGTTTCAGATAAAATTCCCACTGGAATTGCTGTGATAATAAGCACCCTGGTAGACTTTTTATAGTGTAGTAGAGTGTGTGTGTGTGTTCCAGATAATATCCCCAGTGGAACTGCTGTAATAAGCACCCTGGTGGGCTTTTTATACTGTAGTAAAATCTTCCAGATATCCCCACTGGAATTGCTGTAATAATGAGCACCTTGGCAGTGGCAAACAACTTAAAATATATCCCCCTAGTCTCTGGTGATATTTACTTGTAAGAATGCGCTGTTGGCATTCCGTGTGTTTCTCTGTATTTGTTGTGTGTTCATTGGATACATTATTTGTAGCCCTGTAATTACACTGCTTTAGTAAATGTTTGGGTTTTTGTGAATTTATCAACCCTTTTTAAAAAACCTAAAGTGTACTAAAGCTCTCGCTCTTTTATTTAGGTGCCAGCAACAGCAGAGAGAAGTGGTATCCACTGGAAATACTCTGCTGTCTAAGGAATTGTGCCATGGAACCTTTAAAGGTCCCATCCAGTACATGATGTGGAAGGAGATGAAATCGTTAATTGTTCCACGTGAGTAGCTAATCCTTATTATTGTTATAATTTCTGTAATGCAGAGGAACTATGTGCTGGAGTTACTGTACATCTGCCTTCAGTAACAGGAAGTGGTAATTCCTTCAGCTGTGAAATGAGAAAGATGCAATAAAATGCATTTCATTCCCGACTTGTTTTAATCAGAGGTTTCGGGGTACAACATATCGTTTCCTTCTAACAGAAGATTCATGTTCATGAAAACTGCCTCCTTTTCACCCACTTAATGGCAGACTGCCTAGAAAGCCAATATATCTTGTTATATATCAGAACCACCATAATATTGGTTCTAATTTGTTTTGTAACTTTAAGAACTCGACCCACTGTTGTTCACAGCAGCTGGCAGTGTGTGGGATCAGAGAGGGACTTTAAAGCCTCTCAGGCATTCGCTGATGAGTTGTGATTGCATAGAATTTGTATTGTGCTGGTTTGTTGCATTAACCTTGATGTTAGTTTATTTTGATTGTAGGTTTTATTTTGCCTTTAATATTTACATTGCCTCAATGACAGGTCACAGGATAAAGTAGGTGGGGCTATGAAATGTAAAGTGCGTGGTTTTTTTTGAATGTACATTATACAGGGAATTCTGTGATGGGCAGAGAAGATGAAGTTTAGAATTTCAAGAACTTCGGGCTATAGTTGGCTCTGCAGGACCTGTAACGTAGCACACAATGGTGCATGCTTTAAAGATGAATCATTGCACACTGCCAATCAGAAAATGGAGAATTTCCTGTGCCCACACTCAGGTCTGGAGAAGGTGGACAAGCCAAGACGGGCAGCAGTTCCATTTTGCACAGAACACATGGCTGAGTGCCAGAATGGAATCCCAGGGAAATGGTACAGAGCAGGTAGCCCAGAATGTGTAACGTCTTTCTCCAACTGATCCTGACTCTTTTTGATGAAGAGATGATCAGCGGGGCTTGGACAGCGTAGTTACCTGCAGGAACGTGTGCTTTTTATGCCCTTGTTATAACGCGTGGTTCGGATCCAGACTTGTGCTCTTGTGTGCATTCAACTTTGGTCAAGGATTTTTTTTTCTGGCCAAAGATGCCTTCCTGGCAGATCCAGTCACACCTCATCCAACAGGCATCGGGAGTCATGGTTGGAATGCCAGTTCCTGTTCCCTTCTCCATGGTATTTACCCTTTCAAGATGTCTGATGTACTATGTAATGTAAATGTGTAATGACATGTGAACAACCAGAACTTTACAGAAATTAAATCTTCAGTTAAATATACAAGAGACAAGGCACCCGAATAGCTTAAGAGGTGGGCAAAAAAACCTCCACAGAGCATAAAATGGAGCGGAGCCTTCTTACAACAGAAGGTGTAACTCCCATGTTTCCCAGAGTAAGGGATGGAGATATGAAATTTATACAGGGGGAGAGGTTTGCATCTGGATAAAATAGACTTATATATCCACTTGTATAAGATAATGGGTTGTACCCACTCCCGTGGACCCTGTTGCTTAAATTGTGCGGTTCTCTGTTCCTGAGACACTGAATACAGTGTGAATCTCCAACTGGATCTCCAATACAGTATGAATCTCCAACTGGATCTCCAATACAGTATGAATCTCCAACTGGGTCTGTGCTCTCGCTGGCAATGCTCCAGGTCCCTTGCAAGCTGAAATCCCATGTATCTGCAATCACAGAGGCCAGCCACCCTACAATATGCTGTAATGTAGTTTATTGTTCAAACAGAGCATCCTGTTTTATTAATACATTTTTTTGGTAGGACTTTTTAGGTGGTAGGGCTTTTAAAGTTGTCTGCCAGCTAAACATTCACCTTATGGAACTTGAGAGACAATTACTTCTAATCTGGGGCCAGTGTAAGCCTAATGAAGCAGTGTAGACATGGTTCCCTGTTTGCCAGAAACCGTTGGCAAATCTTCGTTATTTCATAATTAATTCCTTCAAACTATTTTGACTTGGATGGTGATTTATACCGCGGCCATAATAATAAATGTGTATTGTACACGGTTTATATCTTTCTGCTGGTGGTCATGGGTGATTTTAGGAATTTGATTTTAATTCTATTGAGGACCCCTGAAGTGGAAATGTATATGTTGTTGCCCAGCACATATGACTATTTGGTGTCTGGCAATGGAAAAAATTATCCATCATACAATTTTACCTTCTGGGATATAAATTGCTAAACCTGGTGGGACTGATCCCTAAGTTTTTGAAAATGCGCCTACGGTGGTGCATTGCAAGATGTGCATAGGTCATTTTCATAAATCCACAAGTGGGAAGTGGAGGATCAAAGTTCATTAAGGGGATTCCCCATGCGGAGGGACCTCTTGGTTTTAGTTCCTGAGTGTTCCATTGGACATGAAGGTTTCTTTGTTTTTATCACACCGATTGTGATCGGGTGAAACCCACAGTCCTTTCTGCTGAGGTTCGCTATGTGGTTCTTCTGGTTTCTTTTCTCTTTAACCTGGTCATCACCTAAACATTTACTGTGCTGCTTCTCCTTCTCTCCACGAATGGGGAATACTCTAACAGATTCAATGGCTCTTGATAAAAAGGCTCCTGTAGGGTTTTAGAAACCGAGAATCCTGGTCCCCATAACAGTGGATAACCTTGTTATAAGACGACTTCTCTCATTTAACACACCACTGAACTAAGGCGTCATCTGTAATACTCACTGGGGGTTTGTACTTCGCATACAGTACAAACTCCGTCGGGACTGGTCTGAAGAACAGCGGAGGAACGTGAGACTGTAAGTTCCGCAGCTTCGTTCCTGGCTCCTGCAGGTTTTATGGTAGGTAAGACGCAGCTTCTTTTACCTCCGTTCTTCAATAAAACTGAAATCCCCAAACTTCATTTAGGCAATGGAGATGCCTTTTAAGGGAACTTGCCCTGAATGCTAGCTAAGGGCCATATTTAACAACTACCTCTCATAGGTGTCCTTGATGGCTGTGCAAGTTCAATCTTGCTTGGGTGCAAAGGTGGCGATGCATAAACATGGGTTGTTGCCATTCAGTTGTCCCATACCCCATCCTCCACCTACAATATCAAACTCTCTCCCACCCCATGACACAACATGGGCGGTGGTCAGAAACTGCTCTTGTGGGTCTTTGCTTACAGTCTATTGTAATTTATCCCAAAGATGTTTGGGTGCAGGCCTGGGAATTTTTATTGTACATTGCATTGTTTAAAAAGAACTGGTGTCTACAGTGTATGGCATATCCTCACAAATTCCTCTCATTGGGTGACACGCAATGGGTTGGCATTAAATTGTAGTTCCTCTCCTGGGTCATAGCCCAAGATATGGCACTACATGGTCCCCCACCAACCATGTCAGAAAAAGATGTTCCTGCACCCCAATATATCTGTTCTCAGCCACAGACTGTCCTCCATTTTGTAGGTACCCAATGCACAAACTAACTCCATTTTATTTTACAGGTCAATGAAGATTTTCCACAGGCCTATCGCTTACACTGTACTAAGAGGTTACACTGGGGGGTTACTGCTCCATGGTCAGCTTTTTACCATTTCACTAACCTTTATCATAGTGTAGTGGGCACTTGCATGAAGCTGCTGGGCCATAGGAAAGTTCACAAAGAGCGGTTCTTTGGCTGACGTTGCTTCCAGAGGCATGTTTAAACTTGGCGGCATGTTATGCAGCAGAGAACATGCTTGTGTTTGCACGCATCTGTGCAAATATGTGAGCTAGTGTTTACAACTGCTTCATGTTAAGCTGATTCTGCTCCTATAGATTTTACAGTTATGGGGGGAAAAACATTCAACACTGAGACGGGAATATAAGGGCGGATGGGAGATCTTGTTGAAAAGGTCACGTCCAGTGGCTGTTTTTATGTTGGAAGTCACTGGGCTTTTCCATATGATCTATTGCAAATGTGTATCTAGGGAGGTTGTATCTGGGTTTAATGCACTTGTCAATGGGAAATAGATGGCCAAGCACCTTTTTAAAGGAACAATTTTAGGAATCCATCCTTTCTACTCCTACCTCCCATTCTGCTCTTAAGGTTTGAAAGTTAGCTACTTAATCTCTATTGTTTTGTCCACCCCTCCTCCTCTGACCTTGGATGGGTTATTCTGGACAGTTCAATGGACGAACGATCGGATAACTTCAGCCCTTTAGTGCAGCACTTGGCGTCCCTTTTAAACTTTTGGCCGATTGAAGTCGTTTATTGGGGGGTGAATAAAAGTTGAGATGTCCAGTAAGTTTTTATTTCTCTGGGCTTTTCTCCCCACTCCATTTACCTTTTATTGATTTTATAGTGGTCACTAAATATCATACTAAGCACATACTTAGATCAGTGTGACTACTCGGGTGCTGTTTGATTTTTAGAGACCATTCTATCAAACAGGCAGGTAAATGAGTCCATCGGATTCTAGTGGATTATGATTCAGTGAATGTCCGTTTGTTTTATTTTCAGGTTCGCCAGTCACTGTCTGGATAGTGGGCAACTCTTTTGTTAAAATGGCCAAGGAAAGAGTCGATCTGCAGTCGTATGGTCCCAACTTGGGTTTAGAGGGTGTGGAGATAACCTGGAACGGAATCAAGGGGCTACGGTGGCGTGCTTTTATGCGAACATGTGTAGACATGAAAAGGATTTCCAGAGTACCTAAGATTCTGATTCTCCATTTGGGTGGCACAGATATGCTGCTTGGTAAACAGTACGACCTCATCCAAAGTATGAGACGGGACATGGCTCATTTACGTTCAATGTTGCCAAGTTCGGCTCTCATATTTTCCGAGGTCATACCGAGGCCATTCTGGTACTCAGGGCAGTTCTCAAAACCAATGGAGAGGTGTAGACGTAAACTTAACAACACAGTCGCAAAATTTTCAAACCATATTAATCTGATGACTTATAGGCACATCAGGTTACATAAGGCAGCTAAAGAACTGTACTGCCCAGACAAGTCGCACTTAAGTGATGAAGGGCTTGATATCTTCATTGATGGCCTTAGAGATGCAGTGCAGAGAGGGCTGGCAAAATTGAAGGCCGAAAAGCAAATGTAATATGTTAAAATGGGTGAGGTCTAGTGGTTGTGACATTTTAGCTTTGACATTAAAAGCAACACATTTTATTTTTTATGGCGGCTCGCTGTGGACAGCAGGAGCAGGCTGGAAAAAAAAAGAGTCGGGCTAATCTGATAATTTATAAGATGTCCTGTTTGCTTTATTTAAAAAATTAGCTACGGCCTTCCACTGCCTTTGTCTTTATAGCTTGATGTGAAATGCATTGCATTTGATCATGAATGTTACATTTATATATAAAACACAAGCTTACTCTTAAAACGGCTAAGCTAGCAAAAAGGTTTCCGGCGTAGATCAGAGAGTATATGGGTCATTATAGCTATGGCGGCTCACTATGGACTAGACGAGCACACTGGGAAAGGATTTTTGGGGGGAAGTTTAATTCAGTTGGTTTTGTAATTTCTGTTTTATGTTAAAATGTTTCAATAAACAACTGAAATCTTTTTTTGTTTATTGTCCTTTTAATATCGTGTTCTAAATGGTAATGGTTTTACACTAACACCGTATTGAAAATGGAGAGAAAACGGTGTAACACCATGCACAAGTAGCTTTACCTAAATAGACGGCTGTGTTATTTCTCAGGGGATGTTTGGCAATAAACATGACCATTCCCCATCATCAGTGTGCACTGTATTAGTAGGGTTAGATTGGACTGCAATGAATTGTTTATACTGTTTAAATAAGTAGTTTGCATTATAAATGACATTCGGCAAAAATCCTTTTGGCAGCCTG
This sequence comes from Hymenochirus boettgeri, assembly GCA_019447015.1. Classification (NCBI taxonomy): domain Eukaryota; kingdom Metazoa; phylum Chordata; class Amphibia; order Anura; family Pipidae; genus Hymenochirus; species Hymenochirus boettgeri. Next base: position 966,485 of record JAACNH010000011.1, on the reverse strand, counting down.
AAAAGAGCAGAAACCGCTTATTGATAAAATCTCCTGTTTTTGTAATTTAACTAAAATCACCTGTTCAAAATCTGTTAAATCTTTCACTATAGAAAGTCATGCTGTTTCAGTTTTAAATGCCACCCTTCTTTGACATAAATATAAATGATCTGATTGGAGGCTTCTTACCTCTGTTTCAGATATAGTATTAGTAGTTGAATAAAGGTATCAATCTAGTACAACCCTTTTAGCTTTAACCCTGATTAACAGATGATCCCAGAGGTAGACAAACAAAAATCCTTACTGGATCTGAGTTCAGCATGCCAAGGATTCCTGTACTCCCGATATTTTGTATCTTTTAATAATGAATTGCTTACGATAAATGAATCTGCAGTTTTTGGGTTGTTATCCTTTTAAAGGAGAACATATGGTCTGTGTACAATAATTCCCAGACAGGAGCCGGACAATGTCTGTTCTGCTAAGGCTAAAGATTTATTGGAGCAATATATTAAAATAGGAAATAGAAAAAGCAATTTTAAGCTGAATTTACCAGTTTGCACTTCATCATGATTTAATTGAAAAGAAATAGAAGGAATAATTGAAGAAATAGTAAATTAATAGGTTCTAAAGAGTTTAATATAAAATTCCACAAACTTTCCAATGTTTTCTAGAGGTCCTTGCTGAAGGTTGTCACTAAATCCCAAACAGTGGGTGAGCTGGTATAAAAATCCAGTCCAATTTCACAGCTCGCCAATGGGCGAATCCATTCAGAACCAGCATGCTTGGATTTTAGTGCACTACATTCTTGAAGACATACAGGGTTTGCGTGTTTTGCTCCTTACTCTACCGTTGCTCAGTGTTTTGGAGTCTTAAATATTTTGCAGACAAATCATTTTCTTACCTGCAACGTCTCCTGTCTTGGGATTTTGAAACCTGAACGTTGATACCTTGCAGTGTGAAAGTCGCTTTATATAATGTTTTTGTCGTCGACCTCTACTAGTCTCGCCTGAAATTATTGTATCTTCGGGTTTCCCATTTACTTCCTGCTTGAGCGTATTACTCCTCTGATTGACAAGGGTCTTTATCTGGTTGGGTTGGGTGGGGACCTATTGCTATCTTCTGGAAGCCTACCATGTTGATGTGAGAAAATGTAAAGTATGTAATGTAACCAAATCTTTGTCATTTATATATATATATATATATACTTATGTTCCCTAAAAAATTATATTCAGCATGTGTACAATTTTATTTATTTTATTTTTTTGCCTTCTTTAGGTCTGACCCCAATGTTGCTAGATCCAAGCTCAGCTCACCCAAACCTACAGCTATCGGATGGGCTGACAAGTGTCAAATATGGAGACACCAAACTTGTTCTCCCCGACAACCCCAAGCGGTTTAGTCAATGTATCCTTGTGTTAGGTTCTCAAGGCTTTGATTCAGGCCGTCATTACTGGGAAGTCGATGTGGGAGAGAAGACCGCTTGGGATGTTGGAATGGCAAGCGAATCAAGCAACCGCAAAGGCAAGATCAAGCTCAATCCAAAGAATGGTTACTGGGCAATCTGGTTAAGAAACGGCAATGCCTACAAGGCTCTCGAGTCTCCATCCAAGACTCTGAATTTGACCTCCCGTCCCCGTAGGATTGGTGTTTATGTGGACTATGAGGGTGGACACATTTCATTCTACAATGCAGACAATATGACGGCTATCTACACGTTTAGAGCCACGTTCACGGAGAAAATCTACCCGTACCTCTCTCCGTTCCTGCATGAAAACGGCAAGAATTCAGAGCCCCTCCGCTTTGTACAGAATTAGCTGTACAGCCAGCAGAGAGATGCGATGGTGAGAAGAACAGGGTTATAAAATTCTTACTTTTCCTCTTCAATTTGAAAGCAACATTCCTTCATTCCCGACATCTAAAGATACTGTGCCACAAGGAACCTGAATTCTGGCTGAAGTGCCTGCTTCCTTTCAGAAGACGTTCTCTGCTTCCTTTTCAGATACTCCAACCTGCCGGATTCAGATTTAAAGTGAAGCCAACATCTCCGTAAAATCACTAAATTCCTGTGTAATCAATTTGTTTATAAATCGTTAACCCGTTTCTGCAGTTTTCATTAGAAAATTCGACCAGTGTGTTAAAAAAAAAAAAAAAACTTAAAAAATTGTGGCTATAGAATTCACCTTAATAACTCATTTCATAGTGGAGTTGATCTGAATAAAGTCCGAACGTTAAATTGTACTGAAAGCCAATAAATGGTCAACTTTTTTTTTTTTTTTTATGTCCAGCTGTCTATTTCATATAAGTTTAACCGATTTAAAATTGTCAACTTTTAGACCACCCAGTCATTTGTTTTGGAATTTTACTTTTTATATATTTACCGTAAGTTTGCTATGATGTATATTTTGAAGGTTTTTCAATGCTGTTATGAATGTAGTTTGTTCATCGGACATTTTGCTTCTTTAACTTTGAAAATAAAGAGACTATTAAAAGAAAAAATTGTCATTCCTTTTCAAAGCTTTCTAGTAGACCAAAGCGGATATAATTTTCGGGGTAAAGTATCATTCTGTTCTCTTACCAGGATCCTGAAAGTTGAGTATGTAGTGCTGTTTATTACTATACAGTAGGACAATTTAGGTGCTTAGGCCTAATGGGGAAGCTACATAGTTTATTTTTGGCTAAGACAACAGTCCATCAAGCTTGACCCCTACTATAAAAGCACCCAACGGCCCTAAACCAACAAAAATTTCAATTCAAATGGTGCATATCCCAGAACACAACATAGGGAAGGATGCAACCAGACTCACATGCAAGACATCAAGCCTTAAACTTTAAGTATGTTCAGAGACTCTAAACATTTCCACAGCCCCACTGTCTTTACATTAAAGAACCATTTGGGTTGCTCTTAAAGTGGTGGTCTCTGGTCTACCCGTATTAGTGAAATTATCCCCTGCTCATTGGCTGTACTTTCCACAAGCCTTTGTTTTCCCCTCACAAATGACTTTCTAGGGGAAATAAATCCAACATTGACAATGTGTTCTCCATTCTTTTTATCAGTTTAGTTGCCCATCTCTACTATTCTAATTTTTTTCTTTATTGTGGACTGTTGCCCAAAACTGCACTGCTTACGCTAAGTGAGGCCTTACATGGGCTCTATACAGAGGCAGAATTATATCGGCTCTATTTGACTCTATTCCCCTTGTAGATGAACAGGGTTATTCAATAAAAGTTCTTATTGTTTAAAATGGTGCTAATTTTTCCCCAGCCAATCAGATGTCAGCTTTCAAATGTTAAATAAGGTCTGACTGGTTAGGGCAAAATTAGCACCATTTTAAGCGATAACTTTTATTGAATCTCCTTGGAAATGTTTTAAAGGGCATCTAAAGTGAAACAAACATTGCCCCTTTGCAAAGTTAAATTCATGTACTCTGTGCTGCCTTAATCCTATCTCTGTCAGTGACTGTTTAACCATGGTGTCAGATCTCTGTGCAGCACTTCCCCCTCCCCTCTGTTACCTCCTCCATGTCTCAACTCCGGCTAACCGACAAGCTTCTCATGTGCAGTAGGAGTTAAGTTCAACATCCTGAAAAACACACCCACACACAGTGGCCAATAGAAAGCAAGCTGTCCTGGCGACAGGAAGAAGAACAGTACAGTTTATGATCTCTCTCTTTGTGACCCATCATCAATCAGTGAAAGCTATTAAGAAGGGGGTTAAGTGCAGCCTTATATCTACCATCAAAGCTACCTCTCTCCCCCTGCTAATGCTGTTATCTCTATGTTTATTACAGAGCAGGGAGGGGGGATCACGTCACAGGGATTTGATTGACAGTCCAAGTAGGAGTAGAGGAATGCAATCACGTATTCTTCTAACTGGTGTATCTCAGGACAGAGGGAATCTGAACAAAGTGAAGACACTCTGGGGGTTGTAGGGAATTATAGAACTCATGGAAAGAAAGAAAAAAAAGTTCATTTTCCCACTATAGATGCCCTTTAATTTGCTTTAGCAGAGACTGCATAACTGCTTATCTACCAAGTTGGTTGTCTATTGAGTCCACTCCCAACTCTTTCATTTACAGTAAACTAGCATTTATGTTTTTGCCCAAATCTAAACTGTATTTCCCAACATTGAACTTCATTTTGTCACTTTGTGGTCCAATCAGGTTTATATATTTTTGTAAGGTGGAGACATCTTAAACTGAGCCTATAATACTGCACAATTTAGTATTTGCAAGTAGAGATTGTACTTCCAGCGATAAGTTACCGCACCAAAGACAGACCCCAGAGGAACGCTGGGTCAACTAGAAACCGTTCCATTAAAAAACACTTCGTAATCTATCATTTAGCTGGTTCTCAAGCCAAGTACAAATATTAATGTGGTGACCACTGCATAATAACCACTTGCATAATAACCTACGAGGCACCATATCAAAGAGGTTTTTGCAAAATCTAAATAAATCCACTTTCACACGAGGCATGTTGTAATACTCTGCCTAGTTGCAAGTCTCTTTCAGTCCAGATACCCCAATGTATCTCCGCCATCTTCTCCTAAAGCCAAGCCCCCATTTCCCGGGAAGCAAGAAGTGCCTCACTGGACACGGTTGCCCCCAGGTCTTCAGGGCACAAGGTATCTGGACTAAAGGGCAGGACACCTGGGAGTTGAAGCAAGGAGTGCCTCACTGGACACGGTTGCCCCCAGGTCTTCAGGGCACAAGGTAGCTGGACTAAAGGGCATGACACCTGGGAGTTGAAGCAAGGAGTGCCTCACTGGACACAGTTGCCCCCAGGTCTTCAGGGCACAGTTGGAATCAGGGTCCAAAACGGAACTGCCGGATCAGATGTTCCGCTACTTAAGGGTTTCTGAATATACCAGGCAACTTTAGGTACTGCTCATAGCCTCATGTATGCGATAACCTTTGTAACTATGCATGTGGCGCTACTTTTGAGGATTGCAGAAAATAACCTTGAATATACAGGTACATGTGGAAGCACGAAAATGGCTTGTGTGGAGGAAATTCCTTTTTGTATGTGTAAATTGTTTTCATTTTCTGTTACACTTTGGTCGGTGGCGAGTTGCCATCTTTAGGTATTTAAATGTTCCAGGATTCACATTTCCTTGGAAGGGCCCGAATAGTAATTTCTACTGACTGGCTGTTAGGTGGGTCCAACAGGCTCAGATCTCTACTGAGCGCATGAATCAACATGTGTGTTATTTATTTTTTATATATATAGACCTCGCTGGATGGGCAGGTTTTAGTCACAGAAATGAGAAAATACACGTGTTTGTGCTAAACTTCCCTTTTAAACAAGAGTATGGTTCTTGCCATCTACACAAATTCAATTTTGCTTGGTCGTAATGCCTGAGGGCCAACCAAGCATTCGATCCTCCCATATTGAAGCTGAGTGAGATTGAGCGTTTGTACAACTCGTACAGGAGTTGAGATCTCGGGGTGTTTCTGATAACAATGGAAAAGAATTGGTGGGAAAGGGTTTTCTTTTTTTTAGGCTTTTTACATAACCCAGAAGACTCGTGGATTGGATGTACAGACCAGAACTGAAACCCAGTAACACCAATGAACTAAAATCATGCTCCTCTTATTACATGCTTATTCTGAGCTATAATAGGATTGGCTACAGGCTACAAGTTGGTGTGATCTGGTGTAACCGGTTCATACAGTAGCTTGGGACAGCACATGTAAAGGTAGATTTCCCATGGTCACCCTGCATCAAAATGAGAGGTTAGATCCAGATTACTGCTTTTATGTAAGGACATTGCCTTCTGACTGTTCTGAGGTTTTAGTTGCCCTTTAAATACCAACATGACCAATTTTATTGAGTGCAGGATCAAAATATTTCATATACTTTCTAGTATGGGATAACAGGTGTATAACGTACCCCTGTAGTGGATTTCTATGGGAGGAACTGTAAGATTATAGCCTTATAACCTACCCCTGTAGTGGATTTCTATGGGAGGAACTGTAAGATTATAGCCTTATAACCTACCCCTGTGGTGGATTTCTATGGGAGGAACTGTAAGATTATAGCCTTATAACCTAACCCTGTAGTGGATTTCTATGTGAGGAACTGTAAGATTATAGCCTTATAACCTACCCCTGTAGTGGATTTCTATGGGAGGAACTGTAAGATTATAGCCAGGAAGAGAGGGAAACCAGAAGCCACAAAAGGGGTAGGTATAATAAATAATGCACCACAACTGTAAATAAAGGGATAACCTACCCCTGTAGTGGATTTCTATGGGAGGAACTGTAAGATTATAGCCAGGAAGAGAGGGAAACCAGAAGCCACAAAAGGGGTAGGTTATAATAAATAATGCACCACCAACTGTAAATTAAAGGGATATAACCTACCCCTGTAGTGGATTTCTATGGGAGGAACTGTAAGATTATAGCCTTATAACCTTACAGTTCCAGGAGGAGAAGGAAACCAGAAGCCACAAAGGGGTAGGTTATAATAAATAATGCACCCCCAACTGTAAATTAAAGGGATATAACCTACCCCTGTAGTGGATTTCTATGGGAGGAACTGTAAGATTATAGCCTTATAATCTTACAGTTCCAGGAGGAGCAGGAAACCAGAAGCCACAAAGGGGTAGGTTATAATAAATAATGCACCCTGAACTGTAAATTATATAGTGGATAATGTACCCCCTACTGTAAATTATAAGGATATTAGAAGTCACCGAGGAGTTCCGTGACCATATAAAAGCACGAGGCCGAGTGCCTTTTATACCGGGCACGGAACTCTGAGGTGACTTTTGATATCCGTATAATTTACAGTAGGGGGTACAATATCCATTATAACCTACCCCTTCACCCTAATACAAAGACTGACCTATGGCACACAGGCAATGTAATGGAAGAACCCCCTCCCTCCCCACCTCCATGTGCACTAACTATGACAGGGCACTCTCTCTATGGAAAAGCCACCCCCACCCCCCATCACCCTCCACTAGCCTGTCATGGCACCCTCCCCCTGCTCAGGACTAAATAAAAAAAAAACAGCCTCACCCCTTAACTCCTGCTCACGGCTGCCCACGGCGAACACTTACATTTTTAGATGAAGAGGAAGCCGCCATCACCTTTGCAATATGAACCGGAGTTGAGCTGCACCAGTAACTGTAAGTATCCAACCGATAGCCGCATTCTGTCCGGTTTCACTCTTCTCGCGCATTAATCTGTGTGATGCGGTCGCGGTCATAGAGGCTGGGGATTAATGCGCGAGAAGAGTGAAACCGGACAGAATGCGGCTATCGGTTGGATACTTACAGTTACTGGTGCAGCTGAACTCCGGTTTATATAGCAAAGGTGATGGCGGCTTCCTCTTCATCTAAAAATGTAAGTGTTAGCCGTGGGCAGCCGTGAGCAGGAGTTAAGGGGTGAGGCTGGGGGGTGGTTGTGTTGTACTGCACTTCCTGGTTATAATCAGCGCGCTACTACGTAGTAGCGCGCCGATTATAAGGATATTATCGGCTACTTGGGTCCCATAGGGATCCATTAAGGGGGTAGGTTATAGGGATATAACCTACCCCTGTAGTGGATTTCTATGGGAGGAATTGTAAGATTATAGCCTTATAATCTAACAGTTCCAGGAGGAGAAGGAAACCAGAAGCCACAAAGGGGTAGGTTATAATAAATAATGCCCCCCGAACTGTAAATTAAAGGGATATAACCTACCTCTGTAGTGGATTTCTATGGGAGGAATTGTAAGATTATAGCCTTATAATCTTACAGTTCCAGGAGGAGAAGGAAACCAGAAGCCACAAAGGGGTAGGTTATAATAAATAATGCACCCTGAACTGTAAATTAAAGGGATATTAGAAGTCACTTTGGAGTTCCGTGCCCTGTATAAAAGGTACTCGGCCTTCGGCCTCGTAATGTTAAATGGTCACGGAACTCCTCGGTGACTTCTAATATTCATATAATTTACAGTTGGGTGTGCATTATCCACTATATTATTTAGCCTAGTTTTAACAAGTTTACACCAAAAATGTTAATATGGTGTTAGGGCGTCACGGTGGCTCAGTGGTTAGCACTGATTCCTTGCAGCGCTGAGGTCCTGAGTTCGATTCCACCCTTGGACACATCTGCAAGGAGTTTGTATGTTCTCCCCGTGTTTGCATAGATGTTGGCGCTATATAAATCCGCAATAATAATAACAAAGATGTGGTTACACACAGTCACAAGCATTCTCCCTATATAAAGTATATATAAAGGGACAATGTTTAGGACTGACACATTTGCTACCACTGCGGCCAACTCCCTATACAATGCTAATGGTGAAGGTTTCACTCGTTTAGGGTAACGGGTCCAATCCTGTATTATCTAAAGTTACCCTTTAACCCAGGTTATGTGCAGAGTAATCAGATCCACGTTTCTAACCATAAAATCTGAATCATATGATAGTTCAGGCTGTGAGAGTCCCCACTACTATGTACTGGTTTTACGCAATGCTTATTGTGCTCAATTTGTCACTTGTGGAATTCTCCTTCCCAATCAGTAACAATTTGTTTTCTTACTGCTCAGTCTTGATAACAGAGAGGTCATGGGTCAGTCAGCCAGTATTTATATGACCACTCTTGCTGGGGGAGAGGATGGGGCTAGAGAATTAACTGAGCATGTGCAAGCCACTACCTGGGTCAGAGACCCATCTTTATCCCTAGATGTGCAGCTCCACTGTTAATTTTTTTATTTTATAGTATTTGCAATGTTTGACTATAAGGATTTATCCAATTTAATGTGATTACTGGGCAAACTGTCTTTTTTCTTTTTACTTAACAATTCAACCAAAAAATTACATTTCTACAATAAAACATAAGGGGAAAATAAGACTGGTCAATGCCAAATAATATTAAAGTGTCTGTTAAAGGAGAACTTACCTAGTGAGTGAGGACAACTTCACTCACACTATATTAACCTAATGTTTCCTTCAGTGCTCCGATCCTGAAGTCCATCGGAGACTTGGCCAATGAGGAGACGAGCTCTGAAAGAAGCGTGTCTTCTCATTGGCCGAATCTTTAGGTGAGTAACCCTAGAGTTAGAAATTGAACCCAGGGTGAGGACAGTGCAGTTTAGGTCCTGACCCTGGGTGCTATGGATGGCAGGAGCAGGGTGTAGGTGAGTATAATGTCTTCTAGATAGATGGCTTCTTCATTCAGGGAAATTATTGGAAACCCAGTCGTGTGTGTGTATGCGTTCCGTCCCTGTTCGGGGGTCGTTAGGTGATCCGCCTGGTCGGTCAAGGGGGTCTGGTAAAAATCTGCAGGTGTGTACTAACCTTTAATGTATGGCGCAGACAGGCAGTGATTATACTGTGATAATCCCTTTTTGTGTGGGGTCTAACAACAAAATGACCAATACAATTACCCCCTTTATCACACAAACTGACACATTTGTAAAACCTTTTCCTGAAAACGTCACAATGTACGGGAATAAAACCTAAACTCCGCGAAAGCCGATAAGCCTGTTTATTGACTTGATAGATAGTTTATGGCTTTAAATAAACTACAATCTTCCTTGTTTAAAGTCACAATGTTGTGGAAGGAGAGAGCAAAGAACAAGCATGACTGTGAGGAGAAAGACCCAAACAATGTAAGTCACTTTTAGGACAATAACAGGCCTGTGTATTAAAAGTTCTTATTGTTAAATATGCTGCTAATTTAACCCCAACCAATCAGATCTTAGCTTTCAAATGGTAAATAACATCTGATTGGTTGGGGAATAATTAGCACCATTTTTAACGATAAGACCTTTTCTTACATAGGCCTGTATGTCCCATTTACACTGTTATCATTAAAGGGCATGTCCACCCATAAAACAAAAACTGGGGACTATACCAGTTTATTACATGATAACCAGATATTTAATGCCTTCTCCCTCTGCTCAATGAGCTTTTTATAAGCTAGAGCGTGTGCAGAGACCGCAGCAAGTGAATCAGGAAATAAAGTTTCAACACCCATCAGCTGGGGGCATATAAAAGATGACTTTTTTGGACATGCCCTTTAACTGGTCTCCTATTGAATGAAGACTTTACATATATATCTTTTCTAAGTTATTCCAAACCGAAGATGTGTCTGTGTATAATCAGAAAAATCTTTCACAACAGCTATGCTAAACTTACTTTCACTTTCATTTTAACTCCTTCCTCACCTTAGCACAGCAGTATACAGAGAGGTAAATTAGGTTAAGGAACTATGCCTTCCCTTCCATTCTTCAATCAATTTCTGTGAAGCCAGGACTGAAGATACAACAAACTTACCTTTCTTGCGATCCACCCCAACCTCATTGACAGGTCCCGACTGTCCTGACTCAACTATAGCATGCATGATCGCACAAAAGGTAAATATCTTTCACCTTCATTCTTGGATCCTGAGAAATTGATTGAAGAACTGGACGTAAGACATAGCTCCTTATCCTCCCTTCAATCAGTGCATTAAAGGGACAGTTCAGTGGAAATGATCAATATTTGTTAAATTGTTTAGTTTGTGTGATGCCTTCTTAGTTATTCTACATAGTCTCTCCCACTTTGAAAAATCAGTTGATTTCATACCCTTTGCTGTTCCCTGCTGTTGACATTAGTGAGCTGACATTTTAGGTTCGAACAGTCCTTCTTCTTCCCAGAATGCACCACTTCCTTGGAATGTTCCTAACAGTAATTTCTACTGATTGGCTGTTGGATGGGTCAAACATGCTCAGATCTCTACTGAGCAACTGAATCAACCCAGGCGCTGGGTCAAGGGCAAGACCATAACGGTCTCTACTAGGGGTCCTGCAAACAGGAAGTCAGAATTTCTAAAGCATTTATTTATACACAGACACAATGCTGAATGGGCAGATTAAGGTCATTGGGATGGAAAATACTGCTCTTTATTCTGAAAAGTATATGTATTGCACTGAACTTCCCCTTTAAAGGAATAGTTCACTTTTCCAGTGTACTATTCCTTTAAAACTCAATTTCCCATGATCCAGTATTGAGTTACAGTTCATCCACAGCACAAGGGACTTTAACATGTGTGAAAATATTTATTATCCCGGTCATAGTTACATTTCTATTATTACCAAGGTCCATCAGCCTTGGTTGGAATTGGGAGTAGCTGATCTACAGACACACAAAATTATGGCAAGTTACTTTAAACTCAATACATACACATATACATACATACATACATACATACATACATACATTGGGGCTTTCTCTATTCTCCAATGTTTTACATGAACCTTCCCAAAGCCCCCTGGATAGACCAGTTCTCTCTATGTCAATGCAGTATTACCACTAATTGCTGTTTCATTTTCATGTCATTGCCTTCAAATGTTAACTGTGGTCTCCGATACCTCTCGAACAAGCCTTGGGTGATGTCTCTAGCTCATCTGGGTCTTAAGTTATAGGCTTTTAAAGTACAGTCAGTACTTGGACAGTCAGGATAAAAGAACAACAGGGAGATTCAATAAAAGTTCTTTACGTTAAAAATGGTGCAGATTTTGCCCCAACCAATCAGATGTTAGATTTCAAATGTTAAATAAGATCTGATTGGTTGGGACAAAATCTGCACCATTTTTACTGATAAGAACTAGTATTGAATCTCCCTGCTCATTTGTGACCATCACATGTGCTGTTTGATTGAGAAGCTATTTAAAGTTTGGGGGCAGGACTTATGATGCTCTGTTACAGCAGTAGGATATAACTGGGCATGCTCAGTGCCTCTGGTAGTGGGGGGCGAAGCAATGGTGCTGGTCATGTGCTAGCTGGAAACACCACCGTTTATACTACTGTAACTTTGGGTAGACTGCATCTAGAAGAATGATCCTGAATGTGCCTCTTTTTAATACAGTGCACTTATGGAGACCACAGTTACCCTTTAAACAAGCACATGGTCAGTTCTAAATCCCAATATCTCCTATAGAACTATAGTCCTGGTGTATCTCCTGCAGTTCGACTAACACTAATGGTATTTCTGCCTTCCAGAATGTATTTCTATGAGACGTGATGGAGAATGAAATAAAATCCCGCATTTGTGAAGCCCTGGAAAACTTACAATCCAAATCATTCAAGAAATTCAAGAGCTTCCTGGGGGAAATCAAATTAAAGCCTGGTTACAGCAAGATCCCTAAAGGGGAACTAGAGGAAATAGACGCAAGTGACCTTGCTGACCTATTAGTACGTTATTACACTGAACAATATGCACTGGAAGTGACTATCCAAGTCCTCAACAATGTGAACGAGAAGCAGCTAGCACTAGATCTACAGAGACCAGGTGAGAAGACATTATGGTGGACCACATGGTCTTACATCTTCCAAATGTCCAGAAAGAGGATGTGACGGGAGACAAACCTTCTGTCAGAAAACTGGCCTTAGAATATGAAAAGAACCAGATTGATTGTTCTGGTACAATCAAGGCTTTTAAAGGATACATACACTGGGAAATGTTCTTTTTTTAAATTACTTTTACATTTGTTGATCGGTCCCCTATTTCTTTACATATCCAGTCTAGAACATATTACATTTCAACTGTCAATCAAGTTCCTTATTATCATAAACTCTTCTGTTATGTATAGTTGTGCTGTAGCTGGAATAGTGACAATAGGTGTAAGTGAACTGGGTGGTGGGTAATTCTCCCAATGCTGCCTCATAGGGATTACTGAGCATGCTTGCCCTTACAGAGAGTCAGATAGTCTGGCAGGGGACTGTAAGGCTGAGTAACAACAAGTAATGCTGGGTTTGGCAGCAAAAAGAGCATTGGGACACAGGTTCAATTCCACGTGTCCTATTTTTGTTTCTATTATATTCCTTGCAAAAGATAAACAGGACGATTTACCCAGAGTCACTATTGCTCTGGGTAAATCTCCCGAACACGATTCAATATCGCATTTGAGCAGGTGGGTAAATGCCAAATTGATCTCTTAACTGTAACATGATTGGCTGCAGCTTCCTGTTAAAAGTGTACTGCGTACATTTAGCTGGGTGGTCCCAGATAAAGTGAATTATAGGAACTGACCCCTAGTTCCCACAAGTTATTTTCATAAATCACCCAGCATCCACAGCAAAGGGAGAGGTGAGACATAGCTTCTTGTATCTTTGTGAATGTGCTCTTTCTATTGGGGTAAGGTTGTCTGGAGACTTTAGTTCCCCTTTAAAGTGTAACTGTGGTCTCCATACAAGTGCCATTTTAAACAAGTATGGGATGATGTTTCTAAGCCCTACCCCCCCCCCCCCCAAAAAAAAACAAAAACAATCTTTTCTGAAGTTAGTCCCCGACCAGCAACCATTCCCTGCCCTTTCCATCACCTATGGACACCTTAGGGAGAGGAAAAATAGTTTTTTTCAGGCTTGTGAATAGCTTTAAAATGATTTAGAAGTTATGGGGGTGGGGCTTATAATGCAGCTGATGATGCTCTGACTCAGCAGTGGGCATGCTCCAACCTTAAACTTGGGGGAGACCAGTGGTGCTGGTGATGTCACAGATCACAGTGCTAGCAGGAAACACACAATTTATACTGCTGTAACTTCGGATAAACTGCAGCTAGAATCATGATCCTGGGGTCATTTTAAAGGTCGGAAAGTGCCCTTTTTAATTAAGGCCACTTGTATGGAGACCACAGTTCCCCTTTAAGAAATAAACATTGACTTTCCTTACCACCATAGCTGGCTGCTCAGCACTTTTATGTTTCAGTCTCAACAGTTTTGTCTGCAAGCGCTCCACATCAACCAAACAAGAAAAGTCCGTCCACCATTAAGAGAGATTTTCCCAATGACAATGTACAGCCCCTGGATGAACCAACCCCTAATTCTGGAACTGGAGGTAAGAATAGTCAAGGTTTTACTAAGACCCATTTGCTATTATAGAGATATCAACCCAAAGCAATATTGGTTGGATTATAATTCACAGCCATTGGTATCGGTACTCACCTTACAAAGTTGATAAAAGTTTTTGCTTCTTTGACAACAGCCTGATCCATTCATTCGTCATTTAGTTCCCTAGCCTTTGTGCCATTCCTATCGTCTGTTTACAGCTGTAAATGACCTGTCCACCCAAACCTAAATTCCCCAACATCATGATACTCACACCAGCGATTCACTGCCCCTCCTGGAAATCTTCCGGCTCTTCCAGGTAGAGCTGTCAGCCATGGGAATAAAAGGAGATGTCAAGGCCAACTGCAGGGTCTACCAGGGGATTCCTTGACTGAGCATGTGCAGGAAGCTCTTTTACCTGGGTCCAGCCATAGAGGATGGTGGTTGTGGAAAAAACATTTCAATTGGAAGAGATTTAAAGAGGAGCAGATGAGGAGAGTGGGGGATGAAGAAGACCTAGGGGTGTATAAAAGTCTTAGTTTTCCTTTAACTTACAAATTAATTAGGGACACAGAAACGTAGTGTCTGGATAGTTTTTTTTATATATACATTCCATTATTAAACTGATATTTATGCAATTTTAGCCAATACTATGCCACCCACAATGATGTTATTATTATGATGTCAACATCAACTATCTCTCCTAATTTGGTATTTTCCACCTCTATAGATCTTTATTATTAACTTGTCTCCCCCTTAAAATGGGGGTTTGGTATGTTCCACTTAAATAATTATCAGGAATAGTCGTCCGTTCCTCCTCTTCTTCTCTCTTTACAACTTATTTCCATGTAGTCTTCTGCCATCTTCATAATTCGGGGGTTTAGGAAGTTCCATTAGGTTCTACTAAGATGCTGCTGATTTCTACTAGTGGTTTCTGGTGGCAAATTCAAATTCTCATCTTCCTATCATATTCTCAGGCTTGTTTTCTCAACTCCACTGATTGGCTCATCTGCCTTTTTAAGTTCTTGTTCCATCAGTTGACCATTGTCTGCTATACTTTCTCCCTTGCTCATGGGTTGGTTTTCTTGCTTGATCTCCTGGTTCCTAATCTTTTTTCCTGTTTACGATTGTTTGCTGCCTGTCCAGACTTTGCCTTCTCTTTACCCCTTGGTACCTTGCTCCTCAGTCTGATTATCCGTGTTCTGACCTTGGCTCCATTCCTGACCCCGATTTGCTTTCTCCTCCTGTACCACTCTTGTCCAGCTGGAAGTGCCCAGTCTGCCAGTTGTACTCTGGTATTATCGAGTATCCTCAGCCTCCGCACAGATACCTTGCACTTTATGTCCAGGAGGCAACTGTTTCCGTGAGGCAAATATTTCAATAGAGTTCAGAGACGTCAGGGAAAGAGTTTTGCAGTATCAGGTGTTTTGGGGGGTCCTGCTGCTAAGTATAAAATAGATTTCAGGGGGTGGACTTGCCCTTTAATAACCCTGTTGGCAATTTTATAATTCCACTGTAATAATAATTAACGTTACATCCCAAGGTGAAGATACCGGTGAAAAGCTTAGAAAGGATTCACAAGGTTTCCTGCAAAAAAGAAACTTTCCCAAACCGGATGGATCCAAAAATGAAATCAGAGCTGATCCCACCAAGGTTAGAACATGTCCTGCAGGTCTCAATAATAAAGAAGAGAACATCGTGTTACCTCCTGATGGATTTGTCAAACGAATGTCCCAGAATTTTCAAGGAAATAACGAGTCTGGTTGTCCCGGTAAGGCCAGGGATTGTTTTCTGATTATTTATATATTCTGTACTAATAGAAATTCATCCTAGATGGGGGAGAGATTTAATTGGTCAGTTGTATTTCTAAAGCAAATGCCTTATTGGATGCTGTGGGGTGACGTAGGTACGGCAATGTTATTGACAAAGTCATTTTTAACTTTGAAAGATGACCAAGTCCTGGTCCATCATATCGAGCTAACATCATCGTTTTTCACAACTCTACAATATTCTATTATTTGTTTCATCACTTTTTCGAAGCTAGTTACAGACCATTCCCCATTCCCCGCCCTTTCCTCTACCTATGGACACCTTAGGAAAAGAAAAAAATAAATTCTTTCAGGCTTGTGAATAGCTTTAAAAATGATTTAGAAGTTTGGGGGTGGGGCTTATAATGCCGCTGATGATGCTCCGACCCAGCAGTGAGCATGCTCCAACCTTAAACTTGAGTGGTGCTGGTGATGTCACAGATCACAGTGCTAGCAGGAAACACAGCCTTTATACTGCTGTAACTTTGCATAGACTGCACCTAGAAGCATGATCATGGGGTTATTTTAATGGCAGGAATCTGCCCTTTTTATTAAACATTTCAATTGGAAGAGATTTAAAGAGGAGCAGATGAGGAGAGTGGGGGATGAAGAAGACCTAGGGGTGTATAAAAGTGCCACTTGTATGGAGACCACAGTTCCCCTTTAAGAAATAAACATTGACTTTCCTTACCACCATAGCTGGCTGCTCAGCACTTTTATGTTTCTGGCATTTATTTTCAGTCTCACCAGTTTTGGCTGCAAGCGCTCCACATCAACCAAACAAGAAAAGTCCGTCCAGCATTAAGAGAGATTTTCCCAATGACAATGTACAGCCCCTGGATGAACCAACTTCTAATTCTGGAACTGGAGGTAAGAATAGTCAAGGTTTTACTAAGACCCATTTGCTATTATAGAGATATCAACCCAAAGCAAATTATATATTCTGTACTAATAGAAATAGAGACCTTACTAGGATAGGTTCATGGAAAGTTTGTTACATCTCTAGTTTCTCTGGATCTTAAGTTATAGGCTTGTAAAGTTACACTTTCCAGACTGCCCTGTCTCCATGTCTCTGTGACAGGCATGTGTTATAATCTGTGTCATAAGCCTCAAATATAGGGGAAATAGAAATGCAGAGGTTGGATTTTTTTTCCATACATACCTTCATTAAACTGATGTTTGTTTGATTTTAGCCATATCTATTCCGCCCACAATGATAATAAATTATTTACCTGAATCTAAAGATTCCAGTGAAGTCACAAGAAATGATTCCAAAGGATTACTACAGGGAAAGGAGTTGACCGGGTACGATGGACCCAAAGAAGGAAACAGACATAATGGTAACAAGGGAAATCTAAGAACATCCCTTCCAAAGTCCAACCACCAAGATAAGGACAGTAAACTAAATGACAAGCCACCTGGTGTTGTCAGAGGAAGGGTCCAACATTACCAAAGAAATTCCAAGCATGGGCACTGTGGTGAGTTCAAGAAAGTAGAATTGCATGCTGTAATAGAAATCCATTTCTTTCTGATTTTCCGATTCTAACTGTAAACATGAGGACCATTGATTACAACTTTGGAAGGTGTAAGGCCTTGTACTTTAAAGGACAATTATACTCACCTTTTCCCCGATCCAATTATGAACAGTACCCAGGGGAAGGACCTAAAACGCTAAGTACTCACCTGTGGGTACTTTACAGAAGTCCTGCAATACTTACTTGAAGATTTCCCTGCGCTGCTGATGGACCCTCCCCACTGGCACTGTCAGTGACAGTCCGAGAGGCAACCAATAGGAAAACATGCCTCCTTGCAGAGCCTGTCTTCCCATTGGCTGCCCAGTGGTAGAGAAGGGGGTTGGAATACAGCACAGGCGGAGTCTTCAAGTAAGTAGTGCAGGACTTCAGTAAAGTACCAAGAGGTGAGGACTTAGCATTTTAGGTCCTCACCCTTGGTACTGTTCCAGAATGAAGGAAGAGGAACGAGGAGGAGGTGAGTATAATTGTCCTTTAATGTTAAAATGTCTGTTTAGCACAATAAACGGGTGGCATCTCAGTAGAAGGGATGTTCCCCCAACCAGGTAGAAAAAAAACAAATTTTATTGGAAACATCCACAGAGATGGCACAGTGAAATGTTGTGAACGACCTTTAGGATGCCAAAGCCTAAGGTCACTTCTATTCTCATCCTTCTTGACCTCTTCTCTGCTTTCTACACGGTTGATCATTCCCCCCTAATGCAAATTCTTCACTCCTTGGGCATCCGGAATGAAGCGGCATCCTGGCTAAGATCCGACCTCTCCAACAGAACCTACTCTGTGTCATATGATAATAAAACATCCTCTCCGGTTCCTCTTAATGTAGGGGCTCCACAGGCTCTGTTCTTGGACCCCTGTTGTTTTCCCTCTATACCATTTCCCTGGAAGACATTATAGCTCATTTGGTTTTAATTACCATCTGTATGCAATGTTTTGTATCCTTTTCACCCCCACACTAAGTCCTGACATCCAATCACGCATCTCCGACTGTCTCCGCGCTGTCTCCTACTGGATGGTTCACCAATGCCTTAAACTAAACCTGATTAAACTGAGCTAATTATTTCCCCACCTCGTCCTATCTCACCCTTTTCTATTTCTGTTAACAATACCCCATTTACCCTGTTCAGTCAGCAATGTTGCTAAAACGTGTCACTTTTTCTTTCGTAATTTTGCGAAAATCCATAAGTTCCTCCCTCTTCCGACTACTGCTATGTTTATCAATGCTCTCATCCTATCACGCCTGGACTATTGTAATCTTCTTTCTGGTCTTCCTGCTACCCATCTTTCTCCCCTTCAGTCCATACTAAACTGCACACATTGTCCAACTTTCTAACAGACAGGAAGTAAAATCTTCACTGTACTGCACAACTACCTGGCTCCCCATTAAACAGTGTGTACTTGTGGTACCTTCATTAATTGACTTTTCTCCCCTTTATATCTCCCTAGTTTCACCTACAAAGACTCCACATCCACAATCCGAGGCAAATCCATCTAGTGTTATGGGAGATCCGCTCACTGATACCCTACGGAAGGTTCCAGATAATCCATCCAAAGATACTGGACCTGGAGTTAAAACATCTCCAGCTTTTACTGAATATGATACAATACAGAGATGTGACAATCAGAGTGTCAGAGAAGGACCTAGAACTTGCATAACTACATGTATATGTATATCTCAAATGTACACAAGCTAGTGTAATATACACTTACTTAAACATATGTGTGGTCCAGGTGTGGACTCCTCTGTAGTATGGTGAGAGACTCGGCATTCTACCTTGTCTTATCCAAAAAATATAACATGGTCAGACTTAGAGGTAAATGTAGAAAGTAAAGACAATAAATTAGAAGGGGGTATCTCTTAATATTTTAATGAAGAAATATTCCTTTAGATATAACTAATACACTGATAAAAATATTATTAATAAATATTAAGCAGACATATAGTAATAAGCACAAGAAAAAAAACATTATCCTTCCCAGCAAAAAGTTAAAGGCTGTAAATAAAGTCCAACTCGGCTTGCAAAGTGTCTGGTGCAAAGCGTGTACCTTAAATCATATCCCCAATACACTGAGATGTCCAGACAGATATCCCACTCACTCCGTGGAACCATAGATAGGCAAGTAACCGTCTAGTGCAATAGAGAGATAATAAATATTAAAACATCAGCATTAGAGATAAATCACAATAAAAGATCCAGATCAATATACAGAATCATGCTACGTGTTTCGTTTTTTTTAAAACTTCATCAGAGATTTGTAAATGTAGAAAATATTTTGCTCACTGTGTATAAATATTGATCCGGGGGTGGCTGACCCAGAGCCATTGCTTCACGTGGTATATCGGGTAAATCCTCCAAACAGGGACATTGGTGCACGGCAGATAAAGTTCACACAGTGTGTTGTAATTTAAATGCGGAACAGGCTATATTCAATATAAAAACATGATAACACTAGGGGGCA
This sequence comes from Hymenochirus boettgeri, assembly GCA_019447015.1. NCBI lineage: Eukaryota > Metazoa > Chordata > Amphibia > Anura > Pipidae > Hymenochirus > Hymenochirus boettgeri. Next base: position 946,903 of record JAACNH010000011.1, on the reverse strand, counting down.
TATTTATAAAAGTCTACATTTTTCGCCTAGTTAATAACGGGGAACATCGCAGGGAAAACAACGCTTTTTGGGACTTCTTTTCGTGGTATTTATAAAAAAGCGGAAAAAAAAGACTTTGCATCTGAAAAATGGGAACAGGCGTGATAAGGAGTGAAAAGTACAGAGCTAAAGGTATTGCAGCAAAAACTTAACGCGTCTACAAGATGGCTGCATTGCGAAAACCATTAGACATAGCCAAACAAAAGTATCTCCTTCCCACTCATTTTCTCTAGCCACATTAAGCTTAAGCTGCTTGTTTAAATAGTGTTCGTTATCAATCAAACTTTATTGTTCCTGTTTTTTTCATAATCATAATGTGAAATTTGTAGCAAAAGAAGTGAAAACCACATCCAATCATTGTTAGCGGCTAGTCAGCTGTTCAACGTTCTTAGCACTATATTTCAATTTAGCAAAACTTGGGAGAAGACAGAGAAAGAAAAATAATAAAGTTGACGCCTATTAACAACGTAAACGCGCATTCGAAAGGCGATCACCAATTAGCAAGATGAAAGCGCATTCGAAAGGCAAACGCATATTCGAAAGGCGAACGCGCATTCCAAAGGCAATCACCAATTAGCAAGACGAAAGCACATTTGAAAGGCAAACGCGTATTCGAAAGGAGAACGCGCGCTAGCAAGACGAAAGCGCATTCGAAAGGCGAACGGACAGAATGAGTTGTTTGAACACTACCAAAAAGCAGAGCATAAAACACACACCCTGAATGCTAACAATTGGCCTCGCATTGGAAATGAAAAAATGAGCCTACATTGCAAACGCTAAAACACCCCAAGAAAAAAAGGGGTGCGGTGCTTTCACGTGAAAGACAAAATAGCAGACCTCATTTAAATTCCAAGCTAAAAATGTGATGAAAAAGGCAAAAGAAATGTTACGTCACATAAAGTCATTGTGGAAAGTACTGTATATACTTGAGTATAAGTCGATCCGAGTATAAGCCGAGGTGCCTATTTTTACACGAAAAATTTGTAAAAACCGATTGACTCGAGTATAAGTCAAGGGTAGAAATTATGACCACAACTGCCTTCTGATTCAGTATTGTTTTGTGGCTTAAGTTGCCCTTTAAATGGACAGCAGAATTCCCATACATGAATCCCATACAGTAATAGCCAAATCCAGTACCAGTAACCTCCAATTCCTTGGCACTCCAGATGTTTGGAAACTACAACTCCCAGCATGCTTTGTTGCTGGGAGTTTCAGTTTCTAAACATGTGGAGTGGCAAGGTTCAGTAAACTTTTAATTAAGCTTACCATCATTTACAATTCTCCTGACCCCCATATTGTAAAGGGCCCTCTGACCACATATAGTAAAGGGCCCTCTGACCCCATATAGTAAAGGGCCCTCTGACCCCATATAGTAAAGGGCCCTCTGACCCACATATAGTAAAAGGCCACCTGACCCCCATATAGCAAAGGGCCCTCTGACCCCCATATAGTAAAGGACTCTGACCCCATATAGTAAAGGGCCATCTGACCCCCATATAGTAAAGGGCCCTCTGACCCCCATATGTAAGGACCTCTGACCCCCATATAGTAAAGGGCCCTCTGACCCCCATATAGTAAAAGGAACTCTGACCCCCATATATAGTAAAGGGCCCTCTGACCCCCATATAGTAAAGGCCACTCTGACCCCATATAGTAAAGGGCCCTCTGACCCCATATAGTAAAGGACTCTCTGACCCCAATAGTTAAAAATGTCACCTGAGAGTTGTAGTTTCAAGCTGTCATTTGCACTGAACTAGCAGCTGTTTTTTGCCCCAAACGGAGGAGACCCATCAGATTTACAGCACAGAGGAGCAATGACAGTGCTGAGTGAGTCCAGCAGCCAGACTACAGAAAGCAGGAAGTGTAATGGCAGATCAGCTCCTGTAACTTTCTATGCATGTTAACACAGCACCACCTACTGGTTACTATCCGCAATTGCAGAATTTGGATCTAAATTAGGACATGACCCGAGTATAAGTCGAGGTTAGGTTTTCAGGCTAACTTTAAAGCCTGAAAAATTCGACTTATACTCGAGTATATACGGTATACTAAAATTTAGCGAAAAATAAAAATCTATACCTTTATAGATGTGTCCAAAAAAACATGTTAAAATAGTAGTAAGATCATTGGTATAAATGTGTTGTAATTTTTGGGTGCATTAAAAATCATGAAAAACTCCAACATCTCAACAGACATGGTAAACAGATGCCTTTTCGCCACCTTCAAGTTATATAATATTCCGCTCCATTTAAAGCAAAAAAACACTCTATTCGCTTTTTATAAATCGCGTTATGCCTTTTCGCTCCCTTTTTGCTCAAATTACCATTGCAATGTATGGCGAAGTATGGCAAATAGGGTTTTAGCGATAGGTCGCGGAAATGTTTTCACCATTCGTTAACGCCACCTTTTTAAATTGCGTTAACTGGCTTTTTGGTGAAAAACCATGCGGAAAGCAAATGCGAAAAGTTTTCGCTAAGGGGATAGCGTCCATTTGCAAACACAGGTGCCTTTAAAGTTATCAAAATTATTTAAGTAACAGTGCATGAAATTGCAACACGTATAAACATAAAGTTAAAAAGGTTTATTCGGTAAAATATTATATATATATATACACAGGGATTAAACATGATCTTATCGCCTGTATATTTACATAAAAATAGTTCTAAAATGTGTGTCTTAAATAGGGGCGTAGGAATCACCATAGTAACCATAGCGGTTGCTATGGGGCCCAGAGCCAAAGGGGCCCTACCAGATCCCTTGCAGCCATGTCCACCCTCCTAAGAAAAAATTTACCTCACGTGGTTCAGCCCTACAAGCCCTGTTTTCATTTTACTTTAACCTTTTGGAGATACTCCCAGGCTCAGATATTCTACTTACAAAACCGCGTCATCATCACCAATGGCTGGCGGGTGTTACAGAACGAGCCTCCTCTACTGCTGTACATTCATAACTAACCAGCTCACAACAGCAGCAGAGGAGGCGACACCAGAAAGGGATCCGGATTTTGTAAGTAGAATATCTGACCCTGGGAGCAGCGATGAAAGGTTTAATGGTGGACATGCCCTTTAAAAACCTGGTTGCAGTTTGGTTGGGTTGGATTGAACTGCACCGAACTGGTTTTTATGTGGGTTGGGGGGGGGGGCTTTAAAAATCTTGCTATGGGGCCCTGTGATTTCTAGCTACGCTCCTGGTCTGAAAATAATTATATTCTGGAAGAGGCTAAGTAAGAATATCTTATTAGTTATACAAACATGCAATAGTTATGTCCTACCGAGAAAACAAATCCAAAAACAAGTCCACATGTCCTCGATATTTTACCAACCTAAAAGATATCTCTAAGGTAGCCATACACAGCCCAATAGTTCTGATTGGATTATCGATTGGCAGAAAAGAATCCCCACCTTGTGACGGCGATCTTCCGTAGATTTCAGCTTTACATATTCAATTAAAGGTCTTATCGTTTAAAATGGGGCTAATTTTGCCCCAACCAATCAGATCTTGTTTAACATTTGAAAGCTAACATCTGATTGGTTGGGGCAAAAATTAGCACCATTTTTAACGATAAGAACTTTTATTGAATCTCCCTGAAAGTATGTAAAGCATATAGTATATATAGTATGTAAAGCATATGGTATATATAGTATGTAAAGCATATGGTATATATAGTATGTAAAGCATATGGTATATATAGTATGTAAAGCATATGGTATATATAGTATGTAAAGCATATACAGGGAGATTCAATAAAAGTTCTTATCGTGTAAAATGGTGCTAATTTTGCCCCAACCAATCAGAACTTATGTAACATTTGAAAGTTAACATCTGATTGGTTGGGGCAAAATTAGCACCATTTTAAACGATAAAAACTTTTATTGAATAACCCCCATTGTATTTATAGTATGTAAAGCATATGGTATAAACATATATAATATATATAGTATGTAAAGCATATAGTATATATATTATGTAAAGCATATACTGTAGTATATATAGTACTAGCAAAAGTGTGCCCGTTGGTGCACAGTGGAAATTATGTGTGTACGTTTTGCTATCTGTAGTTGCAGTGCTCACAGGAACCATCAGGAAACATCCAGGGGGGCAATAACACATTATATCCTCATTATATCCTCCCTTACCTATACTACCTGCCAGCTAGAATATAGAGGGTCTATGTGGAATAAACCTGCAGGTTTGAGAACTGACCCAGGCAATCTAAACAGCACCTTTGGGAAATCAAAAGCAGCCCATACATATATCTGATTTTACTTTCCCGACCGAGTGCTCCCGCGACATTAGACCGATCCTGCAAGAACCGCCTGTCTGTGGCATAGAAGAATGGGAAAGGTGGTTCTGGCAAGATCAAACTAATATTGCATGAGCGATTGGTTGGATAAGTAAAATCGGATATATGTATAGCCACCATAAATCCTATACAGTATCCTGATTAACATTCAAGGTTCATAATTATTAGTATTTACCACAACAAGTTTAACTAACCTATGGGGTTAGGACTTGGGAGCACAGGATACTGATTGAATATACATGTTATTGAGAGGTGTGGATAGAGGAGCTAAAAGCTCCACGCAGAGTATAAAATGAAATAGAGCTTTCTTATAACAGAAGGTACCTCATAGAATCATGTTATTATAATAGCATTGCCTTAATAATCTAACATATAAACACATATTTCTCACTTAAAGAAATGGGTGGGGACATGCAAAGTATCTTATTTATTGCCTGTGGCAAAGGCATGTGTCTAGATATAATACAGCCTAATAGTATAGAGCAGGCGTGTTTAACTTGTGACCTTTTACTTGTTTGAAAACCACAATTCCCAGCATTCTCTGTTTGCAGTAAGTTTTTTCTTAATATCCTGTAGCTAAGGCATCTGTCTAGATTGAATACAGCCTAAGCTTGTGACATTTCACATGTTTGAAAACTACAAATCCCAGCATTCTCTGTTTTGCAGTTAGTGTCTTCTTAATGAACTTTTCACATGTTTAAAACTACAACTCCCAGCATTCCCTAAGTTCACAGAATTCTGGAAAAACTTACAGGGAGATTCAATAAAAGTTCTTATCGTTTAAAATGATGCTAATTTTGCACCAACCAATCAGAACTTATGTAACATTTGAAAGCTAACATCTGATTGGTTGGGGCAAAATTAGCACCATTTTAAACGGTAAGACCTTTTGACATTAAAAGCCCACGGTCATGCTTTAACGCTTCCTACCCAAGGGTTTGAACATGCAAGTGATTCATCTGCCCTTCCCTTACATCCATAGCTATAAGACTATTGGATTAGGGAAGCATTATATGGGTCGATTGGTTGGCACAACGTTAACGCCCGCTTTGCGGCGGCAGCGCGAGTACCAGAAGAGGAACTCGTGCGGCCATTTCAAAGTAATTTACCAGAGGTTGCTCTTTACATGTAAGTATTAAACACCAACTAATAGCTGGCGATAAATACTTATGTGCGGGTGAGATTCACCCAAAATCGCACAGCCTCTGGTAAATCCCATACGGGTGATTTGCCTAGAGAGCTTGTGCCTCTGGGTGAATCTCCCTGTTAGAGTCATAAACTTTACCATATTTGCACTCACTTCCAAATACCACCTACCTGGCAGTTATAATCTATAAAGTCTAAAGGTTTGTGCACACATGAGATCGCCGGTGCCGACGCATGACGTGTGCGAACGGCCGTTTCGGATTATATTCATGCCGTGTATCGACAGAACGACCATTTTAGCCGATAGTGCCCATACATGGCACGATTATCAGCCGTTCATACACATCGTGCGTCATGGGTGGGCACCCGCGAACACCAGTAACGAACCAATAGTGCCACGGATTAGTCGGCTGGAAATATGTGATGGTGTGGGGCGGCCAGCCGCGACCGAGTCCGGTCGTCTGTATCAGACAAATGGGTCAGTTAGTAAATCACGGCCAATCATGCAGTTCCCTATGGGACCACATGATCAGTCTGTCACATGCGCTGCTGGCTGCAGCCACTGTTACTGTGACCAGCAGTCATCTGTCCTGGCAGGGCTCTCACACAAAGCAGATGCTCAGTTGGGACACATGTATTATATGTATCCAGACAAAATGGTATTAACCTGCAGATCTGAACACAGATCCAGGCAATCCTGCCACTATACAGGATCCAGGATAACATGCTAGGTTCATACTTATTGGTAATTACCACAGCAAGTTCCAGATTTACAGTCACTATGGGGTTAGGAAACACAGGATTCTGATTAGCTTGACAAGTTATGGAGAATTTGGATAAAGGAGCTAAAAGCTCCCCACAGGGTATAAAATGAAGTAGAGCCTTCTTATAACTGAAGGTACCTGACAGCCTCATGTTTAAAGGGCAAGTCCAGCCCTAAAATGAAAACTTACATACAGGTAAATCACCCCCCAAAACCCTAAACGGTAATAGTTTGAAATGTGAAATATATAAGTCTAACCTGATAGCTTATAGTATATATAGTATGTAAAGCATATAGTATATATAGTATGTAAAGCATATGGTATATATAGTATGTAAAGCATATGGTATATATAGTATTGTAAGCATATGGTATATTATTAGTATGTAAAGCATATGGTATATATAGTATGTAAAGCATATGGTATATATAGTTTAGTAGTAAAGCATATGGTTATATAGTATGTAACGCATATGGTATATGTATAGTAATGTAACGCATATGGTATATATAGTATGTAAAGCATATGTAGTATATATAGTATGTAAAGCATATGGTTATATATAGTATGTAAAGCATATGGTATATATAGTATGTAAAGCAGTATGGTATATTAGTATGTAAAGAATTATGGTGTATATATAGTATGTAAAGCATATGGTATATATAGTATGTAAAGCATATGGTTATATATAGTTGTAAAGCATATGGTATATATAGTATGTTAAAGCATATGGTATATATGTGTGTAAAGCATATGGTATATAGTGGAAAGCAATGGTATGATAGTGTGTAAAGATATGGTATATATAGTGTGTAAAGCTCTGGTAATATAGTGTGTAAAGCATATGGTATATATAGTGGTAAGCATATGGTATATGTGTGTAAAGCATATGGTATATATAGTGTGTAAAGCATATGGTATTATATATGTGTGTAAAGCATATGGTATATATTAGTGTAAGCATATGGTATATAGTATGTGTAAAGCATATGGTATATATAGTGTGTAAGCATAGTGTATTATATATAGTAGTAAAGCATATGGTATATATAGTGTGTAAAGCATATGGTATATATAGTATGTAAAGCATATGGTATATATAGTGTGTAAAGCATATGGTATATATAGTATGTAAAGCATATGGTATATATAGTGTGTTAAAGCATATGTATTATAGTATGTAAAGCATATGGTATATATAGTGTGTAAAGCATATGGTATATATAGTATGTAAAGCATATGGTATATATAGTGTGTAAAGCATATGGTATATATAGTGTGTAAAGCATATGGTATATATAGTGTGTAAAGCATATGGTATATATATATGTAAAGCATATGGTTATATATAGTATGTAAAGCATATGGTATATATAGTATGTAAAGCTATGGTAATATAGTGTAAAGCATATGGGTATATATAGTATGTAAAGCATATGGTAATTAGTGTGTAAAGCATATGGTTATATATTTAGCAATGGTATATATAGTATGTAAAGATATGTTATATAGTTGTAAAGCAATGGTATATTAGTATGTTAAAGCATATGGTATAATAGTGTGTAAAGCATATGGTTATATATTATGTTAAAGCATATGGTATTATAGTGGTAAAGCATAGGTATATATAGTATGTAAAGCATATGGTATATATAGTATGTAAAAGCATATGTTATATATAGTGTAAAGCATATGGATTATAGTATGTAAAGCATATGGTAATATAGTGTATGTAAGATATGGTATATATAGTGTGTAAAGCTATGTTTATATAGATGTAAAGCATATGGTTAATATAGTGTGTAAAGCATATGGTATATATAGTGTGTAAAGAATATGGTATATATAGTGTGTAAAGCATATGGTATATATAGTGTGTAAAGCATATGGTATATATAGTGTGTAAAGCATATGGTATATATAGTGTGGAAAGCATATGGTATATATAGTATGTAAAGCATATGGTATATATAGTGTGTAAAGCATATGGTATATATAGTGTGTAAAGCATATGGTATATATAGTGTGTAAAGCATATGGTATATATAGTATGTAAAGCATATGGTATATATAGTGTGTAAAGCATATGGTATATATAGTATGTAAAGCATATGGTATATATAGTGTGTAAAGCATATGGTATATAAGTATGTAAAGCATATGGTTAATATAGGTGTAAAGCATATGGTATATATAGTGTGTAAAGCATATGGTATATATGTGTAAAGATTGGTATATATAGTATGTAAAGCATATGGTATATATAGTGTGAAAGCATATGGTATATATTAGTATGTAAAGCATATGGTATATATAGTGTGTAAAGCATATGGTATATATAGTATGTAAAGCATATGGTATATATAGTATGTAAAGCATATGTATATAAGTATGTAAAGCATATGGTATATATATGTGATGTAAAGCATATGGTAATATAGTATGTAAAGCATATGGTATATATGTGTAAAGCATATGGTATATTAGTGTGTAAATATATGGTATATATATAGTATGGTAAAGCATATGGTATATTATAGTGGTAAAGATATGGTATATATAGTGTGTAAAGCATATGGTATATATAGTGTGTAAAGCATATGGTATATATAGTATGTAAAGCATATGGTATATATAGTGTGTAAAGCATATGGATATTAGTGTGTAAAGCATATGGTATATATAGTGTGTAAAGCATATGGTTATATCTAGTGGGTAAAGCATATGGTATATATAGTGTGTAAAGCATATGGTATATATAGTATTGTAAAAGCATATGGTATATTAGTGTGTAAAGCATATGGTATATATAGTGTGTAAAGCATATGGTATAATAGTGTTGTAAAGCATAGGTATAATGTTGTAAAGCATATGGTATATATAGTATGTAAAGCATATGGTATATATAGTATGTAAAGCATATGGTATATATAGTATGTAAAAGCATATGGTATTATAGTGTGTAAAGCTATGGTATATTAGTGTATGAAGCATATGGTATATATAGTATGTAAAGCATATGGTATATAGTATGTAAAGCATATGATAATTAGTGATGTAAAGCATATGGTATATATAGATGTAAAGCATATGGTATATATAGTATGTAAAGCATATGGTATATAGTATGTAAAGCATATGGTATATATAGTGTAAAGCATATGGATATATAAGTGTGTAAAGCATAGGTATATATATATGTAAAGCATATGGTATAATATAGTATGTAAAGCATATGGTAATATAGTAGTAAAGCATATGGTAATATAGATGGTAAAGCATATGGTATATATAGTATGTAAAGCATATGGTATATATGTGTGTAAAGCATATGGTTATATATGTGTGTAAAGCATATGGTATATATAGTATGTAAAGCATATGGTTATATAGTGTGTAAAGCATATGGTATATATAGTATGTAAAGCATATGGTATATATGATGTAAAGCATATGTATATATAGTATGTAAAGCATATGGTATATATAGTATGTAAAGCATATGGTATATATAGTATGTTAAAGCAATGGATAATAGTATGTAAAGCATATGGGATAATAGTATGTAAAGCATATGGTATATATAGTGTGTAAAGCATATGGTAATATAAGTGTAAAGCATATGGTATATATAGTATGTAAAGCATATGGTTATATATTATGTAAAGCATATGGTATATAGTATGTAAATAGTAATAGTTTAAAGCATGGTATATATAGTGTGTAAAGCATATGGTATATATAGTATGTAAAGATATGGTAATATAGTATGTAAAGCATATGGTATATATAGTATGTAAAGCATATGGTATATATAGTATGTAAAGCATATGGTATATATAGATGTAAAGCATATGGTATATATAGTAGTGTAAAGCATATGGTATATATAGTGTGTAGCATATGGTATATAAGTATGTAAGCATATGGTATATATAGTGTGTAAAGCATATGGTATTATATAGTATGTAAGCATATGGTATATATGTATGTAAAGCATATGATATATAGTATGTTAAGCATATGGTATATATAGTAAGCATTGGTATATATAGTATGTAAAGCATATGGTATATATAGTATGTAAAGCTATGGTTATATATAGTAGTAAAGCATATGGTATATATAGTGTGTAAAGCATATGAGTATATAGTGTGTAAAGCATATGGTATATATAGTGTGTAAAGCATATGGTTAATATAGTGTGTAAAGCATATGGTATATATAGTATGTAAAGCTATGGTATATATAGTATGTAAGCATATGGTATATATAGATGTAAGCTATGGTATAATAGTGATGTAAAGCATATGGTAATATAGTATGTAAAGCATATGGTATATATAGTGTGTAAAGCATATGGTATATATAGGGTAAAGATATGGTATATATAGTATGTAAAGCATATGGTATATATAGTAGTAAAGCATATGGTTATATATAGTGTGTAAAGCATATGGTATATATAGTATGTAAAGCATATGGTATATATAGTGATGTAAAGCATATGGATATATATAGTATGTAAAAATTGGTAATATAGTATGTAAGCATATGGTATATTAGTATGTAAAGCATATGGTATATATAGTATGTAAAGCATATGGTTATTAAATAGGTAATTATGTAAAGCATATGGTATATATAGTATGTAAAGCATATGGTATATATAGTGTGTAAAGCATATGGTATATATAGTGTGTAAAGCATATGGTATATATAGTGTGTAAAGCATATGGTATATATAGTGTGTAAAGCATATGGTATATATAGTATGTAAAGCATATGGTATATATAGTATGTAAAGCATATGGTATATATAGTATGTAAAGCATATGGTATATATAGTGTGTAAAGCATATGGTATATATAGTAGCCAGAATTAGACCTCTACATAAACCAGTTCCTTGGAATAGAAATAGTGAGTGATATATTGGTGGGAGCAGACTCCAAACTGTTCCACAGTCCGACCTTTTTCCATTTCTCTATAATGGAGCAGTTACTGAAGGGGCTGGACTTTAACGAGTACGTCGTGTATCTAAACGAACGTGAAACCTTCACAAAAAAGTGGATTATGGATCATATCCTGAAGAAATACAATTTCAAAACACTGAAAACGTTGCTCTCAAGAATTCTTGATCGGATCGTTGATAAGGTGAGAGAAATCCTGGTCCAGTCACCAGAAATCCAAAATGGCTGCAAAACGTCGGCCTTTTTAGAAATGTTTTGCAAGGAGCTATGCCGTGACTTGGTCATTTCACCGGAAAGCCTGAAACTGTTAAATTTTATAACCACGGAATATGTTGTACATGGTTCTGACATTGAACACCATCTTTATCAAACAGTATCCGGAATTCTGGATGGCATGGAACGCGTCAGTGTTAAAGATATACTCTCAACGCTCACGGTCAAACCTGAAGATGAATTATATAAAATGGTGATTGGCTGTGGACAACAGTGTCCATTCTGCCGAGCCCCCTGTGAGAATTTTGGTACGGACCACAAGGAACATTTTGCTTCCATTCACCGGCCTAGAGGTTTAAGTCGGTACGTGGACTCGCAAAGTGCCCTGGATCATACCATTTGCTCTAACAATGTCGTCTCTTCAAGGACATTTAAGAAACCTGAGACTAAATGGAAAAGCCACCCCTATAAAAAGTACCGTGAAGTTTATGCCAATTGGAGAATTGACCCAGACAAATTCACCAGGACGGCAGATTATTGGAAGTTTGTTTTCAGGAAATTTAACCAAATGTTTGCAACACATTATAAAGTTAGAGCAGCAAATATTCCGGAATCCTGGAAACAGATCACAGATCAGATGGCACTTAGGGCTCTAACGGAAACATTCAAAGTGTACAGATAGGTTTTACGTGTTTTATATTTATTTTTTAAGACAATAGCTTTCATATGTTATCTGAATCCTTTGGAAATGCCATATGTAAAAAAAAACACTAATGTTGGTTATATTATTGCAGTAACCATAAAGAACTGTAAACAATAATTATCCCAGAAGGATACTGGGAAAGATTCCTATTTGAAACGAGTTCTATTACTGGTAGAAGAAAGTTTGAGATCCCAGCAGGTCTAATAATGTCACGAAAGAGCAGTGGCGTAATTAGGAATCACTGGGCCCCCACCAAAACTATGATGGGGCCCCTATCCGTGCTTCATCCACATTGATTTTCTGGGAGGAGGCTATATCTGTTATAGAAGAAGAAGATTTGGCTCCTGGGCCCCCCTGCAGTTGCTCCCCTGGTAGTTACGCCCCTGCTGTAGAGAGTCCAACCCCCTAGGGGTCTATATATTAGATATTTATAATATAGACTCTCACCTCTTATTAGCTGATTTTGCTGTGGGGGAGGGTGTTAACCATGTTCATATGTATTTATGTAGCAACCTGTTAACTCTTTATATTTATGTGAGAATCCTAGTTGGAAGAGTGGGTTTTCGTTTATGCAAAATGACCCACAGGCAGCCGCAGCCCTCCTGCTGTATCAATTTAATAGGACATGTATAGTCCTTGTAGGGACATAGAGTAGCCCCAGTAGTGTAATTCTCCCATGGAGAATAACACTAAATACCCGTGATGATTGTAATAAATGCATCAATATAAATATAATTCTATAAAGTGCAGCGCCATAAAAACAAAGAGGGATACGACCCAGGTAAGTGAGAGCTAGTGCATTCCAAACCGAGATGCTGTCCCACTAACACAACTAACACAACCCTGACTGAACAGAGTTGGTCAGTTCAAAATCAAGCACCTCTCCCATGCAGCTAGATGAGTTCAGGGGCCCTTACACTACTGTACACACTTGTCTTTAGACAGGATCCCATTCACTACTCCACAGATACACCATTATATTTATACACCTGTAACACCACACCGCACCTGTCTATAACACACAGATCCTCTATACTACACACGTACACATATGATAAATATTATACACCCTGTACACACACCGAACCTTTCTAATAACACAGACAATCCCTCTATCCTACACCCAGATTCAACACCATGTAATATTATACACCTGTAAAACCCACACCGAACCTTTCTTAACACGCAGACAGCATCCTCCTATACTACACAACAGCATAACCACTATGTATTTATACACCCTGTAACCAACACACGATACCTTTTATAACACGCGACAGATCCCTCTAATGACTACCACACAGATACAACACAATTATTATTATACCACAACCCTGTAAACAACACAGAACCCCTTTCTATAACACCAACAGATCCCTATATACTTACACACAGATATCACACATTATATGTTACACCCTGTACAACCACAACCGACCTTTCTATAACACACAGATCCCTCTATATAACTACACACAGATACAAATGTATTTATTAGACCCGACTTACAACACACCGAACCCTTCTAGATACACCAACGATCCCCTCTATACTACACACAGATACACACATGTAATATTATACACCCTGTACAACACACGCAACCTTTCTATAACACGCAGACAGATCCCTCTATACTACAACACAGAACCATGTATACTTATCCCACCCGTACAACACACCGCAACTTTCATAACACGCCAACAGATCCCGTCTATACTACCACAGATACGACACATTATATTAACACCCTGTACAAACACACCGACAACCACATTCATTACTATACACACAGATACCACATTATATTAACACCCTGTAAAAACACACCCACCTTTCTATAACACAAGAGTCCCTCTATACTACACACAGATACACACAGTATAATGATACACACTGTACAACACACCGCACTTCTATAACACACAGATCCCTCTATACACTACACAGATACACATCAACACGTCAACACCAAACTTCTATACACAGCAATCCCTCTATCTACACCCAGATACACACTTATATATACTGTACACACAACACCGCCACCCTCAAGCACAACAGATTCCTTATATCACACGATACATAGATCCCTACAAAATAACTTTTCATCACACAGATACACACATTATATTTACACCCTGTAAACAACGATCACCCACCTTTCTATAAACACACAGATCCCCTATACTACACACAGATACACACTTATATTTTACACCTGTACACACACCAGCACTCTTCTATAACACAACAGGGGGGAGACCAGCTCGTGTGTGAAATACAATAGGAAGGTTGGCAGTGTTGAGGCAGGGAAGACAAGGTGTGTGAAATACAATGAGGCGGTGGCAGTGTTGGGCAGGGAAGACAATGTGTGGAAATACAATAGGAGGGTGGCAGTGTGAGGCAAGGAAGACAATGTGTTGACTACAATAGGAGGGTGGCGTGAGAGGCAGGGATACAATGTGTGTGAGAATACAATAGGAGGTGTGGTGCATTGTGAGGCAGAGCATACAATGTGTGTGAACTACAATAGGAGGTGGCAGTGTTGAGGCAGGGGATAAGTGTGTGAATACAATAGAGGTGGCAGTGTGAGCAGGGGCTACCATTGTGTGTGAAACTACATAAGAGGTGGCAGTGTGAAAGGGGGGGGGGGCAGGGGATACAAGTGTGTGAACTACAATAAGAGGTGGAGTGTGAGGCAGGGGATACAATGGTTGTTGAAATAAAATAAGAGGTGGCAGGGGGGCAGTGAGTGTGAGGCAGGGGCTACAATGTGTGTGAACTACAATACGAGGTGGCATGTGAGGCAGGGATGACAATGTGTGTAACTACAATAGAGGTGGCCGTGGAGGCAGGGGATACAATGTGTGTGAACTACAAAAGGACGGTGCAGTGTAGGCCAGGGAAGACAATTGTGTGTGAACTCCAATAGGAGGTGGCAGTGGGCGGCAGGGGACAATGTGTGGCTGAAAACTACAATAAGAGGTGGCAGTTGAGGCAGGGGATACCCTGTGTGGGGACCGACACTAGGAGGCGGTGGCAGGGTGAGGCAGGGGATACAATTGTGTGAACTACAATAAGAGTGCAGGGTGAGGCAGGGAATACAATGTGTGTGAACTCTACAAGGGAGGTGGCAGTGTGAGGCAGGGGATACAATGTGTGTGAACTACAATAAGACACAGGGTAGGCAGTGTGAGGCAGGGGATAAACAATGGGTGTGAACGACAATAAGAGGTGGCAGTGGAGGCAGGGATACAATGTGTGTGAACTACAATAAGAGGGGCAGTGTGAGGCAGGGGGATACAAGTGTGCTGAATACAATAAGAGGTCGGCAGTGTGAGGGCCGGGCGAAGTTAAAAGGTGTGAACTACAATAAGAAGGGGGTGGCATGTGAGGCAGGGAACAAGTGTGTAAAACTACAATAGGACGGTGGCAGTGTGAGGCAGGGAAACAATGTGTGTGAACTACAATAGGAGGTGGCAGTGGAGGCAGGGATACAATTGGTGTGAACTACCAATAGGAGGTGGCAGTGTGAGGCAGGGGATACAATGTGTGGGAACTACAATAAGATGGCAGTGTAAGGCAGGGGATACAATGTGTTGACACTCCAATAGGAGGGTGGCAGTGTAAGGAAGGGGATTTTACCAATGTGTGTGAAATGACAATAGGGAGGTGGCAGTTGTGAGGCAGGGGATAACCAATGTGGGAATACAATAGAGGTGGCAGGTAAGGCAAGGGGTAAATTGTGTGTGAACTACAATAAGAGTGGCAGTGTAAGGCAGGGGAATAAATGGTGTGTGAAATACAAAGGAGGTGGCAGTTGTAGGCAGGGATACAATGTGTGTGAACTCACAATAAGATGGTGCAGGTGTAAGGAAGCGGAATACAAGTGTGTTCTTGTTAAATACAATAGGAGGGGTTAGTACATATATATACTCTCCTACTCCCGATACTCATTTATTCAACTATCATATATACATCACGGTGCTGCTTACTCCTATAGAGGTGGCCCGGGTGATTTCATATGCCCAGATCCAACGCTGTTTAACATATCCCAGACGAATCAGCCGATACATATATACTCACAATAACTTACAGTATATGGAAGATATATTGCTCACAGAAGTCACTTTCTAGGGCCTGGGTTGCCCTGCGGCCCAAGGTCCAGCCGCTTTCGGACGTGTCGCTCGGTGTTTGCAGTTTACGGTATTCGCGGCACACCAGGGCAATGTACGCGCTACAAGGGAGCACATCCAGACTGTCGAACTGAACTCTATTTACCATCCCACAATCAAACATGCCTAACGCGTTTTCGAGCGCTTACTGTTCTCTTAATCCTAATGCCTTCTCAGCCTATGAATTAAAAGCGCGAGTAATTGGCTCGAAACAGGCGTAAGGCCACTGTTTGTAGTTTGGGAGATTGTAAATACAGAGTTCAATGTGTGGCACGTCGTGGAGTGTGTGCGCGCCATGTTTCCGTTTGTGCACGATGCCTGCATTTTGGGATACGGTATACTACGAATAGGACACAAGAAGAAAGAAGAAGAAGACGGAAGGCTATAATAAAAAACCCAACTTAATTCAATACCTCGATATTTCCTGTCCTTACATGTAGTTCGGTAAATGCTTGATCCAGATCACACTATCCCTCTTTAAAAGCTAAAAACAAAGCGTACGAAAAACCACACACCACCATAGCCCTTCTTTTTCCATTTCAACGTTTTTGTTTCTACTTAATCACTACAGTCTCTCAATGGGCTATTAGCATTAAAATAGAGGTATCGCAAGAAGATTTTTCTTTTTTAGCAGGTTTGCCCCTGGACATGAAACTCAAACTGAAACATGTTGTCAGGGGCGCGTCCCCTGGGCAAGGAAACACTAAAAGGGCGGCAATCAAAAAAACTCTTGCGGTCTTCCTCTCAATACTGCATTTTAGCCACAGTGCACTAGTTAGTAGTTAAGTCAGCCCTCCAGTCGAGTTTAGAGTCAGGCCCGAACCACACACCCACTCCACAAGCGCCACGCCTATGTTCCCTGATAAAGCCACCGCCAGGCTTCACGTGCGCCACCTGTTACAATGCGCATCTTCATGTTAAAAGTGTTTAAGGTGTCAAATCCCCTAGATTTCGCATTTAATAAGCTAATGTTACAATGTATATATACAATTTAGCTTAAACATTGTGACATTATAAGTATAACAATGTGTGACATTAATAATTCATACTTTCAGAGAAGTATACAGATATCAAAACATCTGTGACCAACAAACATACTATCTACAGGACATGAGAAGACTGATGGAGGTTTACATGTAAAGTTTAGCAATATCCCACTTGTTATTTTCAAACCATTGGGGTTTCTAGGTATCTGTTTCTAAAATCGCAAATCCACTTACTAGTTGTGAAACGGGAAGATAGGTCCAGTCTCAAAAGTAAATTTCTTTTTAAAATGCTATTACTTACCGCTCTGCCAAATTCACTTTCACGTGGTTCTTAATTTCTATCAATATCCCCCAGAAGGCTTACTACGCTGACCCATCCCCAGCCGTCTAGTTCCTCCTGCCCCTGCTCCGTGTTACGACTCGTATCCGGCAACAGCCAAACAACAAGAGCAGTGACCTTCTGCGCTTCTCTTACTGGTCACAGCTTCTAGCTGTCTTAACTCGGACAGATTGCAACCAGGAGTGGAGCTGCGTCAGCACCAGCGCGCGGACTAGAAGCGGGATGAGGGATACTAAATTTCTGGGGGGACGTCGTTGAATGACGAGTGAACCGGTTGCAAAAGTTGAGGTTTGAGTGGTAAAAGGGATGTTTAAAAGAAACTGTCATTTTTAGGAGTGGACAGTCCTTTGATCAAACATTATATACTGGATCCTCCGTCTTTTTTTTGCAAAACTGCCTCAATTCCTTGTACGTTAAGACAATTTAAGTTCCGAGAGCATTAAGAGAAGTGCACGGTAATAATGCATTTAGGGGGGATCCTTGTCATTTCATCCTCCAAATTCCTGTGACATCAGCAGCCAGTCCAATGATACCTTTCTTCTCACTCTGAAATCAGAGCCACAAGAATGGATGAAACTGGGTTTTTTTTTGTCGGTTTAAATTCTGCAGGTTTCTAGATCTTGTTTAGGACTGGGTCCCGGGACGGCCAGCTACACCGTTTTGCACATGCTCAGTGGACTTTCCTGGATCTCACTCTTACTTCTCGCCCCCAAAGCAGGGCAAGAGTAAGTAGTAGTAACTACTGGAAGTGACCTAACTGGGACCGATCTCAGTTAGTCGGCAGCGCATAAGCTTGCAGGTTAAATACCCACAGTTGGGTCACATAACGAGAAAGTCAGGACCAGAAAATGGGAGGAAGAGAATTAAACATTTCTACACAATGCTGTCATTTAAAAGGTGCCAGTACAGGGTATATAAATGCCAGTTAAATAACAATGCCCAGCTGGTATCTTAGCTTTAGTTCTCCTTTAAAGGAACAGAACATCTGTAGGCAAACAGATAGGCGCGTTCATATGCAAACAAATCGACCGCGTTTCTCTGAAGCGCAATGTGCTGTGGTTTTGTCCTGTGATCAGAGGCACATTTCCAGGAATATTAGTTGTGTCTCCCCCAGAAGACAATGTCAGTTGTGGTTTCAGCTACAAATGATCGTAAATACAAAAACTTCTCCTCACCGTCCAGGGTTAAAGCCACCAGGACCCATAGACAGCGGAGAACACGAGAGTCGCGCTGTGGGGAGGAGACAAAGGGCTCAGTTTAGAATGTGTAGTAAAGCAGAGAGCACTTCTCCATTACTATGAGCATGTATACAAACAATATTATTATAAAATAATTAGAACCATGTTTTGTTTCCACTTCAGACACATAGAAACAAGTGGGGAAAGCCCCTGTGGGTACGAAAGCGTTTCACTCCAATAATAAACCCATCGTGGTCCGAGGCTCAGAAATCCCCAGACAAACACACTAGACACACGAAAAACCCCCCCAACATGATTAATGTAGCCCAACCAATTTTAACCCATTGCAATATTGCAAACTTTTCATCTCTCACAGTGTCTCTTATCACCATTGGAACTCAAATAACGCACTGGCCGATTCCTCCCGAACAAAGAATATAGGAAGAGTTGTCAACTGTGACGGCAGAGAAAATATGAGTGCCAATTGGGAAAGTATAAAGAAGGGAGAACCCCGCGTTACGACTGCGAATAATGTGCCTTTTAAATTGCGTACGTGTTTCGGAATATCACGACTATTATATCCATTGAATAGTCCGTTTGACACAGACTGGGTAAGGAGCGGGTTGGAAGATGAGTGGGACCCTTTGAAGGATCCTGGTTTGGCAAGGTGAGACTACCGTGCTTTCCTGTTCTAGGATATAGAAAATGAAACATCTATTGTTTAGCTATTATATTCTAACTGCTTAAGAGTTTCTAATGACAGACACATTCCAGCCACAGAGACCGTGTGCTAGCTCGCGCCATACGGCGACTGGAAATGGAACTTACAGAAACTCATTCTTTACAACGTCTTCTGCGTTAAGGGCTTCTATACTGAACATGAATAATTAATTTTAACTGTCACACTATTACTGGAAACTATACAGTTATTGCCCAACAACCACTGTAACCAGTTTTTTTTGTAGATCTGTTCCCTATTTTTTAGATATTCCATCTAAAAATCTTGCATTTCACTGTGCAATCAAAGTAATTTTTCCGCTGTAAAAGTTTCTTGCATTGTAGACTGAGAATAGGTATTAAGAGTGTTTGACAGTTGGTAAGCTGTAATTCTGTTGATTTCCAGAAAAGTCAGGTCAGACGGAGGTGGAGAGTATTTAAAAGTAGCGGGAGGAGAGTGGGACTTAGGCTTTCGTAACAGACATACGTATGTACCTGCAGACACACAACTCCCGACCATGACTCTTCATGTGACAACGGGCCATGCCCATACAACGGCCCGATTATCGGCCCAAATTTGGCCGTGCAGACTACACATCATGTGCGATCCACACGTGTGTATGACCGTTTAGGGCTAGTGAATATTCCGTTCCGACCAACTACGATTTTTGTTGGATGTGTGTGTCATTCTTTATTGTCCAATCACAAATAAACAATGCGATGTTGTGGAAGATCATGCGCAAAATTGAGGCTAAAATGGTTTAAGGTACAAGATCTGCCCTCAGTCCTTTCGAACTTTTCTAGCCATCAGTTGACCATCTCCAATTCAGCAATAGTGTAGGTGAGACAAGTATCCTCCATATGCCTATTGTGGGTTACGTGAAGGTTAAATTTTTTTTTAGGACCACGCTTAGCCAAACATGCAGTACAATTCCCACAGATTTTCATTCTACTGCATATGCCGGGTTGTAACCGCATGCATGGTACCTTAAGGAGACCCCCTACCATGCTGTATGGGATCAGTGCACCTTTGGTGGCACCATTTGCACATCAGATTTGTATTAGGCTCTGTCCTTAAAGCAAATTGACACGACCAATGGAAATCTTCCATATGAATACCCGCGGGCGATTATGAAAGGCATAGTTGAGCCTCAGCTTCAAAGGAATCTGGTGCTGGTCGACTATTAGACGACTGGATATCCGCTTAGATCTGTGGATTTGTGTATGTAAATAATCAGCGAACAGGGGTCATGGCAGGTGTTACTTACAACGATTGTCACCATCCTACAGGCTGTCAGATATCATTTTACAGGGGTTGGAAACCACTTCTCTTGCTCACCCTCGTACACTACAACAGTACACTAACATGTCCAAACAACATCAGTCAGTTTGCAAAACAAGTCAACCACCAAGCGATTGGGGTTCTCACAACACGCAAGAAAACTACTTAAATATATTTTATTAAATGCTCTGGCACGTTATTAAAATGTAAATATAATTAATCTATTTATAATGATTATAACCATGAGGCTGTGTATATAAATCACTGTGCCTAGTATAGACACCTGTTGGCAACTACCGCCAATGTGTTGGGGATGGCCTGGACCGGCCTTGTCCAGGACTGGGATTTTACTAAGGATCTAACTACAACACCATCCACCCGTTGGTCCAGATCTGTCATATAAAAGGGAGAAAATTTTTTTTTTATTGCGAGTGGTTCACAGGTGCTGTGATAAACCCAAAGCACTAGGAGAAAGTGCTTGCAACCAGTGTTTTATTCTGTTTGTACGACAGAAGCCCCAACGCCCTATCAGAAAATGTAAAAAACAGTTGTTGACAAAAGCCAACAGGCCAAACAATTTCATAAAATTATTAATAGCTGAGACAAGTCCACAAACACATATCTAATAACGTTTATTGCCCAGTAAATAGTAATCTGGTATGAGGAAGTGCGGGCCGATTTACAGAACTCTAATATAATCTAGCTGGTTGATGTGCACAGATTAAAAAAACAACAATCAGCATGTGGGGGCAGTGCCAATTAATATGTAAACCACATTCCCAAGACACCCAACCAGGCCTATAGTGGCCGAGCGTGCCAGCTCTGTATAGCGGACGGGTGGGAACATGGATTTAGAAACACATTTTATTGTTACCAAACCATGATGTGGGATGAGCAGGGGATATGGGTTGAAACACATTGTCCAGTAATATCCCGGTTTTATCAGACTTGTTTAGGTCACTTGGAGTTTCTTTGTGACTCTTATGCGCCTATCAGTACAGGGGAGTAACCAGTAAAAACTGGGCTGTGGCAGAAGGCCCAAGTGTCTAAACATTGGCCACACACTACAATAACACACAACCACTATTCCACCCTTTTACGAAATCACTTCTGTAGTGGGGGAATAGTTTGGTATACAACATGCACAAACTATAGCAACAATGGGTCACTAGATATCAGAGTCGATACAGCGACCAGTTGCACAGCAAGGTTGGCAAAACAGTTTATATTTCTAGGAAAGTTATGAACAAACTGTGCAACAACACTCCACAGTGAACTTCCAGTGTGAGTGACACAGATACAAGTGTCACAGCTGTGGTATTAAGGTGCACACACAAACATCAGTCAACTGTGTGAACACACAAGGGGACAAAAATGTACCAAGGAATACACAAACATATACAAAGGAAAGCAAACACATAATGCCCATAAAAATCACAACCGTTATTATTCAGCAATGGGCAAGCGATGGATAAAATGAGATGCAACACTCAATGACTCACAATGACAGTCACACTGACAAAACCTGCAATTCACTACGATACATTCACCTAATACTACTGACACTTACACTGGACACACACCGGCAACTCACACAAACACACCTGGCACTCACACCGACACCACCTGGCACTCACACTGACACACACCTGCACTCCACAAACCGACACACACCATGGCACTCACCATTCCGATCACACCACCTGGTCACTCACACCTACACACACCTGTCACTCACCACCAAGACACCCTGCACTCACACAAAGACAAACCGGACATCCACCGAATCCACAAACAACACGTCACAACTGCACTCACACTGCCACACTGCAACTCTCACCTGACACAGCACTTACACCCACCTGGCAACTCCTCACCGCACACACTCGACCACGCACCACCTGCACCCTGGGCACTCACTCACGACACACACACCAACTGGCACTCACACTGACACACACCTGCACTCAACACTGACGCACCCACACACACAACTGGCACTCACACTGCACACAATGCATCACCAATGACTGCACTCACACTAAGGCACGCACAAACAAAACCTGCCCCACTACCACACTGGACTACTACCACACACACACAACTGGCACTAACTTACAACACACCTGGCACTCACACTTGACCACACACTGCGCACTCACACTGACGCACACCATGGCACTCACAAAGACTGACGCACACACACACAGAACTGGCACTAACACGACACCACACAACTGCACTCACACTGACACACACCGCACTCACACTGACACCACACCGTCACTCACACTGACAACACACCTGGCCTCACCACATTATAATTTATAACAATATATAACACACATCCACCAGGTCAATACAAAACCCACTCCCCTCCAACCCTCCCGGGACAACTCACCAGCCCCCGTCCGTTCCCACGTGGCCTAAGTGTACGTCCCACTGCTCACGTACGGACGCCTACATTCTGGGGTCAACGGGGGATGGGATTGGCTACTTTAGACCGGAACTACCACGTTCCAGAAATCAAAAGTCGACGCCAAGGTAACAAGACCAAGAGGGAAACATGAAAATGCCTATCGGGAGTTGTAGCTTTGGAAGTAGGGAGTATATAGCATATGGAAAAACCCTTTAGAAATCCGACAGGCTGCGCGATTGAACGTTCCAGGCATCCCATTGGCTGAGTTTAGGAGGAGAATTTGTTCCGCCCCTAGATAGCACGGTGATCCATCCCTGGAACATTGTCATTAGGTCCCGTGTGAGCAACAACTGCTGGAATCCATCTTTTTAGTAATGTCACCGCTGGATCCTATTTAAAAATGGTCACCTATGATCCTATAGTCACGCACCTGTTAATGGTCACCATAAGATCCTATATCACTCACTGTAGATCTACTAAGTCATGTCACCTGTATAATTGTCACCCTGTAGTAATAGTCACCTATAGGTTCTATAGTCACGTCACTGTAATATATAGTCATGTCACCTGTGTAATGTCACCTTGTACGGTAAGGTCCACCTATAGATCTATAGTCAGTCACCTGAGGATCCTAATGTCATGTCACCTAGTTAGTTATGTCCACTTGTAATGTCACCTATAGGTTTCTATAAGTCACGTCACCTGTAGTAATGTATAGTTTATAGTCACGACCTGTGTAATGGTCACCTATGATCCTATAGTCAGTCACTGTATCCTATAGTCATGTACACCGTAGTAATGTCCAACCTGTAGTAATGTGACCTATAGGTTGTCTATAGTACGTCACCTTAGTAATGGTCACCTATAGGTTCTATGAGTCAGTCTCACCTAGTAATGTCACCTATAGAATCCTATAGTCCCGTCACCTGTAATCCTATAGTCATGTACCACC
The DNA here is from genome assembly GCA_019447015.1 of Hymenochirus boettgeri. Taxonomy (NCBI): domain Eukaryota; kingdom Metazoa; phylum Chordata; class Amphibia; order Anura; family Pipidae; genus Hymenochirus; species Hymenochirus boettgeri. The sequence goes on along the minus strand of JAACNH010000011.1, from coordinate 922,709 downwards.
TGTAGTAATGTCACCTGTAGTAATGTCACCTAATAGGTTCTATAGTCACGTCACCTGTAGTTAAGTCACCTAATGATTCATAGTACAGTCCCACCTGTAGTAATGTCAACCTGTTGTAATGTCACCTGTAGATCCGTATAGTCACGTCACCTGTAGTAATGTCACCTATGGATCTATAGTCACGTTACTGTAGTAATGTCCACCTGTAGATATCCTAAGTCAATGGTCACCTGTAGTAATGTCACCTGTAGTTATGTCAACCTATAGGTTATTAGTCACGTACCTTGTAGTAATGCTACCTATAGAGTTCTATAGTCACGGTACCACCTGTAGTAATGTCACCTGTGAGTAATGTCACCTGTAGATCCTGTAGTACTCCCTGTAGTAATTGTCACCTATGATCCTATAGTACACGTCACCGTTAGTAATGCACTCATGTAGATCCTAAAAGTCACGTCACCCTGTAAGTAATGTCACCTGTAGATCCTATGTCATGTCACCTGTTAGATCCTATAGTCAATGTCCACCGTTATGTAATGTCACCTATAGATCCTATATCATGTCACCTGTAGTAATGTCACCTGTAGATCCTATAGTCACGTCACCTTGTGAGTAATGTCCCTGTAGATCCTCATAGTCCCGTCACCTGTAGTATGTCACCTGTAGCATCTCTTACTTAGATCATGTCACATGTATGATCTATAAGTATGGAACTATTAGTCACCTGTAGTTAAGGTCACCTGTAGATCCTATAGTACGTCACCGGTAGTGTCACTGTAGGATCCTATAGTCACGTTCCCCTGTAGTAAGTCACCTGTAGATCCTATAGTCACTGTCATGCTAGTAATGTCACCTAATAGATCCTATAGTCATGTCACTGTAGTAATGTCACCTTAGAATCCTAATCAACGTCACCTAGTTAGTCACGTAGACTAGTCACCTTAGTAGTACTAGATCCTATAGTCACGTCACCTGTAGTAATGTCACCGTAGATCCTATAGTCATGTCACTGTAGTAATGTCACCTATAGATCCTATAGTTCACTCACTGTAGATCTATCAGTCAGTCACCTGTAGTAATGTCACCTATAGATCCTATAGTCACTTCACCTGTAGATCCTATAGTCATGTCCCTAGTAGTAATGTCACCTGTTAGTAAGGCACTGTAGTAGTGCACCTATAGTGTTCTATAGTCACGTCACCTGTAGTAATGTCACCTATAGATTTATAGTCACGTCACCTGTAGTAATGTCACCTGTGTTAGTTATTGTAAGTCCACCTTGTAGATCCTATAGTCACGTACCTGTAGTAATGTCACCTATGGATACCTATAGTCACGTCACTGTAGTAATGTCACCTGTAGAATCCTATAGAGTACCTGTAGTATGTCACCTGTCACGTCACCTAGAGTCATGTCCCTGTAGATCCTATAGTAGTCACCTGTAGATCCTATAGATACATAGTCACGCTCACCTGTAGTTAATGTCACCTATGTAGAATTCCAATAGTACGTCACCTGTAGTAGTCACCATTGTAGATCCTATCGTCCGTCACCTGTAGTAATGTCACCTGTAGATCCTATAGTCATGTCAACTGTAGTAATGTCATAGGGACCTATGTCAGTCTGTTAGTAATGCACGATGGATCCTAAGTCAGTCACCTGTAGATCCATAGTCACGTCACCGTGTAGTAATGTACACCTGTAGATCCTATAGTACATGGCACTGTAGATCCTATAGTCAGGTACTGTAGTAGTAATGTCACTGTAGATCCTATAGTCACGTCACCTGTAGTAATGTCACCTTATAGATCCATAGTACGTCCCTGTAGTATATGCACTGAAATCCTATAGTCCGTCACCTTGTAGTAATGTCACCTGTAGATCCTATAGTCATGTTCACCTGTAGATCCTATAGGTCACGTCCCTGTAGGAATGTCACTGTAGATCCTATAGTCAGGTCACCTGTAGTAATGTACACTGTAGATCCATAGTCAGTCACGTATCCTAGTCACGTCACCTGTAGTAATGTCACCTGTAGATCCTATAGTCACTTCACCTGTAGTAATGTCACCTTAGTCCTATAGTCAGTCACCTGTAGTAATGTCCCCTGTAGATCCTATAGTCAGTCACCTGTAGTATGTCCGTAGATCCGATAGTCACGTCACCTGTGTATGTCGCCTGTAGTCCTAGTACGTCACCTTAGATCCTAGTCACGTCACTGTAGATCCTATAGTATGTCCCTATGGATCTATAGTCACGTACTGTAGTAATGTCAGCTATAGATCCTATATGTCACGTCACCTGTAGTAATGTCACCTGTAGATCCATAGTCACGTCACCTGTAGATCCTAAGTCATGTCACCTAGGATCCTATAGTCACGTCAACTGTAGTAAGTCACCTATAGATCCAATAGTCACGCACCTGTAGTAAGTCACCGTAGATCCTATAGTCACGTCCCTGTAGATCCTATAGTACAGTCACCTGTAGTAATGTCACCTGTAGATCCTATATTCATGTCACCTGTAGTTAAGTCCCTGTAGATCTATAGTCACTGTCACCTAGGATCTAAGTAATGTAACCTGTAAGATCCTATAGTCACGTCACCTGTAGATCCTATAGTCACGTCACCTGTAGTCATCTCGTCACGTCAACTGTAGTATGTCACTGTAGATCCTAGTCATGTCACCTGGAGATCCATAGTCACGTCACTGTAGTAGTCACCTATAGCTCTGTTCTAGTCCGTACACCTTAGTAATGGTCACCGTATGATTCTATAGTCACGTCACCTGTGGTAATGTCACCTATAGTTCGATAGTCACGTCACCGTGTTGTTAGTAAGTGTCACCTATGCAGGATTCTATAGTCACGTCACCGTGTAGTAATGTCCCTTAGATCCATAGTACGTCACTGTAGATCCTATAGTACGTCACGTAGATCTATGTATGTCAACTATGGATCCTATAGTAATTTGTGCACTATTAGATCAGTACGTCACTGTAGTAATGTCACCTGTAGACCTATAGTCACTGTTCACCTGTAGATTCCATATACGTCATGTCACCTGTAGATAATGTCACCTATCGACCTATAGTCCACGTCACCTGTAGTATGTCCACCTGTAGATCCTATAGTCCATGTCACCTGTGTATGTCACACGTATAGATCCTATAGTCATGTCACATGTAGATCTATAGGTCATGCACCGTAGTAATGTCACCTCTAATCTATATGTCATGTCACCTGTAGATAGCCTATAGTCTGTCACCTGTATTAATGTCACCTGTAGATCCTATAGTCACGTCACCGGTCGTAATGTCACCTATCCGATCCCCCCCTATAGTCATGTCACCTGTAGATCCATAGTCATGTCACCTGTAGTAATGGCCCTATAGATCTATACCGTCATGTCACCTATAGATCCTATAGTCATGTCACCTGTGAGTCCTATAGTCACATGTCACCTGTAGTAGTAATGTCCCACTATAGATCTACCTGTAGTCATGTCCCTGTAGATCCGATAGTCAGTCCACTGTATAATGTCACATATAGACCTGTAGTCATGTCACCTGTAGTTGTCACGTCCTATGTCACCTGTAGATCTATAGTCACGTCACCTGTAGTAATGTACCCTGTAGTCCATAGTCACGTCACCTGTAGTAATGTCACCTATAGATTCCTGTAGTCATGTCAACCTGTAGATCCTATAGTCACTTCACCTGAGTAGTATGTCACCTGTAGATCCTATAGTCACGTTCACCTGTATAATGTCACCTGTAATCCTATAGTCACGTACCTGTAGTAATGTCACCTGTAGATCCTTAGTCAGTCACTGTAATCCCTGAGTCATTAATGTAGTTGATATGTACCATAGATCCTGTAGTCATTTACATGTGGATCCTATAGTCATGTCACCTGTAGTAATGTCACAATAGATCTATGTCACGTACCTGTACGTAAGTCACTGTAGATCCTATAGTCACGTCACTGTAGTAATGGTCACCTGTAGATCCTATAGTCAGTCCTGTAGTAATGTCACCTGTAGATCTTAGTCATGCACCTGTAGAGACTCCTATAGTCCACGTCACCGTGTAGTAATGTCACCTGTAGATCCTATAGTCATGTCACCTGTAGTAATGTCACCTGTAGATCCTAAAGTAATGTCACCTATAAATAGATCATAGTAAGTCACTCTAGCAATGTCACAGGGAACCCTATAGTAATGTCACACAGGGAACCCTATAGTAATGTCACACGTGGAACCCTATAGTAATGTCACACGTGGAACACTATAGTAATGTCACACAGTGAACCCTATAGTAATGTCACACAGTGAACCCTATAGTAATGTACACACTAGTACACGGAACCCTATAGTAATGTCACACAGGGAACCCTTTAGCAATGCACACAAGTGGAACCCTATAGCAATGTCACATGGAACCTATAGTAATGTCACACAGGAACCCTAGTAATGTCACACGAACTTAGTAATGTCACACGTGGAACCCTATAGTAATGTCACACTGGAACACTATGTAAGTTCACACAGTGAACCTATAGTAATGTGCACACAGGAAGTGAAAAACCCTATATCTAATGTCACAGGGAACCCTATAGTAATGTACAAGGGAACCCTTATAATGTCACACAGGGAACCTATAGTAATGTCACACAGGGAACCCTATAGTAATGTCACACAGGGAACCCTATAGTTATGTCACACAGGGAACCCTATATTAGTGTCACACAGGGAACCCTATAGTAATGTCCACACAGGGAACCCTAATGTAATGTCACACAGGGAATCCTATATTAATGTCACACAGGGAACCCTAAGTAATGTCACACAGGGAACCCTATATTAATGTCACACAGGGAACCCCATAGTAATGTCACACATGGAACCCTATAGTAATGTCAACATGGAACCTATAGTAATGTCACACGTGGAACCCTATAGTAATGTCACACGGAACCCTATAATAATGTCACTGGTGACATGGAACACTATAGTAATGTCACAAGTGAACCCTATAGTAATGTCACAAAGGGAACCCTATATTAATGTCACACAGGGAACCCTATAGTAATGTCACACAGGGGATCCTATAGTAATGTCACACAGGGAACCCTTGTAATGTCACACAGGGAACCCTATATTAATGTCACACATGGAACCCTATGTAAGTCACACAGGGAACCCTATATATGTCACACAGGGAACCCTATATTAATGTCACACAGGGAACCCTATAGTAATGTCACACAGGGAACCCTATATTAATGTCACACAGGGAACCCTATAGTAATGTCACACAGGGAACCCTATATTAATGTCACACATGGAACCCTATAGTAATGTCACACATGGAACCCTATAGGATATGTACACAGGGAACCCTATATTAATGTCACACATGGAACCCTATAGTAATGTCACACAGGGAACCTATATTAATGTCACACAGGGAACCCTATATTAATGTCACACATGGAACCCTATATTAATGTCACACAGGGAATCCTATATTCGTAACAAGGGAACCCTATTTAATGTCACACATGGAAACCCTATAGTAATGTCACACAGGGATCCTATATTAATGTCACACAGGGAACCATTAGTAATGTCACACATGGAACCCTATAGTAATGTCACCAGGGAATCCTATATAATGTCCACAAGGGAACCTATATTAATGTCACACAGGGAATCCTCATATTAATGTCCCACAGGGAACACTTATTAATGTCACACAGGAACCATATATACTGTCACATAGGGAACCCTATATTAATGTCACATATGGAACCCTATAGTAATCCACACAGGGAATCCTTAGTAATGTCACACAGGAAATCCTATATTAATGTCACACAGGGAACCCTATGTAATGTCACACATAAAACCCTATAGTAATGTCACATATGGAACTCTATAGTAATGTCACACATGGAATCTGTAGTATATAAGAAATAAAATACCATACATACATAGTAATGTCACAAAGGGAACCCTATATTAATGTCACCACGGGAACCTATTATAAGTTAATGTCAAACAGGGAACCCTATATTAATGTCACACAGGGAATCCTTATTAATGTCACAGGGAGACCTATAGAATGTCACACATAAAACCTATAGTAATGTCACATATGGAACTCTATAGTAATGTCACACATGGAACTCTGTAGTATATAAGAAATAAAATACATACATACATAGTAATTTAACAAAGGGAACCCTATTAATGTCACACAGGGAACCCTATAGTAATGTCACACATGGAACCCTATAGTAATGTCACACAGGGAACCCTATAGTAATGTCACACGTGGAACACTATAGTAATGTCACAATGGAACCCTATAGTGAATGTCACACAGGGAATCCTATATTAATGTCACACAGGGGAATCCCTATATATAATGTCACACAGGAACCCTACGTAATGTACAAAGGGAATCTATATTAATGTCACACAGGGAACCCTATATTATGTCACACATGGAAACCCTATATAAGTTAACAGGGAATCCTATATTAATGTCACACAGGGAACCATATTAATGTCACACAGGGAATCTTATATTAATGTCACACAGGGAACCCTATATTAATGTCACACAGGGAACCCTATATTAATGTCACATAGGGAACCCTATATTATGTCACATAGGGAACCTATAGTAATGCACACAGGGATCCTATAGTAATGGCACACAGGGAATCCTATATTAATGTCACACAGGGAACCTATAGTATGTCACCACATAAAAACCCTATAGTAATGTCACACTATGGAACTCTTAAGTAATGTCACACATGGAACTCTGTAGTATATAAGAAATAAAATACATACATACATAGTAATGTCACAAAGGGAACCCTATATTAATGTCACACAGGGAACCCTATAGTAATGTCACACAGGGAACCCTATAGTAATGTCACACAGGGAACCCTATAGTAATGTCACACAGGGAACCCTATAGTAATGTCACACAAGGAACCCTATAGTAATGTCACACAGGGAATCCTATATTAATGTCACATAGGGGACCCTATAGTAATGTCACACGTGGAACACTATTATGTAGTAATGTCACACATGGAACCCTATATTATGTCACACATGGAACCCTATAGTAATGTCACACATGGAACCCTATAGTAATGTCACACAGGGAATCCTATATTAATGTCACACAGGGAACCCTATAGTAATGTCACACAGGGAACCCTATATGTAATGTCACACAGGGAACCCTATAGTAATGTCAACACATGGAACCTATAGTAATGTCACACAGGGAACCCTATATTAATGTCACACAGGGAACCCTATAGTAATGTCACACGTGGAACACGTTAGTAATGTCACACGTGGAACCCTATATTAATGTCACACAATGGAAACCCTATAGTAATGTCACACATGGAACCCTATAGTAATGTCACACAGGGAATCCTATATTAATGTCACACAGGGAACCCTATAGTAATGTCACATATGGAACTCTATAGTAATGTCACACATGGAACCCTATATTAATGTCACACATGGAACTCTATATTAATATCACACATGGAACCCTATAGTAATGTCACACAACGGGAACCTATATTAATGTCACACAGGAACCCTATAGTATGTAACAGGAATCATATTAATGTCAACAGGAAACCCTATAGTAATGCTACACATGAACCATGTAATGTCACACAGGGCATTAAGTAATGTCCACAGGGAACCCTATAGTAAGTCACACATGGAACACCTATAGTAATGTCACACAGGGAATCCTCGATAGTATGTTCACACAGGGACCCTATAGTAATCAACAGGGAACCTATCGTATGTCACACAGGGAACCCTATAGTAATGTCACACAGGGAATCCTATATTAATGTCACACAGGGAACCCTATAGTAATGTCACACATGGAACTCTGTAGTATATAAGAAATAAAATACATACATAGTAATGTTACATATGGAACCCTATAGTAATGTCATGAAAGATGAACTGTCCCCCCAGAGCACTCTGGAGGAGGTTTTCATCCAGGATGTCTCTGTACATTGCTGCAGTCATACTTCCCTTTATTCTAACTAGTCTTTCAGTTCCATTGAAAAACATCCCCACAACACTATGCTGCCACCACCAGGTATTGGCCTCTACCATTCAGGCCTGATTGGTGGATTGTTGCAGAGATGGTTGTCATTCCGGAAAACCTCTGGAGCTCTGACATAGTGACCATTGGGTTCTTGGTCATCTTCCTAAGGCCCTTCTCCCCCAATCGCTCAGTTTAGATGGCCGGCCAGCTCTAGGAAGAGTCCTGGTGGATTTGAACTTCTTCCACTTATCGATGATGGAGGCAACTGTGCTCATTGGGACCTTCAAAGCAGTAAAAATTTTCAGGTGTTCATAGATATTCACCTTTAAATAGGTACAATACTGAGAAATACATTGTACAGGGCTGTGCTAAGATCTGGTATCACAACTATATCACAACTATATCACAACTTTAACTATTAAAGTTGTGATATTAAGAAATACATTACACAGGGCTGTGCTAAGATCAGGGTCACTTCATTATCCTCCCCCTGGACAGTCTGTACTATGTTATTTCTATAAGGGAACTATTAACGTTGTGATATTAAGAAATACATTTAAACACAGGCTGTGCTAAGATCAGGGTCACTTCATTATCCTCCCCCTGCAGCTCTGTACTATGTTATTTCTATAAGTGTAACTATTAAATTTGCGATATTGAGAAATACATTACACAGGTATATCTGTTGTATTCATTCATCCAGGTCACGGTATATCTGTTGTATTCAATTAGATCAACTGGACTTGAAGTGTAGTTGTTATATGAAGACGTTTCGCTAGTCATCCGACTGGCTTTCTCAATTTCAGAATGACTTGTACAAGAATCGTGTGCTATATGTACCCTGGAAAATCCCAATAGCATTCACGCCAGGTGGTAAGGTGTGATGAGTTAGATAGTGGCTAAGAGGTGTTTTAGGAACGCCCAGAGTAAGGTGTTAAAACAGCATTGTACATGGCAGACAGTTGGTGTCAAGCCCCCCACCTCTATTTAGGCTTGGTTTCTTTATTTAAAAGAACACTTGTAGCTATTTTCTATAAGTTTACCAATTAAAGGGGATGTTGGAGAGGATGGACACATGTTCTTTAAAATTAATACATTTTTTTTAAATCGAGCACGAAAGGGTTATTTCGCAAAGATTCTCTAGCACAAGAAAGATATGGGGGAGCACACTAACAGGTGAATCCAAGATTATTTATTTATAACAAACACACACAACGTCGGGAGCTGTCCCTTCTCCCAGGTGTATACCTGATTAGTGTGTCTCCCCATATCTTTCTTGTGGCTAGAGAATGTCTGGGGGCACCTACCTACCTGTCTGGATACCACCAAACCGGATGTGCTGGATGTCTCTTGGATTGGAATATTATTCGCAAAGATCCAGCGTGGCTAAACATATTTTATCAGCTCATGGGGGAAGGGCCAAATGGCTTTTGTGGATAAAAACAATATTCAGGGAGATTCAATAAAAGTTTCTATCGTTAAAAATGGTGCTAATTTTGCCCCAACCAATCAGATGTTAGCTTTCAAATGTTAAATAGATCTGATTGGTTGGGGCAAAATTATCACCATTTTAACGATAATTGAATCTTCTCAATATCCCTTAGAGAGGTGACATTGATAGGAGATTCCTCCAGGGGGAGCCTCTTTGGAATATACAGGATTGAAAATTTCAAGCCCTTTGGGAACTCAATGAAAAAAGCATTTGCATGTTCCCTGTAGATAATTGTTGCAGTGACCAGTCATGGTTGGGTGGTATTAGACATACAGGTTGTTTCACCAAGGCGATAAGTATCAATAAAACACATTAAAAATACATTTTCCCCCTCTGTCCGGTTGCAATATTGCAGTCAATAATGAAATATAAAGGAGCTGGTGATGGTGCCAATATAGAAAAAAGTTAGCTACATTGCCTTTAAGAAAAAAGAAGAGACACCAGCAGCAAAGGGGAGTGTTGCTTTAATAAATATGGTTAAATGGAGTCTCACCGTGCAGTGGTCACAAGACTCTGACAAAGGCCCAGGCGAAGGTAAGCAATGTGGTGAAACGCGTGTAGGTCAAGGGTTAGGGGATTTGTGGTAGACTGCTCCCGACTTTAAAGAAGTTCTGATTGAATTGGGTAAGGAGAGAGAAGACAGGGCCGGGGGGCGGCGGGGTCACTAAAGGTGACCATAAACCAGAAAACAATGCGATTTCCACAGCATACATTACGTGTGCCGACAGATCACATTGTTATCTGATCACATTGGCATCTGATCAAATTGGCATCTGTTGGCACACTTGTGGGGGACCGCACACACCGGATCTGACCGATCCCCATATGCGGTATAGGGATCGGTTGGTCGTGCGGCCATACACAGTACAATCCTTAGATTAGACATTAGCCTACAGATGAACATCTAAAGACAAGTGTGTACAGTAGGTAAGGGCCCCTGAACTCATCTAAAGGCAAGTGTGTACAGTAGTGTAAGGGCCCCTGAACTCATCTAAAGACAAGTGTGTTACAGTGTTAAGGGCCCCTGAACTTATCTAAAGACAAGTGTGTACAGTAGTGTAAGGGTCCTGAACTCCTCTAAAGACAAGTGTGTACAGTAGTGTAGGGCCCCTGAACTCATCTAAAGACAGTGTGTACAGTAGTGAAGGGTCCCTGAACTCATCTAAAGACAAGGTGTCAAGTAGTGTAAGGGCCCCTGAACTCATCTAAAGACAAGTGTGTCAAGTAGTGTAAGGGCCCCTGAACTCATCTAAAGACAAGTGTGTCAAGTAGTGTAAGGGCCCCTGAACTCATCTAAAAACAAGTGTGTCAAGTAGTGTAAGGGCACCTGAACTCATCTAAAGACAAGTGTGTACAGTAGTGTAAGGGTCCCTGAACTCATCTAAAGACAAGTGTTAAGTAGTGTAAGGGCCCCTGAACTCATCTAAAGACAAGTGTGTCAAGTAGTGTAAGGGCACCTGAACTCATCTAAAGACAAGTGTGTACAGTAGTGTAAGGGTCCCTGAACTCATCTAAAGACAAGTGTGTCAAGTAGTGTAAGGGCCCCTGAACTCATCTAAAGACAAGTGTGTGTCAAGTAGTGTAAGGGCCCCTGAACTCATCTAAAACAAGTGTGTCAAGTAGTGTAAGGGCCCTGAACTCATCTAAAGACAAGTGTGTACAGTAGTGTAAGGGTCCCTGAACTCATCTAAAGACAAGTGTGTCAAGTAGTGTAAGGCCACCTGAACTCATCTAAAGACAAGTGTGTACAGTAGTGTAAGGGCCTGAACTCATCTAAAGACAAGTGTGTATCAGTAGTGTAAGGGCCCCTGAACTCATCAAAGACAAGTGTGTCAAGTAGTGTAAGGGCCCCTGAACTCATCTAAAAACAAGTGTGTCAAGTAGTGTAAGGGCCCTGAACTCATCTAAAGACAAGTGTGTCAAGTAGTGTAAGGGCCCCTGAACTCATCTAAAAAACAAGTGTGTCAAGTAGTGTAAGGGCCCTGAACTCATCTAAAGACAAGTGTTGTCAAGTAGTGTAAGGGTCCCTGAACTCATCTAAAGACAAGTGTGTCACAGTAGTGTAAGGGCCCCTGAACTCATCTAAAGAAAAGTGTGTCAAGTAGTGTAAGGGCCCCTGAAATCATCTAAAAACAAGTGTGTCAAGTAGTGTAAGGGCCTGAACTCATCTAAAGACAAGTGTGTACAGTAGTGTAAGGGCCCTGAACTCATCTAAAGACAAGTGTGTCAAGTAGTGTAAGGGCCCTGAACTCATCTAAAGACAAGTGTGTCAAGTAGTGTAAGGGCCCCTGAACTCATCTAAGACAAGTGTGTACGAGTATGTGTAAGGGCCCCTGAACTAATCTAAAGACAAGTGTGCACAGTAGTGTAAGGGCCCCTGAACTCATCTAAAGACAAGTGTGTCAAGTAGTGTAAGGGCCCCTGAACTCATCTAAAGACAATGTGTGTACAGTAGTGTAAGGGCCCCTGAACTCATCTAAAGACAAGGGTGTACAGTAGTGTAAGGGCCCCTGAACTCATCTAAAGACAAGTGTGTACAGTAGTGTAAGGGCCCCTGAACTCATCTAAAGACAAGGTGTACAGTAGTGTAAGGGCCCCTGAAATCATCTAAAGACAAGTGTGTAAGTGTGTAGGGCCCTGAACTCATCTAAAGACAAGTGTGTACAGTAGTGTAAGGGCCCCTGAACTCATCTAAAGACAAGTGTGTACAGTTGTGTAAGGGCCCCTGAACTCCTCTAAAGACAAGTGTGTACAGTAGTGTAAGGGCCCCTGAACTCATCTAAAGACAAGTGTGTACAGTAGTGTAAGGGCCCCTGAACTCAACAGGTGACATGACTATAGGATCTACAGGTGACATTACTACAGGTGACGTGACTATAGGATCTACAGGTGACATTACTACAGGTGACGTGACTATAGGGTCTACAGGTGACATGACTACAGGATCTATAGGTGACATTACTACAGGTGACGTGACTATAGGATCTACAGGTGACATTACTACAGGTGACATGACTATAGGATCTACAGGTGACATGACTATAGGATCTATAGGTGACATTACTACAGGTGACGTGACTATAGGATCCTTAGGTGAAATTACTACAGGTGACGTGACTATAGAACCTATAGGTGACATTACTACATGTGACTATAGAATCTATAGGTGACATCACTATAGGATCTATAGGTGACATTACTATCGGATCCATAGGGACATTACTATAATAAGATGGATTCCAGCTGTTGTTGCTCACACGGGACCTAATGACAATGTTCCAGGGATAGACACGTGCTATCTAGGGGGCGGAACAAATTCCTCTAAAGCTACAGCCAATGGGATGCTGGAACGTCAATCGCGCAGCCTGTCGGGATTTAAAGTTTTTCCCATATGCTAGATACTCCCTCTGTCCAAAGACTACAACTCCCGATAGGCCATTTTTATGTTTTCCCTCGTTGTCCTTGTTACCTTTGGCGTATTGATTTCTGGAACGTGTAGTTCCGGCTAAAGTAGCCAATCCCCCGTTGACCCCAGAATGTAGGCGTCGTACGTGAGCAGTGGGACGTACACTTAGGCCCAGTGTGGAACGGACGGTGGGCTGGTGAGTTGTCCCGGGAGGGTTGGAGGGGAGTTGGGTTGTTATTGACCTGGTGGATGTGTTATATATTGTATAAATTATATGTCGGTGTGAGTGCCAGGTGTGTGTCAGTGTGAGTGCCAGGTGTGTGTATGTATGTATGTTGAAGTATTTTATTTCTTATATACTACAGAGTTCCATGTTGTGACATTACTATAGGTTCCATATGTGACATTATATAGGGTTTTTATGTGTGACATTACTATAGGGTTCCCGTGTGACATTAATATAGGAGATTTCCTGTGTGACATACTATAGGATTCCTGTGTGCATTACTATAGGGTTCCATATGTGACATAATATAGGGTTCCCTGGTGACATTACATAGGGTTCCTGTGTGACATTAATATAGGGTTCCCTGTGTGACGTTAATTAGGGATTTACAACCTGTGTGACATTAATATAGGGGTTCCCTGTTGTGTGACATTAATATAGGGATTCCCTGTGTGACATTACTATAGGGTTCCATGTGTGACATTACTATAGGGTTCCCTGTGTGACATTAATATAGGATCCCTGTGTGACATTACTATAGTCCATGTGCTACTATTATTAGGGTTCCCTGTGTGACATTAATATAGGGTTCCCTGTGTGACATTAATATAGGATTCCCTGTGTGACATTAATATAGGGTTCCTGTGTGACATTAATATAGGTTCCCTGTGTGACATTACTATAGGGTTCCATGTGTGACATTAATATAGGGTTCCCTGTGTGACATTACTATAGGGTTCCATGTGTGACATTACTATAGGGTTCATGTGTGACATTAATATAGGGTTCCCTGTGTGACATTACTATAGGGTTCCCTGTGTGACATTAATATAGGATTCCTGTGTGACAATCTATAGGGTTCCATGTGATCCATTAATATAGGGTTCAGTGTGACATATAGGGTTCCTGTGTGACTTACTATAGGGTTCCATGTGTGACATTACTATAGGGTTCCCTGTGTGACATTACTATAGGGTTCCCTGTGTGACATTACTATAGGATCCCCTGTGTGACATTACTATAGGGTTCCCTGTGTGACATTAATATAGGGTTCCCTTTGTGACATTACTATAGGGTTCACTTGTGACATTACTATAGTGTTCCACGTGTGACATTACTATAGGGTTTCAAATGTGACATTAAGGGTTCCACGTGTGACATATCTAGTCATGTGCATATATGGTTCATGTGGAATACTATGGGTTCCCGTGTGACATTAATATAGGGTTCCTGTGTGACATTACTATAGGGTTCCCTGTGTGACTTAAATAGGGTATCCCTGTGTGGACATTACTATAGGGTTCCCTGTGTGGACATATATCGGGTTCCTTGTGTGACACTAAATAGGGTTCCCTGTGTGACATACTTAAGGGTTCCCTGTGTGAAATTACTATACAGGGTTCCCTGTTGACATTATATAAGGGTCTGTGTGACATTACTATGGCGTTCCCTGTGTGACATTAATTAGGGGTCCTCCTGTGACATTAATATAGGGTTCATGTGTGACATTACTATAGGGTTCTCAGTGGTGACATTACTATAGGTTCCATGTGTGACATACTATAGGGTTCCCGTGTGACATTACTATAGAGTTCAGTGTGACATTACTATAGGGTTCCATGTGTGACATTACTATAGGGTTCCATGTGTGACATTGCTATAGGGTTCCCTGTGTGACATTGTAAAGGGTTCCCTGTGGGACATTACTATAGGGTTCCCTGTGTGACATTACTATAGGGTTCACTGTGTGACATTACTATAGGGTTCACTGTGTGACATTACTATAGGGTTCACTGTGTGACATCACTATAGGGTTCACTGTGTGACATCACTATAGGGTTCCCTGTGTGACATTACTATAGGGTTCCCTGTGTGACATTGCTATAGGTGACATGACTATAGGATCTATATTATAGGTGACATTACTTTAGGATCTACAGTGTGACATTACTACAGGTGACATGACTATAGATACAGGTGACATTACTACAGGTGACGTGACTATAGGATCTACAGGTGACATGACTATAGGATCTACAGGTGACATTACTACAGGTGACATGACTATAGGATCTACAGGTGACATTACTACAGGTGACGTGCATAGGATCTACAGGTGACATTACTACAGGTGCGTTGACTATAGGATCTTAGTGACATTATAACAGGTGACATGACTATAGGATTCAGGTGAAGACAAGGATCTCTAGGTGACATTAATACAGGTGCACATGGATATAGGATCTACAGGTGACATGACTACAGGAATCTATAGGTGACATTACTACAGGTGACGTGACTATAGGATCTACAGGTGACATTACTACAGGTGACGTGACTATAGGATCTACAGGTGACATTACTACAGGTGACGTGACTATAGGATCTACAGGTGACATGACTAAGGAATCTATAGGTGACATTACTACAGGTGACGTGACTATAGGATCTACAGGCGACATTACTACAGGTGACGTGACTATAGGATCTACAGGTGACATTACTACAGGTGACATGACTACAGGATCTATAGGTGACATTACTACAGGTGACATGACTATAGGATCTACAGGTGACATGACTACAGGATCTATAGGTGACATTTACTACAGGTGACATGACTATAGGATCTACAGGTGACATGACTACAGGATCTATAGGTGACATGACTATAGGATCTATAGGTGACATTACTACAGGTGACATGACTATAGGATACTACAGGTGACATGACTATAGGATCTATAGGTGACATTACTACAGGTGACGTGACTATAGGATCTACAGGTGACATACTACAGGTGACATGACTATAGGATCTAACAGGTCTGACTGATATAGGATCTATAGGTGACATTACTACAGGTGACATGACTATAGATCTACAGGTGACATGACTATAGGATCTATAGGTGACATTACTACAGGTGACATGACTATAGGATCTACAGGTGACATTACTACAGGTGACGTGACTATAGGATCTATAGGTGACATTACTACAGGTGACATGACTATAGGATCACAGGTGGACATGACTATAGGATCTACAGGTGACTTACTACAGGTGACGTGACTATAGGATCTACAGGTGACATTATCTAGGATCCATAGGTGACAGACTATAGGATTACAGGGACGTGATATAGGACTACAGGGACGTGACTATAGGATCTAGGGACATTACTACAGTGACGTGACGATAGAATCTATAGGTGACACTTACTAACAGGTGACGTGACTATAGGAACCTAAGGTGACATTCCCACAGGTGACTGACTATAGACATCATAGGTGACATTACTAACAGGTGACGTGACTATAGGATCTATAGGTGTGACATTACTCCAGGTGACGGACTATAGGATCTACAGGTGAACATTCTGACTATAGGATTACAGGGACATTACTACAGGTGACGTGACTATAGGATCTACAGGTGACGTGACTATAGGACTACAGGTGACGTGACTATAGGATCTACAGGTGACATTACTATAGGATCCATAGGTGACATGACTATAGGATCTACAGGTGACATACTACAGGTGACATGACTATAGGATCTACAGGTGACATTACTACAGGTGACGTGACTATAGGATCTACAGGTGACGTGACTATAGGATCTACAGGTGACATTACTACAGGTGACGTGACTATAGGATCTATAGGTGACATTACTACAGGTGACATGACTATAGGATCCATAGGTGACATGACTATAGGATCTACAGGTGACGTGACTATAGGATCTACAGGTGACATTACTACAGGTGACGTGACTATAGGATCTATAGGTGACATTACTACAGGGACGTGACTATAGGATTCCATAGGTGACATACTATAGGATCTACAGGTGACGTGACTATCGGATCTACAGGTGAGTGACTATAGGATCTACAGGGGACTTCTACAGGTACTGACTATAGGATCTACAGGTGACATTACTACAGGTGACGTGACTATAGGATCTACAGGTGACATTACTACAGGTGACGTGACTATAGGATCTACAGGTGACATTACTACAGGTGACGTGACTATAGGATCTACAGGTGACATTACTACAGGTGACGTGACTATAGGATCTACAGGTGACATGACGTATAGGATCTACAGGTGACTTAGTATACATGTACAGGTGACGTGACTATAGGACTACAGTGATTAACAGGTGAAGTGATATGGATATACAGGTGACATACTATAGGATCTACAGGTGACATTACGTACAGGTGACGTGACTATAGGTTACAGGTGACATTACTACAGGTGACGTGACTATAGGATCTACAGGTGACATTACTACAGGTGACATGACTATAGGATCTACAGGTGACATTACTACAGGTGACATGACTATAGGATCTACAGGTGACATGACTATAGGATCTACAGGTGACATTACTACAGGTGAGTGACTATAGATACTACAGGTGACGTGACTATAGGATCATAGGTGACATTACTACAGTGACGTGACTATAGGATCATAGGTGAATTACTACAGGTGACATGGACTATAGGATCTACAGGTGACATTACTACAGGTGACGTGACTATAGGATCTACAGGTGACATTACTACAGGTGACGTGACTATAGGATCTACAGGTGACATTACTACAGGTGACGTGACTATAGGATCTATAGGTGACATTACTACAGGTGACGTGACTATAGGATCTACAGGTGACATGACTATAGGATCTACAGGTGACATTACTACAGGGGACGTGGGACTATAGGATCTACAGGTGACATTACTACAGGTGACGGTGACTATAGGATCCATAGGTGACATTACTACAGGTGACGTGACTATAGGATCTACAGGTGACATTACTACAGGTGACATTACTACAGGTGACGTGACTATGAATCTATAGGTGACATTACTACAGGTGACGTGATATAGAACCTATAGGTGACATTACTACAGGTGACATTACTACAGGTGACATTACTACAGGTGACATGACTATAGGATCTACAGGTGACGTGACTATAGGATCTATAGGTGACATTACTACAGGTGACGTGACTATAGGATCTACAGGTGACGTGACTATAGGATCTATAGGTGACATTACTACAGGTGACATGACTATAGGATCTACAGGTGACATTACTACAGGTGACGTGACTATAGGATCTACAGGTGACATACTACAGGTGAGTGGACTATGGTATACAGGTGACATACTACAGGTGACGTGACTATAGGATCTATAGGTGACATTACTACAGGGTGACATGGACTATAGGATCTACGTGACATTACTACAGGTGACTGACTATAGGATCTACAGGTGACATATACAGGTGACGTGACTATAGGATCTACAGGTGACATACTACAGGTGAAGTGACTATAGGATCTACAGGTGAACATTACTACAGGTGACATGACTATAGGATCTACAGGTGACATGACATAGGTCTAAGGTGACATTACTACAGGTTGACGTGACTATAGGATCTACAGGTGACATTACTACAGGTGACGTGACTATAGGATCTACAGGTGACATTACTACAGGTGACATGACTATAGGATCTATAGGTGACATTACTACAGGTGACATGACTATAGGATCTACAGGTGACATTACTACAGGTGACGTGACTATAGGATCTACAGGTGACATTACTACAGGTGACGTGACTATAGGATCCATAGGTGACATTACTACAGGTGACGTGACTATAGGATCTACAGGTGACATTACTACAGGTGACATTACTACAGTGAGTGACTATAGAACTATAGGTGACATTACTACAGGTGAGTGACTTAAACATATAGGTGACATTTACAGGTGAATTACTACAGTGACATGGACTATAGGATCTACAGGTGACATTACTACAGGTGAGTGACTATAGGATCTATAGGTGACATTACTACGTGAGTGACTATAGGATTTACAGGTGACATTACTACAGGTGACATTACTACAGGTGACGTGACT
Source organism: Hymenochirus boettgeri (assembly GCA_019447015.1). Taxonomy (NCBI): domain Eukaryota; kingdom Metazoa; phylum Chordata; class Amphibia; order Anura; family Pipidae; genus Hymenochirus; species Hymenochirus boettgeri. The sequence goes on along the minus strand of JAACNH010000011.1, from coordinate 903,484 downwards.
ATAGAATCTATAGGTGACATTACTACAGGTGACGTGACATAAACCATATAGGTGACATTACTACAGGTGACATTACTACAGGTGACATGACTATAGGATCTACAGGTGACGTGACTATAGGATCTATAGGTGACATTACTACAGGGAGTGACGATAGAACTTAGGTGGCATTCTACAGGGGAAGGGACTATGAACCTATAGGTGACATTACTACAGGTGACATTACTACAGGTGACATGACTATAGGATCTACAGGTGACGTGACTATAGGGATCTATAGGTGACATTACTACAGGTGACGTGACTATAGAATCTATAGGTGACATTACTACAGGTGACGTGACTATAGAACCTATAGGGACATATACAGGTGACATTCTACAGTGACTATAAGATTACAGGTGACGTGACTATAGGATCTATAGGTGACATTACTACAGGTGACATTACTACAGGTGACATGACTATAGGATCTACAGGTGACGTGACTATAGAACCTATAGGTGACATTACTACAGGTGACATTACTACAGGTGACATGACTATAGGATCTACAGGTGACGTGACTATAGGATCTATAGGTGACATTACTACAGGTGACGTGACTATAGGATCCATAGGTGACATTACTATAGGATCCATAGGTGACATTACTATAATAAGATGGATTCCAGCAGTTGTTGCCTACAGGGACCTAATGACAATGTTCCAGGGATAGACACGTGCTATCTAGGGGGCGGAACAAATTCCTCTAAAGCTACAGCCAATGGGATGCTGGAACGTCAATCGCCGCAGCCTGTCGGGATTTAAAGTTTTTCCCATATGCTAGATTACTCCTCTATCCAAGACTACAACTCCCGATAGGCCATTTTTATGTTTTCCTCGTTGTCCTTGTACCTGGCGTATTGATTTCTGGAAGTGTAGTTCCGGCTAAAGTAGCCAATCCCCCGTTGACCCCAGAATGTAGGCGTCGTACGTGAGCAGTGGGACGTACACTTAGGCCCAGTGTGGAACGGACGGTGGGTGGTGAGTTGTCCCGGGAGGGTTGGAGGGAGGAGTTGGGTTGTTATTGACCTGGTGGATTGTGTGTTATATATGTATAAATTATATGTCGGTGTGAGTGCCAGGTGTGTGTCAGTGTGAGTGCCAGGTGTGTGTCAGTGTGAGTGCCAGGTTTGTGTCAGTGTGAGTGCCAGTTGTGTGTGTCAGTGTGAGTGCCAGTTGTGTGTGTGTGTGCGTCAGTGTGAGTGCCAGGTGTGTCGTCAGTGTGAGTGCCAGGTGTGTCAGGTGAGTGCCAGGTGTGTGTCAGTGTGAGTGCCAGTTGGTGTGTGTGCGTCAGTGTGAGTGCCAGGTTGTGTGTCAGGTGAGTGCCAGGTGTGTGTGTGTCAGTGTGAGTGCAGTTGTGGGTGTGCGTCAGTGTGAGTGCCAGTGTTGTGTCAGTGTGAGTGCCAGTGTGTGTGTGTGTGCGTCAGTGTGAGTGTCCAGGTGTGTGTCAGTTGTGAGTGCCAGTTGCGTGTGTGCGTCAGAGTGAGTGCCAGGTGTGTGTCGGTGTGAGTGCCAGGTGTGTGTCAGTGTGAGTGCCAGGTGTGTGTCAGTGTGAGTGCCAGGTGTGTGTCGGTGTGAGTGCCAGGTGTGTGTCGGTGTGAGTGCCAGGTGTGTGTCGGTGTGAGTGCCAGGTGTGTGTCGGTGTGAGTGCCAGGTGTGTGTCAGTGTGAGTGCCACGGTGGTATGTGTGGTGTGAGTGCCAGTGTGTGTGTCGTGTGAGTGCAGGTTGTGTGAGTGCCAGGTGTGTGTCAGTGTAAGTGTCAGGTATGTATTAGTGTGACTGTCATTGTAAGTGTCAGGTGTTTGTCAGTGTGACTGTCATTGTGAGTCATTGAGTGTGCATTCATTTTATCCATCCCTGTGCATTGTGTGAATATACTGTGTGTATTTATGGCTTATAGTGTGTTTGTTTCCTTTGTATATTTTGTGTATTCCTTGTAATTTTTTGTGTGTGTCCACAGTTGACTGATGTTTGTGTGTGACTTAATACCACAGCTGTGCCCTTGTATCTGTGTCACTCACACTGGAAGTTCACTGTGGGTGTTGTTGCCAGTTTGTTCATCACTTTCCTAGAAATATTAAACTGTGTTGCACCATTTGCTGTGCACTGGTGTGTATGACTGATGCTATTTGCCATTGTGTATATTTGTGACATGTTGTATACCAGAACTATTCCCACTACAGAAGTGATTTCGTAAAAGGGCTGGAATACAGTGGGTTGTGTGTTTCTTGTATGTGTGCCAATGTTTAGAACTTGGGCACCTGTGCCAGCCCGTTTACTGGTAATCCCTGTACTGATAGGCGCATAAAGGTCACAAAGAACCAAGGTGACCTAAACTAGTTCTGATAAAACCGGGAGTATTACTGGAAATGTGTTTAACCCATTATCCCCTGTATCCACATCATGGTGTAAATAAAATGTGTTCTAAATTCCATGTTTACCCACCCGTGCTATAGAGCTGGCACGCTGCCTAGTAGGCCTGGTGTGTCTGGAATGTGGTTTACATATTAATTGGCACTGGCCCCAACTGTGATTGTTTTTTTTAATCTGCACATCACCAGCTATTTATATTAGATTTCTGTTAAATGGCCGCACTTCCTCAATACCAGATTATATTTAACTGGGAATAAAGTTATTAGATAATTTGTTTGTGGACTTGTCTCGTGTATAATAATTTTATTGAAATTGTTTGCCTGTCTGGCTTTGTCAACTTGTTTTTTTACCATTTCTGATAGGGCGTTGGGGTGTGGTACAACAGAATAAAACAGCTGGTTGCAAGCTACTTTCTCCTAGTGCTTTGGTTTATCACAGCACCTGTGAACCCTGCAATAAAATCTCCTTTTATGACAGATCTGGACCGGGTGGATGGTGTTGAGTAGATCCTTAGTAAATCCCAGTCCTGGAAAGGCCGGTCCAGGCATCAACACTTGGCTGTAGTTGCAAAGGGGTTATACTAGGACACAGTGATTTAATACAGCTCATGGTTTATATCATTATAAATAGATTAATATATATTTACATTTTAATAAGGCAGAGCATTTATAAAAATATATTTTACAGTTTATTTCTTGCGGTTGTGAGAACCCAATCGCTTTGTGTTGATATGTTTTGGCAAACTGACTGATGTTGTGGACTTGTTATTGTACATAGTGTAGTGTAGAGGGTGAGATAGAGAATGTGGTTTTCCAACCCCTGTAAAACTGATATCGACCTTGTAGGATTGTGACAATCGTGTAAGTAACCTGCCATACCCCTTTGCTGATATTACACAAATCACAGATCTAATGGGATACAGTTATAGCGACAGACAGATTCCTTTGGAAGCTGTAGGCTCAACTAATGCCTTCATAATCGCAGTCGGTATTAATGGAAGATTTCCATTGGTCGTTATCCCTTTGCTTTAAGTAGACAGAGCCAATACAATCTGATTGTGCATGGGCACACAGGTGACTGATCCCATACAGCATGGTAGGTCGGTAAGGTCCATGCATGCGGTTACCACCGCATATTGCCAGTAGAATGAAATCTGTGGAATTGTATGTGTTTGGCTAAGCGTGGTCTATTTAACTTCAGTCACCCAATAGGCAGTATGAGATCTGTGTCTCACCAAATATTGCTGAATTGGAGATGGATCAACTGATGGCTAGAAAAGTTCTGAAAGGATCTGAGGGCAGATCTCTGTACTTAAACCTATTTTAGCCTAATTTGGCCATGATCTTCCAACACATCGAATTGTTATTTTGATTGGACTAAAGAATGACTGACATCAACAAAAATAGTAGTTGGTCGGACGGAAATATTCCTAGCCTAAAGGTACATACACACGTGTGATCGCACATGATGTGTATGCACGGCCAATTTGGGCGATAATCGGGCCGTGTATGGGCATGGCCCGTTTGTCACATGAAAGAGTCATGGTCGGTGGTTGTGGGTCTGCAGGTACATCGTATGTCTGTACGAAGCCTAAGTATCCCCTCTCCCTCTTTTAACTACTCCCACTTCCGTCTGACCTGACTTTTTGTGAAATCAAGCTAGAATACAGCTTACCAACTGTCAAAACTCCTTTACCATTCCAGCTACAGCAAAACTGTTTACAGCGGAAAAATTACTTGATTGACAGCTGAAATGCAAGATGCTTTTAGATTGGATATCTAAAAAAATAGGGGACAGATCTACAAAAAAAAAATGGTACAGTGGTGGTTGGAAATAATTATAGTTTCCAGTAATAGTGAATTTAAAATAATTATTTTTATCAGTATAGATGCCCCTTAACGCAGAGTACGTTGTAAAGATGAGTTTCTGTAAGTTCCATTTCAGTGATTGGCGGAGCCCCAGGTCTCTGTGGCTGGAATGTTGTCATTTAGAACTCCAAGCAGTTATAATAGATAAACAATAGATTGTAATCATTTTCTCTCCTAGACAGAACAAAGGAGTTCCACCTGCAAACCAGGAATCCTTAAAGGGGTCCTCATCTTCCAACCGCTCCTTACCCAGCTGTAACCGGAATATTCAATTGAGATATAAAGTGTGTATTCCGAAACACGTCGCAATTAAAAGGCACATTATTCGCAGTCGATATACTGCGGGGTTTCCCCTTCTTTATATCTCAATTGGATCATTTTCTCTTCTGTCACAGTTGAAACTCTTTATATTTCTTTGTTCCGGGGAATCGGCAGTTTATTTGAGTTTCCATACTGTTGATAAAGAGACACCTGCTGAGAGTGAAGAGTTTGAATATTGCACATGGGTAAAATTGTTGGGCTATTTAATCATGTTTGGGGGTTTTTGTGTTGTCTAGTGTGTTTGTTAGGGGATGTTCTGCAGCTGGACACAGATGTTTATTTGGAAGTGAAACGTTGTCCCCAGTGAGTCTTTCCCCATCTGTTCTATGTGTACATGAAGGGAAACAATGGATTATATTATTATAATAATATTGTGTATACCTGCTATAGTAATGAGAAGTGTCTCTGCTTTATAAACCATTCTAAACTGAGCCCTTTGTCTCCCTCCCACAGCGACTCTCAGTGTCTCCGTGTCTATGGGTTGGTGGAACCTGGAGGTGAGGAGCAGTTTTTGTATTTAGATCATTTTGTAGCTGACACAACTGAATGTTCTTCTGGGGAGATGTCCACAACCTAATATTCCTGGAAATGTGCCTCTGATCCAGGACAAACACAGCACATTGCTGTCTGTCAGAGAAACCGGTCCGATTGGTTTGCATATGAAACGCCTATTCTGTTTGCTACAGATGTTCTGTTCCTTTAAAGGAGAACTAAAGCTAAGATAACCCAGTGTGGATTGTATTTAACTGGCATATACCTGTAACTGTCACCTTTTAAAATGAGCAGCATTGTGTAGAAATGGTCTGTAATTCTTCCTCCCATTTCCTGGTTCCTGACGTTTCCTGTTGAGTGACAATTGGTTTTCTTGCAGCTTAGGCTTGATAACTGAGAGGTCCCAGTTAGGTCATCCAGTAGTTACTTTACTGCCCTGATGGGGGCGAGAGTAAGAGGAGTCAGGGAAGTCACTGAGCATGTGCAACTGTGTAGCTGGGTCCGGGACCCAGTCTAAACAAGCTAGAAACCTGCAGAATTAAACCGAAGTTTCCTCCATTTTGTGGCTGATTTCAGAGGTGAGAGATACAGGTATCATTGACTGGTGCTGATGATAGAATTTGGAGGAAATGACAAGGATCCCCCTAAATGCATTATTAGTGCACTTCTCTTACTGCTCTTCTGGGAACTTAAATTTCTGTAAGGTACAAGGAATTGAGGGAGTTTTCAGAAAAACAAGACGGAGTGATATTATAGATGTGATCAAAGGGAATGTCCAGCCTAAAAAGAAGTTTCTTTTAAAATGCTTATTACCCCCCAAACCTCACTTTTGCAAGGTTCCTAGTATTCAAAGATCCCCCAGAATTTATGTATCCCTCATCGCTTCTATTCCGCGGCTGGTGCTGACAGCAGCTCCACTTCCTGGTTGCATCTGTCAGTTAAGACAGCTGACAGCTGTGACCAGGAAGAGAAGCGCAGAAGTCACCTGCTCTTGTTTTTGCTCGGAACGAGCTCGTAACAGGAGCAGGGGGCAGGGACTAGACGGCTGGGGACTGGGTCAGGTAAGTAAGTTCTGGGGGATATTTGAAATATAAGAACCACGTGAAAGTGAATTTTGGAGGGGTAATAAGCATTTTAAAAGAAATTTACTTTTAGACTGGACTTGCCCTTTAACAAACATGAATTGGATTTTCGATTTTAGAACTAGATACTAGAAACCCCAATGGTTTAAATAACAAGTGGGATATTGCACTTAATATTTAAACATCACATCAGTTTTCATGTCTGTAGATATATTTGTTGGCTCACAGATGTTGATATGTAATACTTCTCTAGAAGTATGATTATAATGTCACAATGTTAATTATAATGTCACAATGTTAAGCTAAATTGTAATATAAATTGTAACATTAGCTTATTAAGATGGTAATCTAGGGGATTTGACACCTTAAACAACTTTTAAATGCCGCCTATTAGTAGACAGGTGGCGGCACGTGAAGCGGGCGTGGCTTTATCAGGGAACATAGGCGTGGCTTGTGGAGGTGGGTGTGGTGGGCTGACTAACACTGACTGGAGGGCTGACTTAACACTAACTAGTGGACTGGTGCTAAAATGCAGTATTGCAGGAAGGAAGAGTTTTTTTTAATTGCCGCCTTTTAAGTGTTCTGCAGGGATGCGCCCTGAGCAAATGTTTCAGTTTGCTTCATGGTAGGGGCACCCCTGCTAAAAAAGAAAAATCTTTTGCGATACTCAATTTAATCTAATAGCCCCATTGAGAGATTGTAGTGATTAAGTAAGAAACAAACTGTTGAAATAGGAAAGAAAGGGTTATGGGGTGTGTGGTTTTGCACTTTGTTTTTATGCTTTTAAAAGAGGAAGTGGTAATATCAGCATTTACCTGATTAAGGACAGAGAAAATATTAGGTATTGAATAAAGTTGTGTTTTTATTATAGCCTTCAGCTCTTTCTTCTTTTTCCTATTGTGGTTCGCAGTATACCGTATCCAAATGCAAGGCATCGTGCACACCGAAAATGGCGCGCACACATCCAGACGTCACACTGAACTTTATTTACACATCCCCAAATACAAACAGTGGCCTTACGCGTTTCGAGCACTTACTGCGCTTTTAATTATAGGCTGAGAAGGCATAGGATTAAGAGCACAGTAAGCGCTCGAAACGCGTACGGCCATTGTTTGTATTTGGGGATGTGTAAATAGAGTTCAGTGTGAAGTCTGGATGTGTGCGCGTCATTTCCGGTGTGCGCGAATACCGTATACTGCAAACCACGAGGGACACGTCCGAAGCGGCTGGCCTTGGGCCAGCAGCACCCAGGCCAGAGTGACGTTCTGTTGAGCATATATCTCATATACTGAAGTTATTTGGAGTATTATATGTATACTGGCTGATGTCTGGGATATGTTAAAGCGTTGGATTCTGGGCATATGAATATCCACCCGGGCCACCATCTGAATAGAGTAAGCAGCATTGACTGTATATATGATAGTTGATAAATGAGTATAGGGAGTAGAGAGAGTATATATATGTACTAACACCTCCTATTGTATTTAACACACATTGTATTCCCTGCCTTACACTGCCACCTCTTATTGTAGTTCACACACATTGTATCCCCTGCCTTACACTGCCACCTCCTATTGTATTTCACACACATTGTATCCCCTGCCTCTCACTGCCACCTCCTATTGTATTTCACACACATTGTATCCCCTGCCTCACACTGCCACCTCCTATTGTATTTCACACACATTTTATTTCCTGCCTCTAACTGCCACCTCCTATTGTAGTTCACACACATTGTATCCCCTGCCTCACACTGCCACCTCCTATTGTATTTCACACACATTGTCTTCCCTGCCTCTAACTGCCACCTCCTATTGTAGTTCACACACAAGCTCCTGTGCTATCTCTGTTAGTGCCGCCCCATGCACAAAGCTTTGCATGTTACTTTAAACACTTTAAATAATTTGACTATCCCGAACCAAAAATCTTACAGTTCTGTGCAGGTCATAGACGTTACTTGTTACGGTGAGTTTCCAAACTCCATTACCTGTTAATATTTACTAGGTCAGGTGGTTTGGAAAAGGTTATTGACCCATGGACCCTGGATGATTGGGCCTGATTACATCACATGACTAAATATTAATTATATGGGCCCTAGTCCATGTACATTCCCTGATCATGTTTAGGAAATGTGTTAATTCCTGCTCCGTATGGTAACCGCATCATATGTGCCACATGTTTAAGGGAGGGGTCCTATTAGTAATCACTGCACACAGGTATGTTCCCACTTGCTGGTGTTCCTTCCTTAGAATCTTAGGTTGGGTACACAAGGCGATATTTTGACCTGACAGTCCGATAGCTTGGTGGAAATAATTTTATATAAATTTACCGCTGTGTCCAATCGAATTTGGATGAACGTTTGACCAATATCGCCCATCACAGCCAAAAAATTATTTCCAGTTTTTCGTCCAGATCTAACAAAATGTTCGGTTGTTTTTGTCAATTGGCCCGAAATATATGAAATCCTGTGCACAATCTAACAAATCATTATCTGTTCACATCCAGGTCTCTCTCTCCTCTCTACCACAGATGGCGCTGTGCCCTCAACGTTCTGCCTCCTGTCTCCTGAGCCACTCAACAGTAAGTCATTGCATGAAGCTGCTTTGTCCTGCATAAAACATATCTATATGTATCAATGAACTGCAGTGAAAACATGTGCAAAAATGTTTGTGCTCCTATAATTTATTATGTATGTATGTCTCCTTTTAATTCACTCACTGTCCTAAAAATCAATTTGGGCTGCACCCATATTTAGAAATGGGCATTACATGCACACAGGGCCTGTCTCAAGGGAGCAATTTGCACCAGTTTTTTTTAGATGTTAGCAATCTGCTGAAATCCTAGATCATTCATTTCTATTGCTCGTCACCCCCGGAAACCCCTTTTATTTAAAGTCGTGGATTTAAAGTTTGAATGCCGATGGTATATTTTAATGTTTTATTAGGTTTTGAAGTAATTATGCCAAGGAAGATCTGACCCGTGTGTCGGGGGAAACCTTTTTAGATCCAGGTAAGTTCGCTGTGAACGCGAATGGTTTCTGACTTGTTGATTGTTATTATTTTTTTTAAAATGTTAGTTTGGCTTTGTTCCCCTTTGTTATCATTACATAATATAAAATTTTACATACGTACATCACAGGATCGCTTAAGTAGTGAGAGATGTTACGGAAGAGCCTATTGGATTCCGTGGGCAGAGGAGTTCTTCTGTCCACGCCGGCTCGTCTATCGTTCCTGCCTTTATGTTCACGCTCTACGTCTGCCACTGACCACTACCATGTTGAACTGGCGAGGGAACGCTCCAAGACTGTCACCTCTTTCTACAATCAATCCAGCATTGATATTTCAGCCGAGAAGGTACCTAGTGGGTGATGGGTCCAGGAAGTCTTTTGCCTCTGTCCACTCGTCTTTAAATAATCTGTTAGCAAGTAACCCTAGTGCAACACATAGTAGCACAGTGTTTAAACCTTTCGTCTGTGTTCTTCTGTTTCATATAAGTCGATTCTAGGCATAGAAATGGATTAACCATTTAACTGCTTTCTTTAGGCCTCTGTCCGTCTCACGCCAACAACTATGCTGTACTCAGGAAGATCTCAGGACGGCAGCCATATCCTGGTGAGAGACCTAACGCCTGTCATCTTTGTTAGTTTGGCGGGATCTTTCCTCCTGTCTGTCTCTCATTCCTGTCACTGTCTCTCATTCAGAAAAGTGCTCGGTATTTGCACAAGGAGCTCCCTGTCAGGATTTCACATCGCATTAAAGGTTTCCGCAGCCTTCCGTTCATCATCGGCTGCAATCCGACCATCTTGCACGTGGTACGTCCCTTTTTCCCTATCACATAGAGTTATCATACACTATTTGTATTCTATGGTGCAATATGTTAAGTCTGGTAACTGTAGAACTGTTGAGGTGAGTCCATGGGGTCGATAACTGTTAACAATGTCTTTTGTACCTTCCAGCATGAACTCTACATCAGAGCCTTCCAGAAACTAAGCGAGTATCCCCCGGTGAGTTACACAGATACGACTTGTTATGTAACTAGCACAATTGTGATCTCCAGATAATTCATGTCTTAGTGGTAAGATCAGCTGTCAGTCACTAGTAGACAGCCAAGTGCTGCAGTGCACAAGAATAACAGCACTTCCTGTTTCCCCAGATCACAGACCATGAGGCAGAGAGTCAGTACTGCAAGCTGCTGCGTCAGCTACTTGACGATCACAAGGATGTGGTGACTCAGCTGGCAGAGGGACTAAGAGAGAGCAGGAAACATATCCAGGTACTTGCCTTCACTGGTATTTTAGTATTTCACTTTCCGTACCTGCTGCTCCCATTAAAGGGTACGTCTGCTAATTTTTTAACAATGGCTTTTTTCTATTTAACTGAAGAATAGGAGGTAAATGCGCTATTTCTTACCTCCTGTTCTTCAGTAAAACTTGCAGGAGAAAACTTACCGCCTATAGCTCCAGCGCCCGCTTCTCACTGGCAATCTACCTGACCCCAGTATTGACTTGACTCTATGAGTATTTTCTATAACGTTATCTCCACACCAATTTGGATGTCCCTGATGAAACCTGCTTTTTACCTTGCAGTTTGTTTGCCAGCAAGAGTGAATTACACACAGCCTTCCTGGGACAATGCAAAATATTCAGTTCTGAATATTTTATATTAATTTAAAATCAACTTGTATAGAGACCACGGGGTTTCCTACCTTTAAAACGAGCCATCAACCACCTCTCTACGTGCTCCACAGCCCAAGATATAAAGAAATGACTGACCAGAAAGTTAATGGGTGGGAGGCTGCCTTGACATTCCTGAGGCTTCTCCTGCACAGTGCCGCCGGCGAGCACAGCCTCAGACTCCCTCAGTGTGTGAGGGAGACAGGAAGTCCCTCCTCCTCTCTGCTGTGTAATGTCCTGACAGAGAATGTAAGGGAATCTACAGACCTACTCTCCCACTATACCCGAGTTCTCACTCTGCCTGAAAAGGCTGTTTTCACACAGATTTCTGTAAGGGGGGTCTGAGTGACCCAATTAACCCGCGAGTGGGCAGGGCCAAGGCACGTGCAGGTGGGCGGGGCCAAGACACTCGCAAGTGGGTGGAGTTAAGTCGCCCGTGAGTGGGTGGGGCCACATGGTGCTGTTAGGGAAGGGGCCATGGAGGGGCTGCAAATAGACGGGCCATGGGGTCCATGAGTGGGAGGGACCAGGGGGCTTGCAAGAGGAGGGGGGCTGCAAAGGGAGAAGGAGACATAGGGCAGAGTGACTGTCACATGGTTTCAGAACAGGAAGCAGGAAGTGCAGGGGACCTGGTGATGTTGCTTCCATATGCAAAACAAACAATGAAAATAGATTGCAAAAATTCTCAGAAGAGCAATTCCTATCAATTTACCTAAAGTCATTTTTGGACCACAGTTCCCCTTTAAGTGCTTGTTTTAGAAACACACAGCCTATAAGGCCACAGATAAAGATTCTACATGCACTTGTGTTTCAGCTAGTTACTCTATTGGGATAGTGGTGTTAAGCTCTACTTTTAGCAAGACAGAGCACATGAGGTTGCAGGTTCGATTCCCCAGACTTTTATTTTTTATTAAAGTGTTAATATTATTTTTCTAACAACCATGCTAAACTTTGCAACAAAGAAATTTATTGTTAGGGACAGAAGCATTTAAATATGTTTACACAAAAACTACACTGAAATCTGTGTTCTGTGTCAGAGGGAGGGATGATAAAGAGACTTACCTGACCCGGTCCTCGCCACCTTGGTGCCACCCCCTGCTCCTGTTTTACGCGAAAACAGGAACAGTAAGGCTCTGTTCTGACAGCCACTCTACATCCTGGTAGCATCTGTCAAGTAATAGGGCGTGATGTTGCTTTAACTGACAGTCATGACTAGGAAGAAGCGCCCCAGAGCAGAGGAGGAGCATCGAGGGACCGGGTAGGTAATTGCCATCTTTGCCAATTACGCATAATACAAAATGGGGTTTGGGGGGTGCTCTTCATGACTATAAATAGGGTTTTTTTTTTGCTAGACATGCCCTTTAAGGTTTTTCAGCAAATGATGATTAAGACAATTGCGTAATTAAATGCACACGGCTGGGCAGGTCATGTAAGGGAACTGTAATCTAGTCCAATGATCTCTGAGTCAAGTCAGTTACATAACCACTATAAATACTCCTTGTACCATCATTTTGGCTGCTGTCTCGCAGGCTTTGGCTAAAGATTGCATATCTTCTCTCTCTGGATTGCCCTGAATAAATCATTGTAAATAAGTTGTCCGTCCTGGGAATGAGTTTCATGCCTTTGTGTTTGTTGTTTGATGCTATTTGCTTTTTTATGACCCATGTTGTAAATGGATCTTTGTTAATTGTTAACTGCTCTACATGCTTATTGCAGGATGAGAAAGACATCCGTTACTTCCTGGATAAGACTTTAACCTCACGTCTGGGCATACGAATGTTAGCAACTCACCACTTGGCTCTGCACGAGGACAGAGTATGGATCCGCCCTTTTCTTTATGATGTCATCTATGTGTTTATTGCATCATGCTACACCAGCTATTACATTTGTTTCAATTTTTAAGTTCCAATACCTAGTCCTGCCCCCTTCTTCCATTTCTATACCTCTCTCCCCTTTCTGTCGGCTTCCCCCTGTTCATGTATCTTTTTTTCTTTGCAGCCGGACTTTGTTGGTATTATCTGTACCCGTCTGTCCCCTAAGAAAATAATAGAGAAATGGGTAGACTTCGCTAGGTAATGAAGGGACTGGTGCATGGGGGGTTTGCGGGTGTTGTATGTACGATAGGTCGGTGCCTTCTCTTTTGGGTATTGTATTGTACCTTCTCTTTTGGGTAATTAATCGCCTCTTTTTAAACCTCCTTTGCAGACGTCTTTGTGAACACAAATATGGAAATGCTCCCCGTGTGCGGATAAATGGCCACGTAGCGGCTCGCTTCCCATTCATCCCCATGCCGTTAGATTATATTCTTCCTGAGCTGCTTAAGAACTCCATGCGGTAAGACTGGAAGATTTCTGCTCTTCTTGTTCCTGTCTTAAAGCTCTGAACACTGTAATGATGAGTGTCTTTCCTTTTATCTGTACCTCTAGGGCCACCATGGAAAGTCACCTGGATACTCCCTACAATGTTCCAGACATCTCAATTACCATTGCAAACAACGACATTGACTTTATAATCAGGTAGTTAAAAAGGATTCATAGAGAATATTTACTTTCCAGCTATATAGGGATCACGGTGCCATGTGGACACTGACTGCTTCTCCTACAGACTGCCGCCATGTTTAATTACACCATTTGGCTCTTAAAAAAGGCAAACAAAACTAATGTAATGTGTTTAGAATGTTTAATTTAATTATGTACAGAATCAATGGGAAATGGTGAAAGGGTTTGTATCACTTCTTAGGATTCCATATTTACCCTTTAATTGGTTTATAGATGGGTCTGGTATCTCTGGTTCCTTCAAATATTTTTGCCCGATAATCCTTAGAGGGAGAAATGGCTCCTTGTTTCTGAAGGTGTCCATTCATTAGAATCGACCAATCCTGTGACATTCAATCAATTCTTCCGGAACCATCTTTCCCTGTTCTTCTTTGGGACCGACCTACAATTGCAAGGTCCTGCCTGGCCCATTCATTTTGCGATCCTTTGTTGGTTACCAAGAATAACCAGAAAAGGCTTTTCCAGAAGAATTGATTGGATGTTCTAATGTATGGGCACCTTTAGATTATGTGGGCAATGCTATTTATAGCAAAACATTTTAAAGGAGAATTATACTAATGTAGTAACTGACTTCTTTAAGACTCCTCCCACAGTCATTGTCACTGACAATTCTCCCATCTCATGGAGAATATATGTTAATGATGGAGGAGGAGCTAGAAAGCAGTCACTTACTGCATGAGTATAATTCTCCTTTGAAGGCTTTACCTCGTTTTTTGCTCTCTGGAGGGCCTTTTGCTCCTTTAAGCCAACCTCACATTAAGCTATATAGCTGGCTAGTATTTAATGATACATGTGTGTGTGACAGTGCCATATGCTGATTTGTTTTGACCCATAGAAAATGTTAAGCCTGTTGGCCCATTATTACCAGGCTGAGCAGGGGGCATGGGTTCTTACCATCACTGGGTTTAGAGCAGGCTGTTGGCAGTTGTCCGACTGATTTCTTTCTTTGCAGGATCTCGGACCGAGGAGGGGGCATAGCACATGATCTCTTGGAACGAGTGATGGATTACCATTTCACCACAGCAGAGGCCGGCACTCAGGATTCTCGTGTGAACCTCGGGTTTGGAAACATGGTGGACATGGTGAACAGTGGTCAGTCAGGGCCTATGCATGGGTAAGAGAATTGTGTACATTGTGACTCAAATTCTTACTGTTCTTAACTCCCGTGTGTCTCTTTTCCACAAATATCACATCCTGGCAAATGATGTTATATTAATAAATATGCAGGGGCATAACTAGGAATTACTGGGCCCCCCAGCAAAACTATGATAGGGGCCCATATCCCTGCTTGATCCGCAGTGAATTTCTGGGAGGAGACTGTATCTGTCATAGGGAAAGTAGGAAGATGGGGCCCCTGCAGGCTCCTCTGGTAGTTACTCCCCTGTAAATATGTTATCTCCCTTCTGTTATCTGTAGAATATAATGAATTGCTGCGCTATAACTTCATAGGGACGGTATATCTGACTTTTTACTTTGTTAGGGAGGTCAGAGTGAGTGCTCCTACTTCCTGTTCTTACTGATAAGGCAAGCACTAGAGTTCTTAAAGTGTCACTGGCCAATAGGTCCTCCAATGTCTACTGCAGGCTTGCATTAAAGGACAATTATACTCCCTCTCCTCTTCTCACTACCTTATGTGCCCAGGGTGTCCTCCCCCAAGATAAATAATACTTACCCAAGATTCCTTTGTCCCTATTCTCTATTACGGGGTTTGCAGACTGTCTGCAATCTGGCCAATGATCATAGGGCATCTTCCCATTGGTCCTATCACTGACGGTCTGGAAGGCGGAGTTACTCTGGGGGAATGAAGGAATCTTTAGGTAACTATTTATTACTTGGCTTATTAATTGTACCCAGGGATGAGGACGTAGAGATTCCGGTATTTGTAAGGGGGAGGGGGAGATTTTAAGACTATAATTGTCCTTTAAGTCTTAGAACTTCCTTCCTGACAATCGTACATTTTTTTAATGCCATTGTAGATCTCCTTTAAGGATCCTGTTTATAATTTATAAAGTTACCAGCACGGCCCTGGACCTTTTGTGTATGTAAATCACGTTGCACACTAGTGAAGGAGTAAACAAATACAGCTGTTTGTTAACTTGGTCACCTCGGTGTGTTAACTGATGCTTTAATGCACAGACGTGTCATGTAGACGGGATAGAGGGTGCGGAGGAGTTCCCTTGCCATTGGCCCAGTCAGAGTACAAGGTATGGCCGTAGGCTGGTGGATATTGGCCTCAACGCTGTCAGCAATTCATTATTCCTGTTACAACACTGAAAGTAATAAGTCAGTGGTCCAGGGTGCTGGATTGGTCTAATTTAAAGGTCTTAGTTCCTCACTGTCAGTCAAATATTTACTCCAAATTCCAAGGCTTCCCTGAGTCCTATTTTAAGTCCAAAACCAGTTTAAGTACATGGATCCAGTTCAGGTACATGGATCCAGTTCAGGTACATGGATCCAGTTCAGGTACATGGATCCAGTTCAGGTACATGGATCCAGTTCAGGTACATGGTTCCATTTCAGGTACATGGATCCAGTTCAGGTACACGGTTCTATTTCAGGTACATGGATTCAGTTCAGGTACATGGATTCAGTTCAGGTACATGGATCCAGTTCAGGTACATGGATCCAGTTCAGGTACATGGTTCCATTTCAGGTACACGGATCCAGTTCAGGCACACGGATCCAGTTCAGGTACACGGATCCAGTTCAGGTACACGGTTCCAGTTCCGGTACACGGTTCCAGTTCCGGTACACGGTTCCAGTTCCGGTACACGGTTCCAGTTCCGGTACACGGTTCCAGTTCCGGTACACGGTTCCAGTTCCGGTACACGGTTCCAGTTCCGGTACACGGATCCAGTTCAGGTACACGGTTCCAGTTCAGGTACACGGATCCAGTTCCGGTACACGGATCCAATTCAGGTACACGGTTCCGGTTCCGGTACACGGTTCCGGTTCCGGTACACGGTTCCAGTTCCGGTACACGGTTCCAGTTCCGGTACACGGTTCCAGTTCCGGTACACGTTTCCAGTTCCGGTACACACGTTCCAGTTCCGGTACACGTTCCAGTTCGGTCACGGTTCCAGTTCCGGTACACGGCTCCAGTTCCGGTACACGGCTCCAGTTCCGGTACACGGCTCCAGTTCCGGTACACGGCTCCAGTTCCGGTACACGGCTCCAGTTCAGGTACACTGCTCCAGTTCAGGTACACGGTTCCAGTTCAGGTACAAGGCTACAGTTCAGGTACACGGATCGTCATGATTTAAACACTACACAAAATGTAATGGGAAAGCCACTTTGTCTAAAATAATTCCACCTGTGCCCTGTCGGCTGTTATTACCTGATTATGTTAATGAGGGGGATTTTTGGCAAATGTTGTATGTTCGGATTAATTCTTCTCTTTCCGGAGATCTTTCTTTGGATTTCACCAATGGTAACAAATCTCTGTTTCATTTTTCCTTTCCTAGTTTTGGGTTTGGACTCCCCACCTCCCGAGCTTACGCCGAATATCTTGGTGGATCCCTGTGTATCCAGTCCCTCCAGGGTATAGGCACGGACGTGTACTTGCGCCTCAAGCATATCGATGGTAAAGAGGAGAGTTTCCGCATCTAAAGAGTTTCTGGCCTATCGCTGGACCTTTCAGGCGTTGGAGGAGTTAGAAGTCCCAATTCTGCTTGCTGGCTTGTGGGATATTTTTGGTGCAATATTCCTTGCCTCCTTGTTTCCTTGGTTACCTAACATTTCATCACCAACAAGCAATTAGTCAACAAGAAGACCGCAGCCTGTCTGGGCAAGTGTATCCATTGCCTGACTAATGGCGACGCCTCCTGTACGTGATGAACTGCTGGGATGAAATCTGAGCTGCCTAATCCATTCAAATAATAATAAAAATACCAGCGTAACAAAGGCAGACGAAACTTCAGCTCCGTAAGACTGCAACCGATGTATGCAACTGTCTTTATGAACCTATTTGACATGGTTTTATTTTTGCAGTAAATAGACAAAGAGTCGAACCTCTGCGTTTTCATTGAAGACTCCAAGTGGCACCCAGCTGCCTTCAAAGGATTCATTGTGGCTCCACCGTAGAGATTTCTGGTCAGGTTTATCATGTTTTGTGGAACGTCACCGAAACCTTTTCATGGAGAAAAACAGATCATTAAACTCTATGGATATAAGTTGTCTCGTCCGTTTGGTTTCCTGGCCTGGGGAACCAATGATTTGCATCTCTCGCCTTCTAAATAACAGCCAAGTGTCACTTGTTTGGAACACCCATGGGCTGTTAAACTTGGGAGCCAAATCAAATACAATTTTGGGAATTTCGCCACCTATTTTCTTTCTTTCCCTTACAACTGCCGCTCTCCTTATTTCTACCTGCCATTAACCAGTCCCCAAAGGAGTTAGCAAGACTGAACCAACATTACAGTTTGACACATCCAAAGTAAAGCAGTACTTTTATGTTTGGCCACTAGATGTCTCTGCAGACAGCCATATAATGTGTGTGTGTATTTGCATTAATTACTGTTATGTTGTGGTATTCTTTTTTTTTTTTTTTTTTTTTTCAGCACATGTCTTGGCAGTGACCTAAGGATGTTATATTGTTATATTATAACTGTAATGGATATTATTGACACAAAACATTGGTATTATCTGCCACATTTTGTGTTGTCTCTGTTTTGCAATAAAGACAGTAGTAGGGGCGAATCTGTCACTTCTGCCCCTTGTTAACCGAGTTCTCAGGAAGAGAGAAATCACTACGAATATGGATCCTGTGGGTACATCTTGTAACCTTCACCGTTAATGAACGGGATCCATTGATAACTCTAAAAATAATGTAGGTCTCCCTATTAAGAAATTTACCATAGAATTTCCAAGCAGAGCATGGTCTGCCATATTTTCCCTGGTCAATGAAGCATGTTTAGGATCCGCCCACTCATTTGCCGACCAATCATAGAAGTTGGACTATCTAGCATTGGGGGGGTTGGATGTCTCTTTAAAACTTTGAAAAGATTAAGGCAGCATATTGCTGTATTGATGCCTTACCTTTTCTAAAGCTGACATTTTAACTTCTCCTTGAAATTCCATTGGCTTATCCCTGCTGATGGCAACTCTAAGGACTTATCTTTGAAACGGAGGCCTCCTGTTTTTTAAAAAGCCGAATGTTGCCTTGGTTAAAAAGCCTACACCAAAGTAGAGGCTAATATTTCTTCACCGGTGATTTCTCCATTCATTCTGAGACCTTTTGGGTACGGCGGGCCGTGGACAATTCTCTGGGTCCCTACAGAGGGAGGAAGATCAAATTCTGCATTCGCAGCGTCCGTACTTTTGATCTTTTTAAATTATTTATAAGGCCTCTTACCTCTACCTGCTCTCAAAGAGGAGTCCGGTTAAGCTATGGACAATGCAAATGCAACCAGCCTTTTAGCCTTGGAGGGGCGCTCGTCTTCCCTGCGCATGTAAGGACAACACATAGAGGGAATCGGATGGAATATAAATTGCAAACACTCCTGTAACATTAAATCTGTCGCTTTGTCTTGTAGACGTGGAGTTTGTTGCATTGGATATTCTGTGATTTCGATCTGACAATCATATAGCGTTTGTTAATCCTGTTGCTATAAAAGGGTTAACAGGCCTTTAACGTTCATTTCTGTACGTCACCAGTAAGTGTCGGTCCTTTGCGGGAACATCATACAATAAGCTGATATAACTGCTGCCTAATGGATGCACAGAGCCAACCAAATCCATTCCCCTGTCTACCGTCCATAAAAAACAATGATTCATTTAACTATACTGAGTCTGTTTGACAATGTTGTTTATGATTTAAGCCCTTGGTGTCATTGTAGCTCCTATTTTACCAATTAAAGGGATGATATTGCACAATATCAGTGTTTATAAAGACTGTTTATCCTTGTTGCTGTAAGCATGGCGTCAACTTTCTTCTGCTTAAATTTACGAAGGTTTCACAGGGCTGTGTTTTTCCTGTTTTTATGTTAATGTCAACCCCCAAAATGGGCAACCTCGCTGAGCTTTCGCATCGCTGAAAAGAAGATTCGCTATGGAGACTCTGCAGTCATTGGCTGTGATGTCATTTGTTATGCTGGTGATGTCATCTGTCATGGTCATAACTGCAGCATATACTCGGAAAAATCTGGGAGCTGCTGTTAAGATGCACCAAAAACCAGGAAGGATTTCTCTGTTTAACACCACTTATCAGCGGTGTGAGTATTTCGCGTCTAGGCTTTTGGGAGGTGCGCTACCTGTATGCAAAATTTGATTTTAGGGTTGGATGTGCTCTTTAATTAACACCCTGTGGCTTTAAAATCTGAATTTTTGTTTTAATGTGACTCTCCAGTATAGACTGGACAAGATCTGTCCCGACTTAGCGAGCGGTCGTCCGAGACAAATCACTGTTGGTATAGGATCGGCCGTGATTTACCAACATTCATGATCGCCCCTTCATCCAATCCAGACAAACTGGTGATATTTCCAGCTGGCAGACCTATATACAATAATATTGGTCGGTCGTCCAGGAATATTGTATGGTCTGTACCCAGTCTTACTTTGATGGTAAAGAGACCTGTGCCTGAAAACCTTTTGAATCACAATTTCTCTCCGCTGGAGTGTTTAATGTATTGACCACAGGATGTCGCTATAGAATAGACTTTCTGCAGAGATACAATCTTTAAAGGCACAGATTGCTGGAAACAATGTTTAAATGCATGGGGTCTTTACTAATTAGCAAGAATCCAATTAAGATTGAGTCACATTAGCACTAATTTGGGTACTTTTGGGGGACTTTATTCCAGAATGTTATGGTAAATAGGTCGATTGGACCTATGAAAAGTGTCATTACCTTTATACACTAAGAGATGAGTACTGTAGGATAAGGTGGTACTTTTTTTATTATGGACTAACAGTTCATTATTACAGACAAGCTTTTCGAGAGATCCACTTCTCTCTTTCTCAGGTCAAGCAGTAGGTGTGTCTCTCGAAAGCTTGTCTGTAAAAATGAATTGTCAGTCCATAATAAAAAGTTATCACCCTATCCTACAGTACTCATCTCTTAGTGTATGCTACTGGACTAATACGTCTACAACCATTTTATCTATTACCTTTATTGTAAGATCTGGAACTGTATCCCAGTGTTTCAGGATTACAGTATATTTATAGGAGGAAATGAATGAGTTTAGCGGATAAGTTAAAACTAAATAAGGAGAATGGAGGAGATTGGATAAAAATTACTTATTGAGAAGTCAGTGGTAAGTCACACTTTAAGGGGGGCTGTACAGTAATTTCTCTGGATGATTGTACACCATCACAGGTATTCTACATTGATATTCCTATTCATTAATGGGCATGGTGAGTACAAAGTATCTCTGTGTTTACTCTTTATACCAAATTGTTTAAGAATATAGTCTCCGTTATGTCAATGTATTCATTTGAGTTGACTCAATAAAGAAGGAATTGGGAGTTATTGTGGACAATAGACTTAGTATCTCTAAGGCTGGGTACACTCCAGCAGATATATTCAGCCGCCCAACCAATCCGCGGCACTTTCGGTTGGTTGGCTAAAACTATCTGTTGGTGTGGGGTGGACGGCTGCAGCCACTATTACCGCATCCGACAGACCTTTGTCCCGGGCTAGCGCTCGTTTTGTCGGGACAAATAGTCTGTTCGTGTGTGTCCAGCCTAAAGCGTCAGGCAGCATCTGCTAAAGCAAAAAAAACCCCAACTTGAATAAGCGTAGAGTCAAAGGAGCAGGGCATAATTGCGTATCCTATGCGCATAGCGTACAAAGTCCGTCGGGACACAGCGAGAGATTGGGTAAGCTCCTTTACCTCCCGTTCTTCAATAAAACTGAATGGCGCAAAATGATTTCAGCAGTGGAGATTCCCTTTCACTAAGTAAGAATTGTAATGCGAAGGTTTCAACTTGATGTTTGGCTTTGGCTCTTCGTGCAAACTTTCTACGGGTAATCGTCTGCAGTCATTGCTTCTCCAGCATAGGCTTAGATAATATCTACCTGGACTGTTACTGAGTTGTCTAGCCTCGCCCCTGACCGTGCTATCACGTACTGACTGTCTCACCCCTGACCGTGCTATCACGTACTTACTGTCTCACCCCTGACCGTGCTATCACGTACTAACTGTCTCGCCCCTGACCGTGCTATCACGTACTTACTGTCTCACCTCTTTCTAACCTCAACGCTGAGAGTGAATGATTGTAATGATCTATGGGAAATCCTACAACGCATTCCGCTCTCACAAAGTTCTAACTTTACCTAATATACGCAGGTTGCGTGCCCTGTGTACATATGGCAATCCCCTTTCTAACCTCCCATCACGGGGATCATTTCATAACTGCGGAAATAACCGGGGAATATAAATGTGTTCTATATTTAGATGCAGCGTATCCATTGTATCTATTGTTTGCCAAGAATGCGTTGGGTGCTTGAGGTTTCCAGAATGTTAACAAATAAGCTGGAATTCTACACACTTCACCTTTTTCATTGCTGAAACTCCTCTTATTAAACCCACTTGGGCAATGTTAGGAACATTGGCTTCTGGCCCTTGTGCAAACCTTTAGTGCAGTTAAATTAGGTTAATAGGAAAAAGGTTAAAGGGGAAGTAGTATCCTGATGTACATTTATTTTTCTTTTAGGTATTTCAATGAAAATTATTTGCAATAGGTTATTCCACCCAGGGCTATTGGGGCAAATTTATAAAGCAGCAGTTTGTATTGACCAAACCTGCTAATTTGACTTCATTCATTCATTTAATTAGTACATTAAGTTAATACCAATGCAGTAAATATTGTGGCTTAATAAATATTCAGAATATGTATGTGTTTTTCCTTTTTGGTAGGAATAATCATGTTTACTGTGAGGAGTTATTGTCATGCAATGAAACAGTGCCCTCTTCTGGCAAATTTGGGTATCTAGCAAGGGTTTCTCCAACATGGAAATTACAAGCAAAAAATCTTTGAAGAACCCATAAAAGAGAGACTACTTTATGAAATGATGATAGAGACTACTTTTATGAGAATGATGATAGAGACTACTGCATGAGAATATATGATAGAGACTACTGTATGAGAATAATAATAGAGACTACTGTATGAGAATAAGTGATAGAGACTACTGTATGAGAATGAACAATAGAGACTACTGTGAGAATAAGGATAGAGACTACTGTATGAGAATAATGATAGAGACTACTGTATGAGAATAAGGATAGATACTACTGTATGAGAAATAACAATAGAGACACTGTGTGAGAATAAGGATAGAGACTACTGTGTGAGATAAGGATAGAGACTACTGTGTGAGAATAAGGATAGAGACTACTGTATGAGAATAAGGATAGAGACTACTGTATGAGAATAATGATAGACTACTGTATGAGAATAAGGATAGAGACACTGTATGAGATAAGGATAGAGACTACTGTATGAGAATAAGGATAGAGACTACTGTATGAGAATAATGATAGAGACTACTGTGTGAGAATAACATAGAGACTACTGTGTGAGAATAAGGATAGAGACTACTGTGTGAGAATAAGGATAGAGACTACTGTGTGAGAATAAGGATAGAGACTACTGTATAGAATACAATAAAGAATACTGTATAGATAAGGATAGAGACTACTGTATGAGAATAAGGATAGATACTACTGTATGAGAATAAGAATAGAGACTACTGTATGAGAATATGATAGAGACTACTGTGTGAGAATAAGGATAGAGACTACTGTATGAGAATAAGGATAGAGACTACTGTATGAGAATAAGGATAGATACTACTGTGTGAGAATAAGGATAGAACTACTGTATGAGAATAATGATAGGAGACTACTGTATGAGAATAAGGATAGAGACTACTGTATGAGAATAAGGATAGACTACTGTTATGAGATAAGGATAGAGACTATACTGTATGAGAATAAGGATAGAGACTACTGTGTGAGAATAAGGATAGAGACTACTGTATGAGATTAAGGATAGAGACTACTGTGTGAGAATAAGGATAGACTACTGTGTGAGAATAAGGATAGAGACTACTGTATGAGAATAAGGATGAGACACTGTGTGAGATAAGGATAGAGACTACTGTGTAAATAAGATAAGACTATGTGAGATAAGG
Source organism: Hymenochirus boettgeri (assembly GCA_019447015.1). Taxonomy (NCBI): domain Eukaryota; kingdom Metazoa; phylum Chordata; class Amphibia; order Anura; family Pipidae; genus Hymenochirus; species Hymenochirus boettgeri. Next base: position 879,937 of record JAACNH010000011.1, on the reverse strand, counting down.
AGATAGAGACTACTGTGTGAGAATAGGATAGAGACTCTGTGTGAGATAAGGATAAGACTACTGTGTGAGAATAGATAGAGACTACTGTGTGAGAATAAGAATAGAGACTACTTTGTGAAGACTAACAATAGAGACTACTGTGAGAATAGGATAGAGACTACTGTATGAGATAAGGATAGAGACTACTGTTGAAATAAGGATAGAGACTACTGTATGAGATAAGGATATAGACTCTGTGTGAAGAATAAGGATAAGACTACTGTATGAGAATAGGATAGAGACACTGTGTGAGAATAAGGATAGAGACTACTGTATGAGAATAAGATAGAGACTACTGTATGAGAATAAGGATAGAGACTTACTGTGTGAGAATAAGATAAGACTACTGTGTGAGAATAAGGATAGACTACTGTGTGAGAAATAAGATAGAGACTACTGTATGAGAATAAGGATAGAGACTACTGTATGAGAATAGGATAGAGACTACTGTGTGAGAATAAGGATAGAGCCTACTGTGTGAGAATAAGGATAGATACTACTGTATGAGAATAAGGATAGAGACTACTTTGTGAGAATAAGGATAGAGACTACTGTGTGAGAATAATGATAGACTACTGTGTGAGAATAAGATAGACTACTGTGTGAGAATAAGGATAGAGACTACTGTGTGAGAATAAGGATAGACTACTGTGTGAGAATACGTAGAGAGACTACTGTGTGAGAATAAGGATAGAGACTACTGTATGAGAATAAGGATAGAGACTACTGTGTAAGAACAAGGATAGAGACTACTGTGTGAGAATAAGGATAGAGACTACTGTATGAGAATAAGGATAGAGACTACTGTTGTAAGAACAAGGATAGAGACTACTGTGTGAGAATAAGAGATAGAGACTACTGTATGAGAATAAGGATAGAGACTACTGTATGAGAATAATGATAGAGACTACTGTGTGAGAATAAGGATAGAGACTACTGTGTGAAAGAGAATGATAGAGACTATGTGTGAGAATAAGGATAGAGACTACTGTGTGAGAATAAGGATAGAGACTACTGTATGAGAATAAGGATAGAGAGACTACTTGTGTAAGAAAAGGATAGAGACTACTGTGTGAGAAAGGATAGAGACTACTGTTTGAGAATAAGGATAGAGACTACTGTGTGAGAAAAGGATAGAGACTACTGTATGAGAATAAGGTATAGAGACTACTGTATAGAATAAAGGATAGAGACTCTGTATGAGAATAAAAATGAGACTACTGTATGAGAATAAGGATAGAGACTACTGTATGAGAATAGGAAGAGACTCCTGTGTGAACAAGGATAGAGACTACTGTTGAGAAATAGGATAGAGACTACTGTGTGAGAATAAGGATAGAGACTACTTGTGTGAGAAAATGATAAGACTAAGTGTGAGAATAAAGGTAGAGACTACTGTATGAGAATAAGGATAGAGACTACTGTGTGAGAATAAGGATAGAGACTACTGTGTGAGAATAAGGATAGAGACTACTGTATGAGAATAAGGATAGACTACTGTATGAGAATAAGGATAGAGACTACTGTATGAGAATAACAATAGAGACTACTGTGAGAATAAGGATAGAGACTACTGTGTGAGAATAAGGATAGAGACTACTGTGTGAGAATAAGGATAGAGACTACTGTATGAGAATAAGGATAGAGCTACTGTGTGAGAATAATGATAGGGACTACTGTATGAGAATAAGGATAGAGACTACTGTATGAGAATAATGATAGAGGGACTACTGTATGAGAATAAGGATAGAGACTACTGTGTGAGAATAAGGATAGAGACTACTGTATGAGAATAAGGATAGAGACTACTGTATGAGAATAAGGAATAGAGGTATAGACTACGTTGAGAATAGGATAGAGACTACTGTATGAAATAAGGATAGAGACTACTGTGTGAGAATAAGGATAAGACTACTGTGTGAGAATAAGGATAGAGACTACTGTGTGAGAATAAGGATAGAGACTACTGTATGAGAATAAGGATAGACTACTGTATGAGAATAAGGATAGACTACTGTATGAGAATAATGATAGAGACTACTGTGTGAGAATAGGATATAGACTACTGTTGTGAGATAAGGATAGAGACACTGTGTGAGAATAAGGATAGAGACTACTGTGTGAGAATAAGGATAGAGACTACTGTGTGAGAATAAGGATAGAGACTATACTGTGTGAGAATAAGGATAGAGACTACTGTGTGAGAATAAGGATAGAGACTACTGTATTAGAATAAGGATAGAGACTACTGTGTGAGAATAAGGATAGAGACTACTGTGTGAGATAAGAATAGAGACTACTGTGTGAGAATAACAATAGAGACTACTGTGAGAATAAGGATAGAGACTACTGTATGAGAAAATGATAGAGACTACTGTATGAGAATAAGGATAGATACTACTGTATGAGAATAACATAGACTACTGTATCTAGCAGGTTTCCAACTGGAATTACAGCAAAAATCTTGAACCATAAAGAGAGACTACTTTATGAGAATGATGATAGAGACTACTTTATGAGAATGATGATAAGACTACTGCATGAGAATAATGATAGAGACATGCATGGGAATAATGATAGAGACTACTGTATGGATAAGGAAAGAGACTACTGTATTAGAATGACGATAGAGAGACCACTGCATGGGAAATAGGATAAGACTACTGTATGAGATAATAATAGAGACTACTGTGAGAATAAGGATAGAGACTACTGTATGAGAATAATGATAGAGACTACTGTTATGGAGAAAATAAGATAGAGACTACTGTATGAGAATAAGTATGAACTACTGTTATAGAATAACATAGAGACTACTGTGATAATAGGATAGAGACTACTGTTGAGATAATGATAGAGAACTAGTATGAGAATAAGGATAGAGACTACTGTATGAGAATAAGGATAAGAGACTACTGTATGAGAATAAGGATAGAGACTACTGTGTGAGAATAAGGATAGAGACTACTGTGAGAATAAGGATAGAGACTCTGTATGAGAATAAGGATAGAGACTACTGTGAGAATAAGGATAGAGACTACTGTGTGAGAATAAGGATAGAGACTACTGTGTGAGAATAAGGATAGAGACTACTGTGGAGAATAGGATAGAGACTATGTATGAAATAAGGAGAGAGACTACTGTGTGAAATAAGGATAGAGACTACTGTGAGAATAAGGATAGAGACTACTGTATGAGAATAAGATAGAGACTACTGTTATGAGAATAGGATAGAGACTACTGTGTGAGAATAAGGATGAGAGCTACACTGTGTGAGAATAAGGATGAGACTACTGTATGAGAATAAGGATAGAGACTACTGTGTGAGAATAAGGATAGAGACTACTGTGTTGAGAATAAGGATAGAGCTACTGTGTGAGAATAAGGATAGAGACTACTGTGTGAGAATAAGGATAGAGACTACTGTGTGAGAATAAGGATAGAGACTACTGTATGAGAAAAGGATAGAGACTACTGTGTGAGAATAAGGATAGAGCTAATAACTGTGTGAGAATAAGGATAGACTACGTGTGAGAATAAGGATAGAGACTACTGTTGAGAAAGGATAGAGACTACTGTATGAATAATGATAGAGACTACTGTATGAGAATAAGGATAGAGATTACTGTGTGAGAATAAGGATAGAGATTACTGTGTGAGAATAAGGATAGAGACTACTGTGTGAGAATAAGGATAGAGACTACTGTGTGAGAATAAGAATAGAGACTACTGTGTGAGAATAAGGATAGAGCCTACTGTGTGAGAATAAGGATAGAGACTACTGTATGAGAATAAGGATAGACTACTGTGTGAGAATAAGGATAGAGACTACTGTGTGAGAACAAGGATAGAGACTACTGTGTGAGAACAAGGATAGAGCCTACTGTGTGAGAATAAATAGAGACTACTGTGTGAGAATAAGGATAGAGACTACTGTGTGAGAACAAGGATAGAGACTACTGTGTGAGAACAAGGATAGAGACTACTGTGGTGAGAATAAGGATAGAGACTACTGTATGAGAAATAAGGATAGAGACTACTGTATGAGAATAAGGATAGAGACTACTGTATGAGAATAAGGATAGGACTACTGTATGAGAATAACAATAGAGACTACTGTGTGAGAATAAGGATAGAACTACTGTGTGAGAATAAGGATAGAGACTACTGTATGAGAATAAGGTAGAGCCTACTGTGTGAGAATAAGGATGGGACTACTGTGTGAGATAAGGATAGAGACTACTGTATGAGAATAGGATAGAGACTACTGTATGAGAATAAGGATAGAGACTACTGTATAGAATAACAATAGAGACTACTGTGTGAGAATAAGGATATAGACTACTGTGTGAGAATAAGGATAGAGACTACTGTATGAGAATAAGGATAGAGCCTACTGTGTGAGAATAAGGATAAGACTACTGTATGAGAATAAGGATAGAGACTACTGTATGAGAATAAGGATAGAGACTACTGTATGAGAATAAGGATAGAGACTACTGTATGAGAATAACAATAGAGACTACTGTGTGAGAATAGGATAGAGACTACTGTGTTAGAATAAGGATAGAGACTACTGTAAGAATAAGGATAGACCTACTGTGTGAGAATAAGGATAGAGACTACTGTATGAGAATAAGGATAGAGCCTACTGTGTGAATAGATAGAGACTACTGTGTGAGAATAAGGATAGAGACTACTGTATGAGAATAAAGATAGAGACTACTGTATGAGAATAAGGATAGAGACTACTGTGTAGAATAAGGATGAGACTCTGTTGAGAATAAGATAGAGACTACTGTATGAGAATAAGATAGAGACTACTATGTATGAGAATAAGAATAGAGACTACTGTATGAGAATAATGATAGAGACTACTGTGTGAGAATAAGGATAGAGACTACTGTATGAGAATAAGAATAGAGACTACTGTTGAGAATAAGGATAGAGACTACTGTATGTAGAATAAGGATAGAGACTACTGTATGAGAATAAGGATAGACTACTGTATGAGAATAAGGATAGAGACTACTGTGTGAGAATAAGGATAGAGACTACTGTATGAGAAAGAGGATAAGATACTGTGTGAGAATAAGGATAGAGACTACTGTATGAGAATAAGGATAGAGACTACTGTATGAGAATAAGGATAGAGACTACTGTATGAGAATAAGGATAGACTACTGTGTGAGAATAAGGATAGAGACTACTGTGTGAGAACAAGGATAGAGACTACTGTGTGAGAAAAGGATAGAGACTACTGTGAGATAGGAAGAGACTACTGTATGAGAATAAGGATAGAGCTACTGTGTGAGAATAGGATAGAGACTACTGTGTGAGATAAGTAGAATGTATGGAATAGACAGATAGAGATACGATACTGATAGAATAAGGATAGAGACTACTGTGTGAGAAAGGATAGAGACTACTGTGTGAGAATAAGGATAGAGACTACTGTATGAGAATAAGGATAGAGACTACTGTATGAGAATAAGGATAGAGACTACTGTATGAGAATAAGGATAGAGACTACTGTATGAGAATAAGGATAGAGACTCTGTATGAGAATAAGGATAGAGACTACTGTGTGAGAATAAGGATAGAGACTACTGTATGAGAATAAGGATAGAGACTACTGTGTGAGATAAGGATAGAGCTACTGTATGAGAATAAGGATAGAGACTACTGTATGAGAATAAGGATAGAGACTACTGTATGAGAAATAAGATAAGACTACTGTGGAGAATAAGGAATAGATACTTGTATGAGAATAAGGATAGACTACTGTGTGAGAATAAGGATAGAGACTACTGTTTGAGATAAGGATAGACTACTGTGTGAGAATAGATAGAGACTATAATGAGCATAGTAATAGAGACTACTGTATGAGAATAAGATAGAGACTACTGTATGAGAATAAGGATAGAGACTACTGTATGAGAATAAGGATAGAGACTACTGTATGAGAATAGATAGACTACTGTATGAGAATAAGGATAGAGACTACTGTATGAGAATAAGTATAGAGACTACTGTATGAGAATAAGATAGAGACTACTGTTGAGAATAAGATAGAGACTACTGTATGAGAATAAGGATAGAGACTACTGTATGAGAATAAGGATAGAGACTACTGTATGAGAATACGATATAGACTACTGTATGAGAATAAGGATAGAGACTACTGTGTGAGAATAAGGATAGAGACTACTGTGTGAGAATAGAGGATAGAGACTACTGTATGAGAATAAGGATAGAGACTACTGTGTGAGAATAAGGATAGAGACTACTGTTTGAGAATAAGGATAGAGACTACTGTGTGAGAACAAGGATAGAGACTACCGTGTAAGAACAAGGATAGAGACTACCGTGTGAGAATAAGGATAGAGACTACTGTATAGAATAAGATAGAGACTACTGTATGAGAATAATGATAGAGACTACTGTATGAGAATAAGGATAGAGACTACTGTATGAGAATAACGATGATAGAGAGACTACTGTATGAGAATAATGACAGAGACTACTGTATGAGAATAAGGATAGAGAACTACCTTAATAACAAGTGATGAGACTACGTGTAAGAAACAAGGATAGAGACTACTGTGTGAGAATAAGGATAGAGACTACTGTGTAGAATAAGGAATAGAGACTACTGTATAGAATAAGATAGAACTACTTGATGAGAATAAGATAGACTACTGTGTGAGAATAAGGTAGAGCCTACTTGTGTGAAAGAAAGAATAAGACTACTGTGTGAGAAAGGATAGAGACTACTGTGTAAGAAAAGGATAGAGACTACTGTGTGAGAATAAGGATAGAGACTACTGTATGAGAATAAGGATAGAGACTACTGTATGAGAATAAGGATAGAGACTACTGTATGAGAATAATGATAGACTACTGTATGAGATAACGATGGAGAGACTACTGTATGAGAATAACGACAGAGACTACTGCATGAGAATAAAGATAGACTACTGTATGAGAATAAAAATAGAGACTACTACTGTATGAGATAAATAAACTACGTATGAGTAAGTAGAGACTACTGTATGAGAATAATGATAGAGACTACTGTATGAGAATAATGATAGAGACTACTGTATGAGATAAGGATAGAGACTACTGTATGAGATAAGGATAGAGACTACTGTATGAGGATAAGGATAGACTACTTTTGAGATATAGAGAGACTAACGTATGATAATAATGTAGAGACTACTGTATGAGAATAAGATAGAGCTCTGTTGAGAAAGAAGAGACTACTGTATGAGAATAATGATAGAGCTACTTGTATGAAATAATGATAGAGACTACTGTATGAGGATAAGGATAGAGACTACTGTATGAGGATAAGGATAGAGACTACTGTATGAGGATAAGGATAGAGACTACTGTATGAGAATAATGATAGAGGACTACTGTTATGAGAAAAGGATAGAGACTACTGTATGAGGATAAGGATAGAGACTACTGTATGAGAAGAAGGATAGAGACTACTGTATAGAATAATGATAGAGACTACTGGTATGAGAATAATGATAGAGAGACTACTGTATGAGAATAATGATAGAGACTACTGATAGAATAAGATAAAGGACTATGTATGAGAAAGGATAGAGACTACTGTATGAGAATAGATAGAACTACTGTTTGAGAATAATGATAAGACTACTGATGAGGATAAGATGAGACTACTGTATGAAAAAGGATAGAGACTACTGTATGAGAATAATGATAGAGACTACTGTATGAGAATAAGGATAGAGACTACTGTATGAGAATAATGATAGAGAGAATACTGTATGAGAATAAGGATATAGCAAAAGCTTGTTATAGATTCGGTCCTTCGCTTTCCTTTTCTTTTGTCCTGGCTCCGTCTTCTTACTTGTCATAGCAGTCAATCTAGTCATTGTGTATGACTGCAGCAGACTGTTCTGTCTCCTTTGAGCATGTGCAAGCTTGTAAAAGCTCAGACAGCTTTGAGAAGAGGTGACAACTTAGGGAGAAGAGTAGACATTGGAGTCTGCAATCAATATCAGGCTTCAGCATCATTAACCAGGTAAGTAAAGTTTGTCATCTTAAACATATGGAGGTAATTATGAAGTTTCATATGGGGGTAAACTTGCCTTTATCTTGTACAAGCTTATCTCTTTATTGTATGGACTGAGCAGTGTGATTGTTTCCCATCAGACAAACAGCGCCAGTCACAGTGAACAATCAGTAAACATCCAGTTACCACTCAGAAACCATAACCTGGGCTTGTAAAGCTATCGTTACTCTGTACAGCTAGCCATACATGAATCAATTGTGTTACATCAATTTACATTGAAACTTGCTGGTAAAGTAAATTTGCATTCCGATGAAATCAGTGAATCGATCGTAGAACCACATGATCCGAATGGACTGAAACAATCACATTAACTTAAAGTTAATCACATGCAAGAAACAAATGATTTTTAAATTGATCGAATTAAAGAAACCAATACATTTGGTTGGAAAGAAAAATCAAACAACAAAAGACCGCGCCCCTCTAGAGTACCGAGTATAAGGAGAGAGCCCAGATCTCAACCCGGCTATTAGCTTTGGGGCTATTGCAGCCCAACGTTCATTTTATATGGTTTATACACTCATAACTGGTTGGGTTCCATCTACAACTGTTTTACATCAAACGGACAGGGACATATGGGGACACTAGAGAAGAAATGGGGGAGCAGCAGTGATCTTTATTGATCATTCCCATTCAATATGGAGAGGACATGCCGTAATATAACGTGTAATATGGAGAGGACATGCCGTAATATAACGTGTAATTGAGAGACATACCGTAATATAACGGTAATATGGAGAGACATGCAAGTAATATAACGTGTAATATGGAGAGCGACATGCAGTAATATAACGTGTAATATGGAGAGGACATGCAGTAATATAACGTGTAATAGGAGAGGACATCACGTAATATAACTGTAATATGGAGAGGACATGCAGTAATATAACGTGTAAATGGAAAGGACATGCGTAATATAACGTGTATATGGAGAGGACATGCAGTATATAACGTGTAATATGGAGAGGACATACCGTAATAACGTGTATATGGAGAGACATGCAGTAATATAACGTGTAATATGGAAGGACAGCTAACGTGATAGACATGCTAATAACGTGTAATATGGAGAGGACATACGTAATATAACGTGTAATATGGAGAGGACATGCAGTAATATAACGTGATATGGAAGGCATGCAGTAATATAACGTGTAATATGGAGAGGACATGCGTATATAACGGTATATGGGGACTAGTAATATCGTAATATGGAGAGGACATGCAGTAATATAACGTGTAATATGGAAGGAACATGCAGTAATATAACGTGTAATATGGAGAGGACATGCAGTAATATAACGTGTAATATGGAGAGGACATGCAGTAATATAACGTGTAATATGGAGAGGACATGCGTAATATAACGTGTAATATGGAGAGGACATGCCGTAATATAACGTGTAATATGGAGAGGACATGCAGTAATATAACGTTAATATGGAGAGGACATGCAGTAATATAACGTGTAATATGGAGAGGACATGCAGTAATATAACGTGTATATGGAGAGGACATGCAGTATATAACGTGTAAATGGAGAGGCATCAGTAATATAACGTGTAATATGGAGAGGACATGCAGTAATATAAACGTGTAATATGGAGAGACTGCAGTAATATAACTGTAATATGGAGGACTACGTAATATAACGTGTATATGGAGAGGACATGCAGTAATATACGTGTATATGGAGGACATGCCGTAATATAACGTGTAATATGGAGAGGACATGCCGTAATATAACGTGTAATATGGAGAGGACATTGCGTAATATAAACGTGTAATATGAGAGGACATGCAGTATATAACGTGTAATATGGAGAGGACATGCCGTAATATAACGTGTAATATGGAAGGACATGGATAAATGTATAGGAGGACTGCGTAATATAACGTGTAATATGGAGAGGACATGCGTAATATTAACGTGTAATATGGAGAGGACATACGCATAATATAACGTGTAATATGGAGAGGACATGCAGTAATATAACGTGTAATATGGAGAGGACATGCAGTAATATACTTGTAATATGGAGAGAGGACATACCGTAATATAACGTGTAATATGGAGAGGACATGCGTATATAACGTTAATATGGAAAGGACATGCAGTAAAATAACGTGTAATATGGAGAGAGACATGAGTAATATAACGTGTAATATGGAGAGGACATACGTAATATAACGTGTAATATGGGAGAGGACATGCCGTAAATAACGTGTAATATGGAGAGGACTGCCGTAAATATAACGTGTAATATGGAGAGGACATACCGTAATATAACGTGTAATATGGAGAGGCACTGCAGTATTAACGTGTAAATGGAAAGACATGCAGTAATATAACGTGTATATGGAGAGGACATGCAGTATATAACGTGAATATGAGAGGCATGCAGTAATATACGTGTAATATGGAGAGGACATGCAGTAATATAACGTGTAATTGGAGAGGACAGCAGTAATATACCGTGTAATATGGAGAGGACATGCCGTAATATAACGTGTAATATGGAGAGGACATGCCGTATATAACGTGTAATATGGAGAGGCAATACGTAATATAACGTGTAATATGGAAGAGGACATGCAGTAATATAACGTGTAATATGGAGAGGAACATGCAGTAATATAACGTGTTATTGGAGAGGACATGCGTAATATAACGGGTAATATGGAGAGGACATGCAGTAAATATAACGTGTATATGGAGAGGACATGCAGTAATATAACGTGTATATGGAAGGCATGCAGTAATATAACGTGTATATGGAAGAGGACATGCAGTAATAACGTGTAATATGGAGAGGACATGCAGTATATAACGTGTATATGGAGAGGCATGCAGTAATATAACGTGTAATATGGAGAGGACATGCAGTAATATAACGTGTAATATGGAGAGGACATCCGTAATATACGTGTAATATGGAGAGGAATTGCAGTAATATAACGTGTAATATGGAGAGGACATGCAGTAATATAACGTGTAATATGGAGAGGACATGCAGTAATATAACGTGTAATATGGAGAGGACATGCAGTAATATAACGTGTGAATATGGAGAGGACATGCAGTAATATAACGTGTAATATGGAGAGGACATCGTAATATAAACGTGTAATATGGAAGGACATGCAGTAATATAACGTGTAATATGGAGAGGACATGCAGTAATATAACGGTGTAATATGGAGAGGACATGCAGTAATATAATGTAATATGGAGAGGACATGCAGTAATATAAGCGTAATATGGAGAGGACATGCGTAATAATAACGTGTAATATGGAGAGGACATGCGTAATATAACTTGTAATATGGAGAGACATGCAGTAATATAACGTGTAATATGGAGAGGACATGCAGTAATATACGTGTAATATGGAGAGGACAGATAGCAGTAATATAACGTGTATATGGAGAGACATGCAGTAATATAACGTGTAATATGGAAGGACATCAGTAATATAACGGGTAATATGGAGAGGACATGCGTAATATAACGTGTAATATGGAGAGGACATGCAGTAATATAACGTGTAAATTATGGAGAGGAGCATGCAGTATATAACGTGTAATATGGAGAGACATGCAGTAATTAACGTGTAATATGGAGAGACATGCAGTAATATAACGTGTAATATGGAGAGGACACTAATATACGTGTAATATGGAAGGACAGGCAGTAATATACGTGTAATGGAGAGGACATGCGTAATATAACGTGTAATATGAGAGGACATGCGTAATATAACGTGTAATATGGAGAGGGACATGCAGTAATATAACGTGTAATATGGAGAGGACATGCAGTAATATAACGTGTAATATGAGAGGACATGCAGTAATATAACGTGTAATATGGAGAGGAACATGCGTAATATAACGTGTAATATGGAGAGGACATGCAGTAATATAACGTGTAATATGGAGAGGACATGCATTAATATAACGTGTAATATGGAGAAGGACATGCAGTAATATAACGTGTAATATGAGAGGACATGCGTAATATAACGTGTAATAGGAGAGGACATGCAGTAATATAACGTGTAATTGAGAGGACATGCGTATATACGTAATGGAGAGGACATCAGAATATAACGTGTAATATGGAGAGGACATGCGTAATATAACGTGTAATATGAATAGACATGCAGTAATTAACGTGTAATATGGAGAGGACATGCCGTAATATAACGTGTAATATGGAGAGGACATGCAGTATATACGTGTAATATGGAGAGGACAGGCAGAATATATAATGTGTAATATGGAGAGGACATGCAGTAATATAACGTGTAATATGGAGAGGACAGCAGTAATATAACGTGTAATATGGAGAGACATGCGTAATATAACGTGTAATATGGAGAGGACATGCACAATTAAACGTGTAATATGGAAGGACATGCAGTAATAAACGTGAATATGGAGAGGACATGCAGAATATAATGGTGTAATATGGAGAGGACATGCAGTAATATAACGTGTAATATGAGAGGACATGCAGTAATATAACGTGTAATATGGAGAGGACATGCGTAATATAACGTGTAATATGGAGAGGACATGCAGTAATATAACGTGTAATATGGAGAGGACATGCAGTAATATAACGTGTAATATGGAGAGGACATGCAGTAATTATAACGTGTAATATGGAGAGGACATGCAGTAATATAACGTGTAATATGGAGAGGACATGCAGTATATAACGTGTAATATGGAGAGGACATGCCGTAATATAACGTGTAATATGGAGAGGACATGCAGTAATATAACGTGTAATATGGAGAGGACATGCAGTAATATAACGTGTAATATGAGAGGACATGCAGTAATATAACGTGTAATATGGAGAGGACATGCAGTAATATAACGTGTAATATGGAGGGACATGCAGTATATAACGTGTAATATGGAGAGGACATGCAGTAATATAACGTGTATATGGAAGAGGACATGCAGTATATAACGTGTAATATGGAGAGGACATGCGTAATATAACGTGTAAATGGAGAGGACATGCAGTAATATACGGGTAATATGGAAGAGGACAGCAGTAAATAACGGTAATATGGAGAGGCTGCTTAATATAACGTGTAATATGGAGAGGACATGCAGTAATATAACGTGTAATATGGAGAGGACATCAGTATTACGTGTAATATGGAGAGGACATGCAGTAATATACGTGTAATATGGAGAGGGACATGCGTAATATAACGTGTAATATGAGAGGACATGCAGTAATATAACGTTAATATGAAGAGGACATGCAGTAATATAACGTGTAATATGGAGAGGACATGCCAGTAATATAAATTGTAATATGGAGAGGACATGCAGTAATATAACGTGTAATATGGAGGACATGCAGTAAATAAACGTGTAATATGGAGAGGACATGCAGTAATATAACGTGTAATATGGAGAGGACATGCAGTAATTAACGTGTTAAATGGAGAGGACATGCAGTAATATAACGTGTAATATGGAAGAGCATGCAGTAATATAACGTGTAATATGGAAGGACATGCAGTATATAACGTGTAATATGGAGAGACATGCAGTAATATAACGTGTAATATGGAGAGGACATGCAGTAATATAACGTGTAATATGGAGAGGACATCAGTAATATAACGTGTAATATGGAGAGACATGGCAGTATATAACGTGTAATATGGAGAGGACATGCAGTAATATAACGTGGTAATATGGAGAGGACAATGCATAATATAACGTGTAATATGGAGAGGACATGCAGTAATATAACGTGTATATGGAGAGGAAATGCAGTATATAACGTGTAATATGGAGAGGACATGCAGTAATAACGGTAAATGGAGAGGACATGCAGTAATATAACGTGTAATATGGAGAGGACATCAGTAATATAACGTGTAATATGAGAGGACATGCAGTAATTAACGTGTATATGGAGGGACATGCAGTAATATAACGTGTAATGGAGAGGACATGCAGCAATATAACGTGTAATATGGAGAGGACATGCAGTAATATAACGGTAATATGGAGAGGACATGCAGTAATATAACGTGTAATATGGAGAGGACATGCAGTAATATAACGTGTAATATGGAGAGGACATGCCGTAATATAACGTGTAATATGGAGAGGACATGCAGTAATATATAACGTGTAATATGGAGAGGACATGCAGTAATATAACGTGTAATATGGAGAGGACATGCAGTAATATAACGTGTAATATGGAGAGGACATGCAGTAATATAACGTGTAATATGGAGAGGACATGCAGTATATAACGTGAATATGGAGAGGACATGCAGTAATATAACGGTGTATATGGAGAGGACATGCAGTAATATAACGTGTAATATGGAGAGGACATGCAGTAATATAACGTGTAATATGGAGAGGACATGCAGTAATATAACGTGTAATATGGAGAGGACATGCAGTAATATAACGTGTAATAATGATAGGACATGCGTAATATAACGTGTAATATGGAGAGGACATGCAGTAATATAACGTGTAATATGGAGAGGACATATACCGTAATATAACGTGTAATATGGAGAGGACATGCAGTAATATAACGTGTAATATGGAGAGGACATGCAGTAATATAACGTGTAATATGGAGAGGACATGCAGTATGTGTATATGAGATCACCAATGTGCATGGATTCCCTTTCTATAATGACCTAATGTATTAGAGGAGTTAAACCGGAAAGGTTAATTAAGTGATTGAAGTTGATGACACGTGTTACACCATATAAATGATATGGTGATGGTTTTATAATTGTTATGTAGATGTACAGTAAGACATTCCAACGCCCACAAGTCATTCTGTGGTTTTCACTTTAAGGGATCATCTTTGGGGTGTTTAGGATTGGCTTGACCTGCTTGTATGACATGACATGGGCATGTTCTGTCCTGTTAGGGCTGGGAATGGGAATCATCAATAAAGATCACTGCTGCTCCCCCTTTTCTTCTCTAGTGTCCCCATATGTCCCTTTCTGTACCCTGTGCCCATCACAGAACCATCTGTGGGCATCTTATATCTACCAGTGTGTGTGGGCATCTTATATTTACCAGTGTGTGCGGGCATCTTATATTTACCAGTGTGTGTGGGCGTCTTATATTTACCAGTGTGTGCAGGCATCTTATATTTACCAGTCTGTGTGGGCATCTTATATTTACCAGTATGTGTTGTGGGCATCTTATATTTAACAGTCTATGTGGGCATCTTATATTTACCAGTCTGTGTGGGCATCTTATATTTACCAGTCTGTGTGGGCATCTTATATTTACCAGTATGTGTTGTGGGCACATACTGTATATAGTATTTAGCAGTCTCTGTTTGGGGTCCACACTGGCTTCTGACTAAACACCGGCTGCTCTGTATCTCTTGTACGTTTCGTTGGATGGCATCTGCTCTCAGCTTCTAATACCAAATTACAGGGAGCCAATAGAAAACAAGGGAAGTAAATCAATTTGCAGAAGTTCTGAGGTTTGTGTAATAGAAATAAATCATTTTAATAATATGGATATTGTCTCCTTGTGGTTATTGTAGATCTCCATTTGGTGGGGGATTGGATCCTGGTCAATAGAAAGTGATTCATAGATGGGGGAAGATTCAGGGTGCAGCACCGACATTGCACTCACCGTATAATAGTGATATCATTACCTTACGCCTGCATCATAGGATAAAACTATGGATAGCCATGGTTAAAGTATATCAATACTGCACCTTTATATAGAGGCCCCTCAGGGATTTTTTCTTTAGTGAATCTATGGCAGCAACAAGAGTATCCCATGGAGAGGAAGTGCTGGGAATCATAGCTTTGTAAAGGGGTGAGTACATTCACCTGTACAAGAGATAAAACCAGTTTTGAAATGACGCAAACTTTATCGTTAACATTTAGTCATGACAGAGACACACTGCAATGTGTGACACCTTTTTATATAACAAGTGTGTTTCCTACAGGTCCTATAAATCTGTCACAGGGGAAAACCACAGTAAAATGACTATGGCCTTTAAATACATAGCGGGGAAGCCACAAGAGACTGACCAATCACTGGTTATGTCACATGGGAATAAACAGCACTGGGTGATAGGATCTGCTTCATACTTGGTGCCTGATCACGTGGATGGGGAGGAGCTTAGGGTGTGACAGGGAGAGGGATTTATATGCGGGTAATGATGGCAGGCACCAGTAATCCCAGACACCCAGCCAGGAGAACCGAGAGATTCCCAGGACCATAGAGACAGTCACTCAAAGTACAGAGAGGCAATGAGATAGACAATAACTCTAGGTGGGATACTGTGAGCAGTCTAAAGAGAGGCAACATGGGAACCATCTCAAGAATGTTCCTGTCTGTGTTGTTCTGGGGTGCAGGTAAGTCATTCATCCTCCATTGATTTCTATGATGTTCTGGGGTGCAGGTAAGTCACACATCCGAAGTGTTTACAATAAGAAAAGCAGAAATTTCCCCCACATGGCGCATGTTTATGGTAGTTTCAACTTTCTCCATTTTGTCTCCACAGTCATCCACCAATCAGGAGCTACGAGAGGTAAGGAACGCACCAATGACAACGCCAACCTGTAGCTCCTCCTCACCCAGCTAATTCTTCATTTTCCCGCTCTTTCAAGGAACAGCCTGCGGAAAGCAAGGGATGCGGAGTCGTATTTATGGGGGAACCAATGCGCTTGAAGGAGAATGGCCATGGTACGCCATACTGATATATCAAGGGAAACCGTTCTGTGGTGGGAGCCTCATTTCCAACAATTACATTATTACTGCTGCTCATTGTTTTGATGGGTAAGTTCAAGGCCAACCTTATGGATATAACCACAGCAGCCTAGGGGATGCTACATTAATTAATATTTTATATTTTGGCTACTACTAGCCATTAACTAAATGACTAAACTGACTAGTTTAGGGCTAGTAGACTCTCGTAATCAGAGACCCAACTAGGACTAGATGACCAATAACCATAGCTGTACTAAGGCTGTAAGAACCATATACAATACAAACCATGGCCACCAAGGCTACTGGACTCCATATTGTATTTGGGGAGCTCTAGGAAATGTTAAACAGTCTAAAGCTCTAAATAGCTGCTGGGATATTGTCTGTGTTCTTGATATGAAAAGTTAATTTAAGGTAAAGTCTCCTTTAAGATACTTGATACCATTAAACCTGAGAAACGCCCAACGTTACACTGGGAGCGATGGTGAATCACTAGTTATTAGCAGGTTGTGTAATTATCAAGCATTTTAATGAATTAGACAAAAAAAAAACAACAACTGCAGTACATTATAGGACATTGCAGGGTGATAGAGACCTGCCTCTATTAGACAGGCTACAGCAGATCCTGCCTCTCATTGTCCTGAGACAAGTCCTGTGTTTCCCACCCCCAATAGTCTGATTACATATACTGGGACCCACTGTATCTGTGACAAGGGAGGTTTGACCCTGTAGACACTATACCGTGTTGTTTGTTGACATTCCACAGCGATTCAGAAACCAAGAACCCAGGGTCTTGGTCTGTGCAGTTGGGCAGCACCAGAGTCGGAGAACCGTTGGAAAGCTCAACCCTAACGCTAGGAGCGTCTCGGATCCTGACCCATGAAGACTATTTCCACTTCTTGGAAGGCAACGACTTGGCGCTGGTTAAACTGTCAAAACCTGTAAAGTTCTCCAACATCATCTCCCCCGTCTGCCTCCCAGAAAAGGGGCACAGGTTTGGCCTTCGAAAGACCTGCTGGTCACTGGGGCTCCAGGAAAGGGCGGATGGAGGTGAGTGAGATGGAAAGGAGCCGGAGCAGATCATTAGCTATTGGCTCCAGGCACACTGTGACATTATATATTATATTTAACACAGAACCACTAAACAGCAACAGAACCCTTAAGAAAGTGGCTCAGACCCTGATTGGTCCCAAGACATGTAACTGTATCTACAACTCCCACGGGAATCCAGAGCTGTCCAACCCTGCATTTCCCAGCATGCTGTGCGCGGCAGAGACCGATGGGGAGAAGGGACCTTGTCTGGTGAGTTTTATTGCGACGTCAGAAGTGGAGGTTCAGATTTTTTTTTTTGAAGCAGAAAACTTTATTTGCTCTTTTGGCCTTGCCCCTTTTTTTATTGGCCATCTTCTTCATCTCCCATAATCCTTCGCTTCAGTACCATTTTCATGTTTACTTTACAGGGTGACTCTGGAGGCCCAGTGGTTTGCAATGAAGATGGAGTCTGGTTCCTCGCTGGGGTCATCAGCTTCGCCCATGGGTGTCACCTGCTCGACAGCCCAACAATCATCACTGCGGTGTCCAGGTACCAACAATGGATTGACCAGAAGGCCGGGGGTGATGTGGCATTTTCTGTGCAGACCATTAACGTGACAGATGACGTGGACACAGATAACTGCAGTGACCTCCTCAGCACTAAACATGCAGGTGATGTCTCCTATCACACTCAACTTCCTTTCATTGAAACCTCAACACACGTGACATCTACATGCTGCAAGGCTGAGAATGAGTTCATTCCATGTAATGCTGTGTCATGTTTCTTATAGAAATACTGACCAGTCCTTCACCTTACAATGCGCACTAACATTTAGTATAGCCGTACATGTCTTTCATTAGATGGTGCCCGGGGGTCACAATCTGAACATGAAGTATAGAGGGTGCAATTCGTGGACGTCTGCTGTTTACCTTTTATATCGGTTCATGGACAATGATTGGTATAGTCCAGCAACAGCAAATCAGATGCTACCTTTCAACCTTCCAGCTGTAATAAAGAGATGAAATCTACGTTATGATTGGCTGCCATGGGCCTGCTGGATGAATTATAATGGAAGGCAGGACAATTAGACTTGTACCTTCTAGTCATAGGGATGTTCAAGAGAAAGTCCTCCTGTCATTTTCTACCAGCATGCACCTCTTCTAGGACACCCGGGCTACACACAGTAATGTGTTTGGAATCTTTATCAAATTCTTATTTCCAGTTACAGATTTTCATGTTTTATTTTTCTGGACTGAATGTGATTGAAGCTCAGGTTTTAGTTTGTCTCTTCCACAGCCTGTGGGATTGTGGAAATGAAAGACACCGAGCCCAAAAGTCCAGGTGCTTGGCCATGGCAGGTGGATGTGCAAATGGATGGACGCCGGATATGTGGAGGGGCCCTGATCTCTGCAAACTGGGTTGTAACAGCCGCGCATTGTTTCACTGAGTGAGTGTTCATGGAAACAAAGGGAACAGGGAGGTGGAGGGTACAATGTGTGTGTGTGAGGTGGCGATGTAGGTTTGAGGGAGGTGGAGAGTACAATGTGTGTGTGTGAGGTGGAGATGTAGGTTTGAGGGAGTGGAGAGTACAATGTGTGTGTGTGAGGTGGAGATGTAGGTTTGAGGGAGGTGGAGAGTACAATGTGTGGTGTGTGAGGTGGAGATGTGGTTTGAGGGAGGTGGAGAGTACAATGTGTGTGTGTGGTGGAGATGTAGGTTTGAGGGGGTGGAGGTCATGGTGTGTGTGTGAGGTGGAGATGTGTTTGAGGAGGTGGAGGGTACATGTGTGTGTGGGGAGGTGGAGATGTGGTTTGAGAGGAGGTGGGTACAGGTGTGTGTGTGAGGTGGAGATGTAGGTTTGAGGAGGTGGGGTAATGTGTGTGTGTGAGGTGGAGATGTAGGTTTGAGGGAGGTGGAGAGTACAATGTGTGTGTGTGAGGTGGAGATGAGGTTGAGGGAGGTGGAGAGTACAATGTGTGTGTGGTGGGTGGAGATGTAGGTTTGAGGGAGGTGGAGGGTACAATGTGTGTGTGTGAGGTGGAGATGTAGGTTTGAGGGAGGTGGAGATGTAGGTTTGGGGAGGTGGAGAGTACAATGTGTGTGTGTGAGGTGGAGATGTAGGTTTGAGGGAGGTGGAGTACAATGTGTGTGTGTGAGGTGGGTGTAGGTTTGAGGGAGGTGGAGGCATTGTGTGTGTGTGGAGGTGGAGATGAGTTGAGGGAGGTGGAGGGTACAGGTGGTGTAGTGGGGGGGGGATGTTGGGTTGAGGGAGGTGAGGGTACAGTGGTTGTGTGAGGGGAGATGTAGGTTTGAAGGAGTGGAGGGTACAATGTGTGTGTGTGAGGTGGAGATGTAGGTTTGAGGGAGGTGGAGAGTACAATGTGTGTGTGTGAGGTGGAGATGTAGGTTGAGGGAGGTGGAGAGTACAATGTGTGTGTGTGAGGTGGAGATGTAGGTTTGAGGGAGGTGGGAGGTATAATGTGTGTGTGTGAGGTGGAGATGTAGGTTTGAGGGAGGTGGAGGGTACAATGTGTGTGTGTGAGGTGGAGATGTAGGTTTGAGGGAGGTGGAGAGTACATGTGTGTGTGTGAGGTGGAGATGTAGGTTTAGGGGGTGTGGGGAGTACAATGTGTGTGTGGGGTGGAGATGTAGGTTTAGGAGGGTGGGGGTACAATGTGTGTGTGTGAGGTGGAGATGTAGTTTTGAGGGAGGTGGAGGTACAATGTTGTGTGTGAGGTGGAGATGTAGGTTGAGGGAGGTGGAGGGTACAATGTGGGTGTGTGGTGGATGTGGTATTGAGGGAGGTGGGGGTACAATGTGTGTGTGGTGAGGTGGAGATGTAGGTTGAGGGAGGTGGAGGGTACAATGTGTGTGTGTGAGGTGGAGATGTAGGTTTGAGGGAGGTGGAGGGTACAATGTGTGTGTGTGAGGTGGAGATGTAGGTTGAGGGAGGTGGAGGGTAACATGTTGTGTGTGAGGTGGAGATGTAGGTTTGAGGGAGGTGGAGAGTACAATTGTGTGGTGTGAGGTGGAGATGTAGGTTTGGGGGGTGGGAAGTATGTGGGAGGGGGGTGGGGGGGTTGTGTTTGGGTGGTGTAGGTTGGGGGGTGGGAGTCTGTGTGGTGTGGAGGTGGAGATGTAGTTTGAGGGAGGTGGAGGTACACATGTGTGTGTGTGAGGTGGAGATGTGGTTTGAGGGAGTGTGGGGTACAATGTGTGTGTGTGAGGTGGGAGTGTAGGTTTGAGGGGGTGGAGAGTACAATGTGTGTGTGTGAGGTGGAGATGTAGGTTGAGGGAGGTGGAGAGTCATGTGTGTTGTGTGGTGGAGTATGTGTTTGAGGGAGGTGGAGAGTCATGTGTGTGTGTGTGAGGTGGGATGTGGTTGAGGGGGTGGAGTCAGTGTGTGTGTGAGGTGGGAGGTAGGTTTTGAGGGAGGTGGAGAGTACAATGTGTGTGTGTGAGTGGAGAGTAGGTTTGGGGGAGGTGGAGAGATACAATGTTGTGTGTGAGGTGGAGATGTGTTTGAGGGAGGTGGGAGGAGTACAATGTGTGTGGTGAGGTGGAGATAGTAGGTTTGAAGGAGGTGGAGAGTACAATGTGTGTGTGTGAGGTGGAGATGTAGGTTTGAGGGAGGTGGAGAGTACAATGTGTGTGTGAGGTGGAGTGGGTAGGGGGGTGGGAGTATGGTGTGTGGAGTGGAGGTAGTTTGGGGGTGGAGAGTACAATGTGTGTGTGTGAGGTGGAGATGTGAGGAGGTTTAGAGGATGTAGTCATGTAGACCTTATTTTTGGAGCTTTGTGCAGCTGTGGTTAATCTTGTCCTATCTTTACTCTCCATTTCACTACACCAGCACATTTTCTTCAGACTCCCCATCTGACTGGTCAGTGGTTTGGCTCCTGGAGCCCCGTCATGAAGGAAATTCCTCTACAAAAGATCAACCCTCATGGGGCCTTCGTTTCCACAGAGGAAGGCAAAGACTTAGCTCCCTTCAGTTGATCTTTCCGGCCTCTTTTGGTCCCTATGCTCTGCCAATCTGCTTACCCGTGCCTCTCACCGACTACCCTACGGTTCTCTCTGTGGCACACAGGCTGGAACAGATCCCATCCAGGTGAGGTAGGGGTGCTGGGCTCATGTTACAAAGACACATTGGTCTAATAATGTCCTTCTCCTACTAATGCCTGTTACCTTCCTACCTATCAGATGGAAAGGTGGCACCACCCCAAGGAGTTCAGATGGACCTGATTGGACCCAACAAGTGTAACTGCATCTACAGTAACCCAAGCTCAGTCAACCAAAGTGTATCTGTCCTGCCGGGCATGCTGTGCGCCTCCCACCACAACGGGGAGCCAGACCATTGCTTTGTGAGTGGCTTTAGTGGGTGGGGAGAGTTTTTTTCTGGATGAAGTGGGACCATGTGGAAACTGGAAGAATTCATTGTATGGTTTAGAACATTAGAATTTGAGACCCGCAATGAGTTACTACAACGGTTGATGCTGAATCCCTACCTGGGCTTGTTCCAGATACCATTCAGTTCTAGTTCCTGGTGCTCAGAACTCTAATACCAATGCACTAGG
Source organism: Hymenochirus boettgeri (assembly GCA_019447015.1). Classification (NCBI taxonomy): domain Eukaryota; kingdom Metazoa; phylum Chordata; class Amphibia; order Anura; family Pipidae; genus Hymenochirus; species Hymenochirus boettgeri. Next base: position 857,418 of record JAACNH010000011.1, on the reverse strand, counting down.
TACAACACCAGAATAGACCTGGTAGCACAAGAGGGGGGGATGGGTTATTTATTATTATAATGGTTAACTAGTCCATTAATTCTGTTTGTTCTGCATTATGAAGTGTGCTCGATCTTTAAGGTGTGGTTGCTCCATCTAGTGGTGACAATAGATTAATAAAATGGTGCATTGCATTTAAAAACTTCACCCTGCGATTAGACACTATTTGACTTTATCCTAAGGGTCCTGTAAGGTAGATAGAGACATAGCTATAGTTTGCTTTTTCAATATGCTAATAACCTAATAAGAGCAGAGATTCCTGGGTTATATCCTGTTTCCATAGCAGCTCTTTAGTGTGTGCAGTGCCATCTTAAGGCATTACACAAAGGAAGAAACAGGAGCTACACCTAATAACCGTTTTCAACTTTATTGACCTTTACTGATTTATTGACCCTTTTTCAGAGTAGCCTACGCTGTACTTATCCCTTCTTCAGCAAGTAGCCTACACTGTACTGACCTTCTCAGCTGAGTAGTCTAGCGTGTACTGATCCTTCTTAGCAGAGTAGCCTACGCTGTACTGATCCCTTCTTCAGCTGAGTAGCCTAGCTGTACTGATCCCTTCTTCAGCAGAGTAGCCTACGCTGTACTGATCCCTTCTTCAGCAGAGTAGCCTCTGTACTGATCCTTCTTCAAGGTAGCCTACGCTGTACTGATCCCTTCTCAGCAGAGTAGCCTACGCTGTACTGATCCCTTCTTCACAGAGTGCCTACGCTGTACTGATCCCTTCTTCAGCAGGTAGCCTACGCTGTACTGATCCCTTCTTCAGCAGAGTGCCTCACTGTACTGAGCCTTCTTCAGCTGGTAGCCTAACGTACTGATCCCTTCTTCAGCAGAGTAGCCTACCCTGTACTGATGCCTTCTTTAGCAGAGTAGCCTACTGTACTGATACCTTCTTCAGCAGAGTAGCCTACGCTGTACTGATAACCTTCTTCAGCAGAGTAGCTCACGCTGTACTGATCCCTTCTTCAGCAGAGTAGCCTACGCTGTACGATCCCTTCTTCACAGAGTAGGCCTACGCTGTACTGATGCTCCTTCTTCAGCAGAGTAGCCTACGCTGTACTGATACCTTCTTCAGCAGAGTACCCTACGCTGTACGATCCCTTCTTCAGCAGAGTAGCCTACACTGTACTGATGCCTTCTTCAGCTGAGTAGCCTACACTGTACTGATCCCTTCTTCAGCAGGTATGCTACACTGTATGATGCCTTCTTTAGCAGAGTAGCCTACGCTGTACTGATACCTTTCTCAGCAGAGTAGCCTACGCTGTACTGATCTTCTTCAGCAGAGTAGCCTACACTGTACTGATCCTTCTTCAGCAGAGTAGCCTACGCTGTTACTGATCCCTTCTTCAGCAGAGTAGCCTACCTGTACTGATCCCTTCTTCAGCAGAGTAGCCTACGCTGTACTGATACCTTCTTCAGCAGAGTAGCCTACGCTGTACTGATCCCTTCTTCAGACAGAGTGCCTACACTGTACTGATGCCTTCTTCTCAGCAGAGTAGCCTACGCTGTACTGATCCCTTCTCAGCAGCAGTAGCCTACGCTGTACTGATCCCTTCTTCAGCAGAGTAGCCTACGCTCTGTATGCTCCTTCTTCAGCAGAGTAGCCTACACTGTACTGATGCCTTCTTCAGGCTAGAGTCTACGCTGTACTGATCCCTTCTTAGCAGAGTAGCCTACGCTGTACTGATGCCTTCTTCAGCTGAGTAGCCTACTTGTACTGATCCCTTCTTCAGCAGAGTAGCCTACGCTTACTGATACTTCTTCAGCAGAGTAGCCTAGCTGTACTGATCCCTTCTTCAGCAAGAGTCCTACGCTGTACTGATCCCTTCTTCAGCAGAGTAGCCTACGCTGTACTGTATCCTCTTTCAGCGAGTAGCCTACGCTGTACTGATACCCTTCTCAGCGAGTACCTACCTGTCTGATCCTTCTTTAGCAGAGTAGCCTACGCTGTACCGGACTACTTCTTCAGCAGAGTAGCCTACGTGTACTGATCCCTTCTTCAGCAGTAGCCTACGCTGTCCTGATACCTTCTTCTCAGCAGAGTAGCCTACGGTACTGATCCCTTCTGCAGATAGCCCGCTGACTGATACTTCTCAGCAGAGTAGCCTACGCTGTACGTATCCTTCTTCAGCAGTAGTAGTCCTACGTGTACTGATACCTCTTCAGCAGAGTAGTCCTACGCTTTACTGATACCTTCTTCAGCAGATAGCCTACTCTGTACTGATCCATTCTTCAGCAGAGTACGCACACTGTATGATGCCTTCTTCAGCTGAGTAGCCTACGCTGTACTGATCCCTTCTTCAGCGAGTAGCACTCACTGTACTGATGCCTTCTTTAGCAGAGTAGCCTACGCTGTACTGATACCTCTTTCAGCAGAGTAGCCTACGCTGTACTGATACCTTCTTCAGCAGAGTAGCCTACGCTGTACTGATCCCTTCTTCAGCAGAGTAGCCTACGCTGTACTGATGCCTTCTTCAGCAGAGTAGCCTACGCTGTACTGATCCCTTCTTCAGCAGAGTAGCCTACGCTGTACTGATACCTTCTTCAGCAGAGTAGCTACGCTGTACTGATCCTTCTTCAGCAGAGTGCCTACGTTGTACTGATCCTTCTTCAGCAGAGTGCCTACGCTGTACTATCCCTTCTTCAGCAGAGTACCTACGCTGTACTGATACCTTCTTCAGCCAGAGTAGCCTACGCTGTACTGATCCCTTCTTCAGCAGGTAGCCTACGCTGTACTGATCCCTTCTTCAGCAGAGTAGCCTACACTGTACTGATGCCTTCTTCAGCTGAGTAGCCTACGCTGTACTGATCCCTTCTTCAGCAGAGTAGCCTACACTGTACTGATGCCTTCTTCAGCAGAGTAGCCTACGCTGTACTGATCCCTTCTTCAGCAGAGTAGCCTACGCTGTACTGATGCCTTCTTCAGCAGAGTAGCCTACGCTGTACTGATGCCTTCTTCAGCTGAGTGCCTACCTGTACGATCCCTTCTTCAGCGAGTAGCCTACGCTGTACTGATGCCTTCTTCAAAAGTAGCCTACACGGTACTGATGCCTTCTCAAAAGTAGCCTACGCTGTACTGATGCCTTCTTCAGCAGAGTAGTCTACGCTGTACTGATGCCTTCTTCAGCAGAGTAGTCTACGCTGTACTGATGCCTTCTTCAGCAGATTAGCCTATGCTGTACTGATGCCTTCTTCAAAGAGTAGCCTACGCTGTACTGATGCCTTCTTCAGCAGAGTAGTCCTACGCTGTACTGATGCCTTCTTCAGCAGAGTAGCCTACACTGTACTGGATGCCTTCTCAGCAGAGTAGCCTACACTGTACTGATCCCTTTTCAGCTGAGTAGCCTACGCTGTACTGATGAGCCTTCTTCAGCAGAGTAGCCACGCTGTACTGATACCTTTTCAGCTGAGTAGCCTACGCTGTACTGATCCCTTCTTCAGCAGAGTAGCCTACGCTGTACTGATGCCTTCTTCAGCAGAGTAGCCTACACTGTACTGATGCCTTCTTCAGCAGAGTAACCTACGCTGTACTGATGCCTTCTTCAGCAGAGTAGCCTACGCTGTAGTGATGCCTTCTTCAGCAGAGTAACCTACGCTGTACTGATGCCTTCTTCGCAAAGTAGCCTACGCTGTTACTGATCCCTTCTTCGCTGAGTAGCCTCGATGTACTGATGCCTTCTTCAGCAGAGTAGCCTACGCTGTACTGATACCTTCTTCAGCTGAGTACTACCTTTACATGCCACGCATACGCAGAAGCAGCACGACGCAGGCTGTACTGATCCCTTCTTTCACTGGTAGCCTACTGCTTTACTGATGCCTTCTTCAGCAGAAGTCCTACACTGTACTGATGCCTTCTTCAGCTGAGTAGCCTACGCTGTACTGATCCTTCTTCTTCAGCAGAGTGAGCCTACCGCTGTACTGATGCCTTCTTCAGCGAGTAGCCTACGCTGTACTGATCCCTTCTTCAGCAGAGTAGCTACGCTGTACTGATCCCTTCTTCAGCAGAGTAGCCTACGCTGTACTGATCTTCTTCAGCAGATACTACGCTGTACTGATGCCTTCTTCAGCAGAGTAGCCTAGCTGTACTGATGCCTTCTTCAGCTGAGTAGCCTACGCTGTACTGATCCGCCTTCTTCAGCAGAGTAGCCTACGCTGTACTGATGCCTTCTTCAGCGAGTAGCCTACGCTGTACTGATGCCTTCTTCAGCAGATAGCCTACGCTGTACTGATGCCTTCTTCAGCGAGTAGCCTACGCTGGTACGATCCTTCTTCAGCAAGTACCTACGCTGTACTGATGCCTTCTCAGCAGAGTAGCCTACGCTGTACTGATGCCTTCTTCAGCTGAGTAGCCTACGCTGTACTGATCCTTCTCAGCATAGTAGCCTCGCTGTACTGATGCCTCTTCAGCAGTGTAGCCTACGCTGTACTGATGCCTTCTTCAGCAGAGTAACCTACGCTGTACTGATGCCTCTTCAGCGAGTAGCCTACACTACTGTACCTTCTTCAGCTGAGTAGCCTACGCTGTACTGATCCCTTCTTCACAAAGTCTCCCTACGCTGTACTGATCCCTTCTTCAGCAGAGTAGCCTACGCTGTACTGATACCTTCTTCAGCAGAGTAGCCTACGCTGTACTGATCCCTTCTTCAGCAGAGTAGCCTACGCTGTACTGATCCCTTCTTCAGCAGAGTAGCCTACACTGTACTGATGCCTTCTTCAGCTGAGTAGCCTACACTGTACTGATCCCTTCTTCAGCAGAGTAGCCTACACTGTACTGATGGCCTTCTCAGCAGAGTACCTACGCTGTACTGATCCCTTCTTCAGCAGAGTAGCTTACGCTGTACTGATCCTTCTTCAGCAGAGTAGCCTACGCTGTACTTATGCCTTCTTCAGCGAGTAGCCTACGCTGTACTGATCCCTTCTTCAGCGAGTAGCCTACCTGTACTGATGCCTTCTTCAAAAGAGTAGCCTACACTGTACTGATGCCTTCTTCAAAGAGTAGCCTACGCTGTACTGATGCCTTCTTCAGCAAAGTAGTCTACGCTGTACTGATGCCTTCTTCAGAAGTAGTCCTACGCTGTACTGATCCTTCTTCAGCAGATTAGCCTACGTGTACTGATGCCTTCTTCAAGAGTAGCCACCTGTACTGATGCCTTCTTCAGCAGAGTAGTCTACGCTGTACTGATGCCTCTTCAGAGAGTAGCCTACACTGTACTGATCCTTCTTCAGCAGAGTAGCCTACACTGTCTGATCCTTTTTCAGCGGAGTAGCCTACGCTGTACTGATGCCTCTTCTCAGCAGAGTAGCCTACGCTGTACTGATCCTTCTTTCGCGCTGAGTAGCCTACGCTGTACTGATCCCTTCTTCAGCAGAGTAGCCTACGCTGTACTGATGCCTTCTTCAGCAGAGTAGCCTACACTGACTGATCCTTCTTCAGCAGAGTAACCTACGCTGTACTGATGCCTTCTTCAGCAGAGTGCCTACGCTGTATGATCCTTCTTCAGCAGAGTAACCTACGCTGTACTGATGCCTTCTTCAGCAGAGTAGCCTACGCTGTACTGATCCCTTCTTCAGCTGAGTAGCCTACACTGTACTGATGCCTTCTTCAGCAGAGTAGCCTACGCTGTACTGATACCTTCTTCGCGAGTAGCCTACGCTGTACTGATCCCTCTTCAGCTGAGTAGCCTATGCTGTACTGATCCTTCTTCAGCAGAGTAGCCTACCTGTACTGATGCCTTCTTCAGCTGAGTAGCCTACGCTGTACTGATGCCTTCTTCAGCAGAGTAGCCTACGCTGTACTGATCCTTCTTCAGCTGAGTAGCCTACGCTGTACTGATCCCTTCTTCAGCAGAGTAGCCTACGCTGTACTGATCCCTTCTTCAGCAGAGTAGCCTACGCTGTACTGATCCCTTCTTCAGCTGAGTAGCCTATGCTGTACTGATGCCTTCTTCAGCAGAGTAGCCTACGCTGTACTGATACCTTCTTTAGCTGAGTAGCCTACGCTGTACTATATCCCTTCTTCAGCAGAGTACCTACGCTGTACTGATTCTCTTCAGCAGAGTAGCCTACGCTGTACTGATGCCTTCTTCAGCAGAGTAGCCTACGCTGTACTGATGCTTCTTCAGCGGAGTAGCCTACGCTGTACTGATCCTTCTTCAGCAGAGTACCCTACTCGTACTGATGCTCTCTTCTTCAGCAGAGTAGCCTACGCTGTACTGATGCCTTCTTCAGCTGAGTAGCCTACGCGTGTACTGATCCCTCTTCAGCAGAGTAGCCTACGCTGTACTGATGCCTTCTTCAGCAGAGTAGCCTACGCTGTACTGATCCTTCTTCAGCAAGTAAGCCTACGCTGACTGATCCCCGAGAGCAGTTATGTTCTTCAGCAGAGTAGCCTACACTGTACTGATCCTCTTCAGCTAGTAGCCTACGCTGTACTGATCCCTTCTTCAGCAGAGTAGCCTACGCTGTACTGATCCTTCTTCAGCAGAGTAGCCTACGCTGTACTGATGCCTTCTTCAGCAGAGTAGCCTACGCTGTACTGATGCCTTCTTCAGCTGAGTAGCCTACGCTGTACTGATCCCTTCTTCAGCAGAGTAGCCTACGCTGTACTGATGCCTTCTTCAGCAGAGTAGCCTACGCTGTACTGATGCCTTCTTCAGCAGAGTAGCCTACACTGTACTGATGCCTTCTTCAGCAGAGTAACCTACGCTGTACTGACGAAAGGCCAATAAAGGCAGAAACATGAACATTATTCAGTGTATTTTCCTCGCTTGATGTACTAAAGAATTAATAAATTGGAATGAGCTGTCTTACTTCTCCAGTCCTTTCTCTGTAGATTGACTCCGGGGGACCCTTGGTCTGTAATGAGAATGGGACTTGGTTCTTGGTAGGTTTGCACAGTTTTGGCGGAGACTGCCAGGGAAAGAACAACGAAGGGAAGGCTTTGCCTGGTGTCTACACTAAACTCAGCGATTTTGAGGACTGGATATCCAAGGTCACACGTGATGCTTACTTCCACCTGCAGATTGGGGCCCCGGACAAGGAGCTTGATAGTGAAAGTTGCTCTGTTGAGAAACCTAGAGGTATGTCTTGATGGTCACATGACCTAGAATTCAGAATTCATTGTGTCATTAAAATGGCTCCTTCTATTTATCTATCTGCTTAACAATCTATTAACACGTTTGCATCCTTATTAAAGTTAAATAATTTAAATAATTAAAGTTATTAAGGAACTCTGACTTTGAACTGTAAGATCTGTAGGTAGTAGGAGCTCATTTCAATCCAAAGTTATAAATCAGGAAAACGTTTTAACTTCCTCTCGTAATCAGATATCGTACATAGGGCCATATTTATAGCGCCGTGGTACCGTTTTTTAGCGATACTGCGACTTTAACGATCGGTATCGTAAATTTACGATATTGTTCCTAAATCTAGGATAACGAAATCGTAGATTTACGATCCCCATAGAATACCATTGTGGTAGTTTATTACCGCTCGGTATTCTACGATTGAACATTGGTAAATTAGCTAACCCGCAGTATCGCTAAAAAGCGATACCGTGGCTTTATAAATATGGCCCATCATTTCTCATGGGAGCAGCCATTGTGCCAACAAGGACATTCCTTTAAACATTGTGAATATGTGACCACTAAAAGGCCTTAATGAAGGTATGTTCTCTCTTCCAGCATGTGGGCATTCAGTGGCCTCTCCTGGTCCTGCACCAATTGGTGATGCCCCTGATGCCTCCTGGCCTTGGCAAGTCAGCATTCAGCAGTATGGAACCCACGCTTGCTCTGGGGTGCTTGTAGCTGAAACGTGGGTCCTTACTGCAGCACAATGTGTATCCAGGTATGTGATGTCCCAATGGACTATGCCAGCTTCAAGGTTCCCAGCACAACTGACCGGTAACCCTAGTTCTGTTCCTTCCAGCTTCGTACTGACCAGCGATTACAAAGTCCACTTGGGCAAACAGAGCCAGGGTGGTCATAATCCTCATCAGGTGATACGCAAGGTCAAGAGGGTGGTCACCCACCCTAAGTATGTCAAGGCTTCAGCGGATAATGACCTGGCGTTGGTGGAAATATATTATGGAGTCACATACAGCGATTACATCCAACCCATTTGTCTTCCTTGTGACTTATCCCAGCCACCTGCTATGGAGTGCTGGGTCGCAGGATGGCAGAAACCCCAGGCACTAGGTAAGCTCCTACCCTGACTAGAAGCCCTTCTATAAAGCAGATTTGTGACATCATTATGATGTTCTTTTGGTATGTGACATCATTTCCTGTATTAAAAAATGACATCATCCGAGGCTTGTGTGATGATTTGTGACCTGTTTATTTTATTGTTCTTCCCAAGAGGATGTTTCTCCGTCTGTTTTGCGAGAGATCAAAGTGTCTCTTCTGAATCTGGAGAAATGTGGAGTTCTGAGGAATAAAACCGGACCAAACACAGAAACACAACTGTGTGCAAAGGGCTACGGAAGGAACTTTACCTGTCTGGTATGTAGGGTACGAAAAGATGTTTAATGTGAATAAAGGGGAAATTCACCATCAGTTAGAAATGCAGCATAGGGAAGGGGAGGTAGGTGAAAGTAACTAGATGGCTGGACACACAATGACACAACGTATCTCTGGTTAAGAATTAATTATAAAGATATTTTAATCGGCAAATCGTGGACCAAGTTAGGGGTAAATAAAAACTTTTTACATTATCTTTAAAGGGAAACTGTGGTCTCTATGCAAGTGGCCTTCATTAAAAAGAAAACACACAACCTACATTTATAATGACTCCAGGATAATGTTTCTAGGTGCAGTCTATCCAAAGTTACAGCAGTATAAAGGGTGTGTTTCCTGCTAGCACTGTGAGCTGTGACATCACCAGCACCACTGATTTGCCCTTAAGTCTCAGGTTTGAGCATGCTCACTTGTATCATCAGCTGCATCATAAGCCGGCCCCCAAACTTTGAAATCATTTTTAAAGCTAGGAAAGGACAGAGCATGGTTGCAGGTCTATAACTAGCTTCAGAAAACAATGATTATTTAGGGGTGGGGCTTTTTAATTAACTTATCATGTGCCTGTCACAGACTGGACAGACAAGGGAGTGTAATATTACAACCCTTTAATCTAAGGTCCAGGGAAGCTAAAAACCTCATCCCAGGCTTGTTTAACAGATATAAGGGAACTTACCATAGACCATAGTTACCCTTTTTAGCGATATATCTTCTTACAGGCTGCAGTCTCACAGAGATATGATCCAGGGCGTATTTTAAAGGAAAGACTGATGACATTTCTCTAACCATAACATGTTCAGAGACCACAGTTGCCCATTGAAAATCTTTGTTCTTCTGTCTGTAGGATGATTCCAGTGCCCCACTTATGTGCCAGATTAACCATGAGGGACCTTGGTTTGTCCTGGGCATTTCCAGTTACGGCACAAAATCAACACAGTCTGTGTGTCCTAGAAACTTTACTGCAGTCAGCTCCAAGGTCTCCTGGATCCAGGAGGTGATCCAAATGAAGGGTGCAGAAACCTGGTGCAGCCGTAACTTGACATCCACAGGTGGACACGTTAATACCTTCTCACAACCTTACGGTGACCATATAACAAGGATCTCTGGTGGTCTTGGTGGCTCGATGAGGACTACTACGGACAGACTTCAAATCCATGGTCGCAGCGGAGCAGAGAACCCACAATTGTTTGGTTCACAGTCAAAGGAAACTAGATGGGACTGGATTCTCTTCTTACTCCTTATTTTATGTCTTTGGCAAAGTGTACAAGCTACTGGAATCTAGAGACTGTGTCCCAATGGAGAAACCACAGAGACCTTGGGAGTTGAGTGACCAGCATGCGCACTCCTTATTGTATCAGTGTCCCCACTACTAACCTTCGACCTTCACACATTTCTCTTCTTATTGGGGAACTTTGTGCAATGGAGACGTTTCATTGGATTATTTAGAGCTCAAAATTTCTGAGCCGCATTGGAAATGAGTCTTTTAAAGAGCCGTATATATAAAGGCGCGGTATAGCTAGTTGACAATACCGCACCTTTAACGGTTGAAACTACTGTCACAGTTGCACATTTACGCACAATCGCCTATACAATGACATTGGGGCAGACTTTATTTTTCCAGATACCATAGGTTAATACATTTGGCTTTTTTTCTGGGTACGCTCGCTCTGATATTTCAAACAGATTGACCAGCCGCCATGATATATCGGTCAATCGAGTGTTGAACTATCAGTGTTCATTTTTCCTCGCTCTGCGCTTATGGTCAAACTTTCATTGGATTTGTCCGTAAATTTCGACTGCTGTGATTTTCATTTTGACTGGCAGACCAGTGGGTTCATTGATGGGGAGTCTGGAAGATCTGGACGGTGCGTCCCATCCTTTATAGTATAGAGAATGGAATTTTACTTTGAATACAATAATCTAGGAAATAATTATGTGTTGAATTTGATTTCTGTAGATTTGTACACTTAATGCTGTGAAATCCCCATAATTCCTGTTAAAAATGTCGCTCATTTTATGTTTTAATATGTGAAAATCTGACAATACTTTGGGAGATTCAATTGCACACGTTTTGCACCAAGATTAAAGCCTTTTCAATTGTGGCTTTAAAGCCGTGCAAAAGGTTGCAACTTACCTCTCTCAGTCACAGGATGCAATAACAGACTGACAGCAGGTCAGTTGTGATAGGGAAATTTATTGTATCTTCCCCTTATTCTAACCATTTATCACAGTGCCATTTTTTTGATGATCTGTCCCCTATTTCTTTAAATATCCAATCTGAACCATCTTACATTTCAGCTGTCAATCAAATGCCTTCTCTTCATAAACTCTTCTGTTGTGTGCTGTGACTGGAATGGTGACAAGTGGTGACAGGGAAATTCCCTCCCCCAATGCTGCCTCATAGTCATTACTGAGCATGCTTGCCCTCACAGATAGTCATGTCCGATGGAAGGAGGAGTGGGTTAAGAGTGTGAGGGGGGATACTCAGTGTGAGCAAAACAAGTTCTGTATTGAAGGCAACACACACACCTCAGAGTAAATGCTATTTATGTCTATTTATAAATAGATAGATTAAGATAAAATTCTTTTTTTCAGTATAGTTGCCCTTTAAGAGAGATATTTACAATGTCGGTTGTCATTGTATTTCTAAATCATTTTAATACATACACACACTTTTTATTTATTTATTAATGTAAATAATTCAATACAAAAACAAACCAAAGAATATAAATATAGAGAATAAATATGAATCCCAACACAGTCAATGTAGAAAATAAAGCTCTGTCTGTGAGGTCATTAGTGTTTCAGTGCAGTGCTCAGTATAAGGCCCCTACAGTTTCCTATACGCACACATGTAACTTCTTTCTTCTGTTTGTATACAAGTTCAGTGCAATGCCGTTCTAGATTACATTAAATAGGCGCAGCAATAAATACAAAAGATAAATTAAATAGAACTGTACAAAACCTTAAGTGCAAAGATCCACATATAGTAGTAACACATATATATACTCTATCTAGGCACAGATTTAAAGGGCAACTGTGGTCTCCAAGTGTCATTTATTGAAAAGAGCTCTTATGTACCTTTCAAACAAGCCTATAATGATGCCTTGTCTTTATTCAACCTTAATTACTATGTTGTTATGTTCTTGTTCGTGTGACTAGTGCATTAAGAGTGAGGCCACACTGCAACGCACACGAGCGTTATCGCACACGATTTGCGCATGCGTTTTCGCCATTTTGCGTTATGGAAACGCATACGTTACCGCACCAAAAATGGTGAACGCATGCGCTACCAAAACGGACGCGCAGTCGCATGCGCATCGGAAATCGCGGGGAATTTTCGCGTTCCTGCGATTTCCATTTTAGCGAAAATCGCGTGCGCAAACGCGAAACGCGTGAAAAATGCGCTGGTGTGGCCTAGCCTTTACGAGCGATCCCTTGGCGGGTGAACGTTCACCATCGGCCTTGGGATCATTCAGAAATGCAAAAGTAAACGTATAGGGAGTGGCTTAGGGAAATCTGCATTTCCGAGCGTTCGCCCTATGATTCACATAGTGAGAGTCCTCGGGACTGTGTATACATTTGGTAAAGATTGTTCATGTGTGTACCCAACTTTAGGCAGAGTACACACAAACAACTTTTTCGGCCTGACCAACCATTCGCCACTAGCGAGCAGTCAGCTGGGAACAAATCACAATCAGTGGTGATTTAACGACCTGTACAATGTGGGCGAATGGTTGACAGACGTTGGTCACTGCCGCAGAAAAATCTGCTTGTGTGTACCCAGATTGCTAGCAGGAAAAAATACCCTTTACACTGCTGTAACTTTGTATAGACGGCAGGTAGACGCATGATTCTGAAGTCATGTTATAAGTAGGAGTGTGTCCTTTTAATGAAAGATCACCTGTATAGAGACCACAGTTCCTATTTAACAGTAATAAATATAGATGTCTGAGAGGCTACCCTACTTCCATCTTTAATAGAACTTTCCCATATGTATTAGGGCTGGTAATCTAATTAGAGTAACGGACTTCTAGAACGATGGGCCATATTTATAACGGTATCGCTGTTTTGCCATAACTATCCCTTTAACTATCGCGTATGTAAATCTATGATAGATGAGACCAGATAATATTACGATACAGAGGGAGGAGGACATTGTCTAGGGGGGTGAACAGGCTCTTTAAAAAACGCAAATAATTGTTTTAATTAGTAGTTAAAGGACCATGTATACCATTGAATTCTATTTATATATATGTAATGTCACATTAAAAAGTTTATGTTGACTTGCTGGATCTCTCTATTGCGTCAGATACGGGCGTCTGAGGATCCCAGGAAATACCCCCATGATAAACCGTGATCAATAAGGATTGTGTAGGAGAGATTGGGGATTCTGGGAGTAGCCAACCATCGCTACATCTTCAACAATATGAACAACTTGTTATAACAAAGTCCTGATTGCGCTAAACTAATGATCACCACATGGATTTATTTCATACGAGGCACACCTGGGTGACATCATCCGTATGGGGCACAGGTGGTTTGGAACGGGATACTGTGGGTCTCCAGGTGTTGGCAAAGCTACAACTCCCAAGCAAAGTGCAGACAGGAAATGGTGGGAGTTGAAGGATGGGTTGCAGGTAGGAGCTATTATTAGCCAATATTGTCTGGTAACTAACTCAATGTGTTTCTTAAATTAAACTTAGATTCACTGGGACTGCACAGATTTCATACATGATATTTAGCACAATTTATAATGACACCATTGGCAGACACAACCAACCTCTCCTTTAACGGAAAAGGTGCATGTATGTAGAGTAACTGGATTTGGCATCACAGCTCTAGAACCCTAGTGAGTATGTAGGGTAACTGGATTTGGCATCACAGCTCTAGAACCCTAGTGAGTATGTAGAGTAACTGGATTTGGCATCACAGCTCTAGAATCCTAGTGAGTATGTAGAGTAACTGGATTTGGCATCACAGCTCTAGAACCCTAGTGAGTATGTAGGGTAACTGGATTTGGCATCACAGCTCTAGAACCCCACCCTCTTGATAAAGGACCTGGTGGTCTGTTGTGTTATTAAACTCACAATTCCAGCACATGGATTGTGCCAAGTCCTCTTGTTACCCCACACTGCTCCACATCCTTCCTACTAATGGTAAGAAAAGATGGGACAGGATAAGATACATCAAGCAGACGGAAACAGAGATCTGTCCAGGCTTGGGTAGACTAGAGATCTGATTAGACTTCTCCTTTGGTCAGGATCTAAAACAATTTTCTGTCCATTGTACTTTAAAGAAATCTCACTTCTCCAAGCCTTGTCCTGGATTTAAAACAGTCCCATGTCTTCTGTTTGTAAAATATGTTCTTAAAGTGCATTTACATTGGGAGAGACATTCCTTCTACATTGCCATACGGAAGGACGTTCCTTCTACATTGCCATACGGAAGGACGTTCCTTCTACATTGCCATACGGAATGAAGGACGTTCCTTCTACATTGCCATACGGAAGGACGTTCCTTCTACATTGCCATACGGAATGAAGGACGTTCCTTCTACATTGCCATATGGAATGAAGGACGTTCCTTCTACATTGCCATATGGAATGAAGGACGTTCCTTCTACATTGCCATACGGAAGGACGTTCCTTCTACATTGCCATACGGAATGAAGGACGTTCCTTCTACATTGCCATTCCTTCGATTCTCATTTTCATGGCCTGCAACAATCCTTTTTCTCTTGGCTAATGTTCTCTCTCTTTGTCCCTTTCAGGATTTCCATATCCTTGGCGATTCTGACCAGCCAGTCTTTGTACTCCCTGCAAAGGACATAGCCTCTAACCTTCTTCTGGAAACTCGTGGCTCCTGTAGATTTCCAGGTCCAGGGATCAGGGTCAGCTGTGGATGAATGAACATTCATTGATTCCAGGGCAGATAGCACATTGTTTATCACAGCCTCGGAAGAAATGTAAGCCTCCTTCAGGAGATGGTGCAGTCCTGTTGCTTTAGGGTTAAGGGAGAGTTGATCATCCTGGACTAGCTGAAAGAACTCAGAGATGGCAGAAAATGCATCTCTGGCTAACAAAAGCCGAACACCAGGACACAAACATCTCCATTTCTTGTAGCCCAGACTGGCACTTGGCAAACCCGGTTCTTGCCAGGAAGGAAAATTAAATCCAGGGGTACTGAATGGGCTTCCCTGAAGATTTAGCTGTGGAAAGAAGAAAAGAGCATCATGGGTATATAGAAAGAAGAACTCAACGAACATGGAATGAAATTAGACACAATGTAAACACCAATTATATAAATAAACCTCCATAGTATATTCCCTAACTAGCTAAAAGCTGTAACTGTCACCTGTGTGACCAGCAGTATTGTGGGTAAAGTATCTGTTTAATTCTAAAGGTAGCTGGATTTTACAGTGGGGGTGACAGACTTCCCCGGACGCTCTTTATAAAGGATTAACATTTGTACCATAAAATAACATTACCATTGGAACCTACCAATTGTACCAACACCTGCAGGAGATAAAAAGGGCATTTACTGTTACCAATTCTTAATAAATACTACCCCCAAATACAGAGAGGTCGGTGCTCAGTTAAAAGTCTGGTTCCGCAGGTAAATCGAGTGTTCAAATATAAAGAAAAAGATCAATATACAAATAACCTCTCATTAAAACCAAGGATTATATCAGTTAAAATAAAATAAAACTGAAAGAAATGCTGATCAACGCGCTTCGCCTTGCAAAAGGCTTCCTCAGTCAGGATCAAAATGCAGAATCAAATCAAATGCAAAATTGCGTTTCGGTCCTGAGGAAGCCTTTTGCAAGGTGAAACGCGTTGATCAGCATTTCTTTCAGTTACTTTATCTTACTTTATGTTTTTCATTGCTGCAAAAGTGGATTTTTCAATCTTTATGCATGTTTGAACTGATGCTTGGTTTTAATGAGAGGTTATTTGCATTTTTATCTTTTTCTTTATATTTGAACTCTGAGTTTCCTGCGCAACCAGACTTTTAATTTTAAATATTTGCTGCAACTAAGAGGACTTTGTTTTACCATGCTCCGTTAAGTCTCTAGCCCCTCCATCCAGACATGTCAAGTATCTACACAGGCTCAGTGAACTCTCTAGCCCCTTCCTCCAGAGATGTAAAGTATCTACACATGCTCAGTGAACTCTTCGAGCCCCTCCCTCCAGACATGTCAAGTATCTACACAGGCTCAGTGAACTCTCTAGCCCCTCCCTCCCTTTGTTACTATAACATACCCAATAGAAGTAGGGACTGGGAGATGGTAACATACACGGCATGACTGATCTCTACACGAGGGTACAGCTTAGAGGGAAGACTGGTTTCAGACTACGGATTTACAACTTGGGTTTAGTTCCCCTTTAAACACACTTACATAGGTATTGAGGAGTAATGTCGCGTTGTCCTGCAGGTATTCAGCTAGCCTTTGTGTTTGTGTGAAAATATCATCCACTGGAACAGGAGCTGTGTCCCCTTCTAGAAAAGGGGCCAATCCCCACAGCACAGCTACAAAGGAATAAACAGAAATGGGAATAAATTGCATACAATATAAATTACCCTCCATATAATAATACTTCAAACCTCCCAGCGATGCTGGATTTCCCAGAACAGTCCTGGTTTCAGGGGCCTATTGTAGGTTGTCTATGGGGTGATTGGGTGGTGGAGTTGGTTAACTGAGCTGGGCAGAACTCCGGTCTGGACAGAAGTTGGGAGGTAGGTTCACTTTAAAAACCCACAGCAAATGTAAATGCAGTAAACCCCTTTCTTAAAACACATACAAACATATTACAAGGGGGGCAGACCATTAAAAAGATAACATCTGATTGGTTTCTGCAGATTAATAGCACCTCATGGTACATAAGACCCATAGACTTTCCACTGTTCAGGTAGTAGAGCTAGGGTAGAGGTGGTAGAGCTACGGTGGGGGTGGTTATAGCTAGGGCAGAGGTATCAGAGCTAGGGTAGAGGTGGTAGATCTAAGGTAGAGTTGGAAGAGCTAGGGTAGAGGTGGTAGAGCTAGGGTAGAATTAGAGCTAGGTCTGCTTAAACAATCTAATAAATGGTTTGACAGTGAGTGCAAAAAACTGAGAAAAAATCTGCGGGTGATTTCAAATAAAAAACACAGGTGCCCCGGTGACGATGAACTAAAATTAGCTTATGACGTCACTCAACGTCAATATGTCTAACAGTTACATAGGGCCATATTTATTAAAGCGTGGTATCGCTTTTTAGAGACACTGTGCCTCTATCGTAAATCTACAACAGCAATTGTAAATGTCTGATATCGATTATAAATCTCATAGATGTATGATCCCCCATAGAACACCATTGCGGTATTTTACTACCACACGGTATTCTACTGCTGAACGAACGTTCCCCATAAATGTATGATCACGCCCATACATTTACGGGTGCTGTCGTACATTACTGATACCGTGGGTTTATAAATATGGCCATAGAATACCATTGTGGTAGTTTACTACCGCTTGGCATTCTACAACCAAACCTTCTTTAATTAACAAGCGGTCGGTCGTAAATGTAAGATTGCGGCCATACATTTACTATATTGCAATACCGCGCGTTCTTAAAGGGCATGTCCACCCCTTTTGAAAACTTTTGATATGCGGTAGGGCATGCTCCCCCAGCCCCAACCGCATTAATATAATTGTTAGAAAGTCCCCCGATACTTACTTACCTTCCCTCTTTCCTCCGCCGCACTGTACAGGCCCTCTGCATGGAATTGCAAGCAGGGGGCGGGACCGGCAGCCACGTCCGTGATTTGCTGAGAGGCAGCCAATCACGGTCGCGGCTGCCGGGATTTCTGAACAGGGGAAGAGGGAAAGTAAGTAAAGATTGGGGGGACTTTCTAACAATTATATTAATGTGGTTGGGGCTGGGGGAGCATGTCCTACCGCATACCCAAAGGGTTTAATGTTAGGGGGAGGGAGAGAAAAACGGGAGGGAGGGGAGGGCTGCACTGAGCATGCCTCAAACCTTGACGAGGTTGAGGCAGACTCAGGCACAACATGAGTCACGCACTGCTCCTACACAACAGTTTCCTGGACTTTGGAGGGGCAAAGCAGGGGAACTATTTTGAGCAGGAATGTAAGGTAAGGATTGTTTTAAACTACTTGATGTGGCCAGTAAGGGGTTAAATTTTACTTTTGGGGGTGGACATGCCCTTTAAATATGGCCCATAGTAATGGTTGAATAAATACATACATACATCTAGTTCAACCTTTTTTGCTGACCCCTTCCTAAAGCTAGGTACACACAGTACCGATAAAGCCCCGATACTGTGTGTGGCAGCTTTCCCAAACGAGCCACCAGTAATTCTCAATATTATATAGTATCCCTGTACCAACCAGAACTACAGTATATGTATTAATACCAGTAATTCTTCAATATTATATAGTATCCCTGTACCAACCAGCAGACTACAGTTATATTAAATACCAGTAATTCTCAATATTAATAGTAATCCCTGTACCAACCAGAACTACAGTATATGTATAATACCAGTAATTCTATATTATATAGTAATCCCGTACCAACCAAACTACAGTATAGGTACTTTAATACCATAATTCTCAATATTATATATGTACCCTGTACCAACCAGAACTACAGTATGTTATTAATACCAGTAATTCTCAATATTATTAGTATCCTGTAAACCGAACTACGTATATGTATAATACCAGTAATTCTCAATATTATTAGTATCCCCGTACCAACCGACTACAGTATATGTAATTCATACCAGTAATTCTCAATATTATATAGTATCCCCTGTACCAACCAGAACTACGTTATGATTAATACCCGTAATCTCAATATTATATAGTATCCGTACCAACCAGAACTACAGTATATTATTAATACCATAATCTCAATATTATAGTATCACTGTACCAACCAGAACTACAGTATAGTATTATACCAGTAATTCTCAATTTATATAGTATCCACTCCAACCAGAACTACAGTATATGTTTAATACCAGTAATTCTCAATATTATATAGTCACGTACCAACCACGAACTACAGTATTGTATTAATACCAGAAATTCTCAATATTATATAGTATCACATGTACCAACAGAACTACCAGAATTGTATTAATACCAGTAATTCTCATAGATTATATAGTATCCCCGTACAACCGAACTAACAGTATATGTATTAATACCATGTAATTCTCAATATTATATAGTTCCCTGTACCAACCAGAACTAACAGTATATGTATTAATACCAGTAATTCATCATTATATAGCATCCCTGTAACCAACCAGAACTACAGTATATGTATTAATACCAGTATTCTCAATATTATCTAGTATCTCTGTACAACCAGAACTACAGTATATGTATTAATACCAGTAATTCTCAATATTATATAGTAATCCCTGTACCAACAACTACAGTTATGTATTAATACCAGTATTCTCAATATTATATAGTATCCCTGTACCAACCAGAACTACAGTATATGTTATTAATACCAGTAAGTCCTCAATATAATAGTATCCCTGTACCCAACCAGAACTACAGTATATGTATTAATACCAGTAATTCTCAATATTATATAGTATCCCCGTACCAACCAACTACAGTATATGTTATACCAGTAATTCTCATATTATATAGTATCCCCGTACCAACCAGAACTACAGTTATGTATTAATACCAGTATTCTAATATTATATAGTATCCCTCAACCAGAACTACAGTATATGTATTAATACCAGTAATTCTCAATATTATATAGTATCCCCGTACCAACCAGAACTACAGTATATGTATATACAGTAATTCTCAATATTATATGTATCCCCATACCAACCAGAACTTACAGTATATGTATTAATACCATTAATTCTCATATTATGATAGTATCCCTGTACAACCAAACTACAGTATATGTATTAATACCAGTAATTCTCAATATTAATAGTATCCCCGTACCAACCAGATCTACAGTATATGTATAAACCAGTAATTCTCAATATTTTATAGTAACACCCGTACCAACCAGAACTACCGTATATGTATTAACCATAATTCTCATATTATATAGTATCCCCGTACCAACCAGAACTTACAGTATATGTATTAATACCAGTAATTCTCAATATTATATAGTTATCCCCCGTACAACCAGAACTACAGTATATGTATAATAACCAATAATTCTCATATTATATATTATCCCCAGTAATTCTCAATATTTATATGTATCCCTCCCCGTACCAACCAGACTACAGTTATGTATTAATATCAGTATTCTCATATTATATACTATCCCCCCAGCAATTCGCAGTATTATTAGTAATCCCCGTACCAACCAGAACTACAGTATATGTAATACCAGTAATTCTCAATATTATATAGTATCCCCGTACCAACCAGAACTACAGTATATGTATTAATACCAGTAATTCTCAATATTATATAGTATCCCTGTACCAACCAGAACTACAGTATATGTATTAATACGGTAATTCTCAATATTATATAGTATCCCCATACCAACCAGATCTACAGTATATGTATTAATACCAGTAATTCTCAATATTATATAGTATCCCCGTACTAACCAGAACTACAGTATATGTATTAATACCAGTAATTCTTAATATTATATGATATCCCTGTACCAACCAGAACTACAGTATATGTATTAATACCAATAATTCTCAATATTATATAGTATCCCCGTACCAACCAGATCTACAGTATATGTATTAATACCAGTAATTAATACCAGTTGCTTTCATCTTACTTCTTCTGCACTGAGCATGTGCCAACCGCAGATTAGGAGGAACTAGTATTGTGACCGCAAATTCAGAACCTCCCACCCCCTAACTTTCTCTTTGCCAGTGGTTCTCAAACGTTTTCAGCCCGTGGCGCACTTGGCAATGCACTTTTATCTTGCGGCACACCTGTGTTCTTAATGTTGGACTGTTTGTAATTACTCATATTTCATGCACTTTCTTTTTTAAAACCTCTCATGTTGGACAGTGTGACATCAATGATGTGTCACAATGTAAGAGGTTGGAACATCCCAGCACTTGCTTTATTTAGTCCATTGGCTGAGCACACATTAACAGGTAGATTAAATAAAACTTCTTATTGTTAAAAATAGTCCTATTTTGCTTTTCCCAACCAATCAGATCTGATTTAAAATTGAAAGCTAACATCTGATTGGTTGTGGCAAAATTAGCACATTTTTAATGATAAGAACTTTTATTAAATCTTCCTGTTTGTCTCTTTTGTCCCATTTATCATTACACAAAAAACGTATAGATGGAGTTTTATATTGTTTAAAATCAATAATACCTGCTATTACACTTATTGGGCCTCTGTTAAGGGATACAGTTGTTCTGTCCTTTAACTCATAAAACAACAGAATTACCGTTATTGTGGTATATATTGTTTGATGGTTAAAAGTTTCATCATGCTTCTCTAAAACCATTATGATTTGTAAACATTACAGTTTTATTTGCTATTACAGTCTTCACAGATAAAGGGGCGCTAACACCTTGATATATGGTCCTTTTCTGCAGTTAAGACCATCCTCGTTCTCCTTTATGGGGAATTGCCTCTAAAAGACTGGGAGTAGTTTATATACACAATCAATCTGTTTAGGTAAATAGAACTATAGGTGACTCAGGTATTCCATAACCTGAAGAGTCCTGATGGTATTTAGAGTTCCTATGTTGGATGAGAGGTATGAGGATTTCCACATTGGAGAGAGGAGCCTTAATTCAGACATAGTCAGTCCTCTTTTGTTAATCTAGGATAGTTCTACCGTAGACGTTTTTCCTACTAGTAAGAAACAACTTGATATGTTGGGCGTGATTCCTATTGCTTTAAGAGGAGAGATGAGGGCGTTGCAAAACAAACCTCAATTTCTTGTCTTAAGGAACTCGCTGGACAGTTCTGGGAGGAAGCGGCGGTTGGACAATGGGGAAGATGCCGTAAGTGGAAGCGACAGACGATCCGGCCCCTGGAAGAAGAAGAAATTGCCTGATGAAAATCCCGGACACAAGAGAAAGAAAAGACAAGGGCCACAAATCTGATGGGGGACTTAAGAAAAAGGTTATAAAAGAATTAAACAAGAATGATCCAGCCTGATATAACTATTGGAAAAGTTGTTCTATGAACATATGGTGCTTTTCCTGTATGTCCGCCTGTTTTAGGTGATGGTATAACCACTATTCTCATCTCCCCTTGTGCTGTAAATAAGAATTTACCCACAATGACCCACTCCTAGGTTGTCCTGGCTCTCTGCACATGCTCAAGCTTATTAATGCCTTGAGCAGGCAGATCCCTTTGCCAAGAATCGAATATAAAACTATTACAAATACTTATAAAAAAACTGGTAAAAATAGCAGTTGGGTTGAGCAGATAACTGACAAGTCACCATATTTTATTTTAAGGGTGGGCAGTCTTTTAATGGTGCAGTACATAAAGAAATGTATTTTAAAATTCTCTATTATTATCTCTTCGATATTTACCAGTTTAACTCTTGAAGGGATGTCTATCCTGTTGAGGTTTTAAAGAGGGGGTACACACAGCAAAGATTTTTGAAACCCCTGTGCACTACATAGAGAGAACGCTCGGGACTCTGTGTTCCCTCGACCGCGGCCAACTCCCTTATAGGTAGTCTACTGCGGCCGAGGGAAATTTTCCTCTTTTCCGAACGAGCGTTCAGCCGACCCAATCATCGGGCCGCAGCTGTTGGAAAAGCCATGTACATGCAGTACTGATAAAGCCCTGATACCGACGGATCCGACAGTATCTGGGCTTTATCGGTACTGTGTGTACCCAGCTGTGGTTCTGTGCTGAGATTTATTCATTGGTACTTTGTAGCTTTCAACTTCCAGATTCTTTATTTCTCTGTATCAATTCTGTTTGGATTTTTTTCTTCTTTTGAAGGTGAAAGTGAAAAGGACAAAGAAAGTGAAAAAGGTTAGTCCGTATAAGTCACATGATGATTTGGATGTTAGGTTAGACCAATCAGCTTGTCCCATAATGCATTTGTCCTCGGACATTTTTTCCCCTTGTTGTCTCTTTTTTTAATACTTTCCTACGCGGAATGTTCCATCCTTTTACAAACTTGCTCTTTATTTTTCCTCTATGTATCTTGCGGCTGCTTCACGAAGATTGAGCCACCAGTCCCATCGGATCCCATTCCTCCTTCTGACCGCTCCCACCAGAGAGAGAAGATAGAGAGGTTCAAGCGAATGTGCCAGATGCTGGAGAGAGCTCGCAGCAGTACCTCAAGTTCAGCTCTGATTCAGACTCCGATTCGGATTCCAAGGGCTCCGGGGCAGCAGTGACACGGGGGGGAAGGGGGGATGGCCGGGAATCGCGGATAAGCTTCAGCACCAGCTCAGAGAAGAAGATGAGGAAGGGGGGGCTGCTACAACAGGGGATGGACGGAATGGGACGCGAAATGGCAAACAAAAGCTGCCCCGGAGTAAACTGGAGGGAAAAGGGAGAACCGGAGAGGTGGAGCGGGTGGGGGTAACAGGAAAGCCATCACTAACAGGAACACTGGGCAAAACAATTTCTCGGAGTCAACTCTTAAAGAGGCCTTTGGTCCCTTCCCCTCCGAAAACCGGCTCCCTTACAACTTGAAAGGCACGTGGTTCGGCCTCCTCCTCACAGCCCTGAGCCGATATCCCTACCTCTGGACAGTGGGGACAGATCATGTGATGCAGAGAGGGTCTGGTTGTCTGTGTTCAGGCATTTGGGACAGAAAGAGCTGTGTGTTTGTATGCGAGTTTGCCGGACCTGGAACCGATGTTGAGACGGGGAAGGGGGTGATACCGATGTAATAGGTGGTTAAACTGCTATTAATATAGTGTGGTGGATGTTATAGCCAGGAAGGCCCAACATGGCTCAGGTCGGGGTGCACTAGTTACATCCTAGATAGTTCTGGTCCACTTCCGTGGCCTCCAACCTTGGCCAGACGGTCCTGCAGGCCACATGCAGATGGCCACCTATGTAGGAATATTATATACATGTAAAGGATATTTTATCTATAAATCTGTTCTGGCCAGGTGGTTTATTGTATTGATTGTTTTTTTTATTTTATTGGTTAAAACTATTTTAAAACATGACAGGTGCTGGACCGCCGTTTAGGACTTCCATTGAGAGCCGACGAAAATCAATTACTCCCCCTATGCTCAGTGGTATAGTCCGCCGGCAGCCAATCAGACTAGACCTTAGCTGGACCAACAATCCGAGAAACAGTTGACTTGGTTGATTCATCGACTTCAAGGTAAGAGGGGAATGATGGCCAAGCCAAGAGATTTACAGTTCTACATGCATTCAAACCCCATCATCTCATTTATTAGGAATGATGGCCAAGCCAAAGAGATTTACAGTCTACATGCATTAAACCCTTCATCTCATTTATTAGGAATGATGGCCAAGCCAAGAGATTTACAGTTCTACATGCATTCAAACCCATTCATCTCATTTATTAGGAATTATACCAAGCCAAGAGATTTACAGTTTCTACATGCATTCAAACCCATTCATCTCATTTATAGGAATGATGGCAAGCCAAGAGATTTACAGTTCTACATGCATTCAAAACCTCATTCATTTTAGGAATGATGGCCAAGCCAAGAGATTACAGTTCTACATGCATTCAAAACCATTCATCTCATGTATTAGGAATTATACGGTCTTTATATGGATATTTCAATTTGATTGATTCCCTATTATAATGCACACCTTTACAGCAGTAAACCTAGTGTCATTATGCCCCTTGTTACCCACTTACCCAGCATCTCTGTGCCAGACCCTCCCTCCTGCGCCAGTTATTAAATAGAACTATGATGCCTGCTTATTGGGTTTCCAGCTACAATATACTTTATCTTAATGTTGTTTTTCGTAGAGAATAACTAAAAAATAGAAAAAAGAACCCTTTTCATTCAATGTCTCACATCTATATAGTTGCTACACTCAGTTGGTGCCAAGGGAAGGGTGGAGTAAAATGTTTGTTAATATCCGCATCCCTCCATTCAGTCTCCTGGTACCCACTGTTCAGGGGCTGGAACACATATTTTTGTAGATTTTTACCAAAAACAGTCAAAATACATGATCGGCTGGAATTTTAGGCTGGGTACACATGGACCGAGATTGTTCCAACCCACCACTAGCGATCTCATTGTCTGTCGGACGGATGGAAATATTGTATTACCTTCCACCAACAGATCTCCAAATGGTTATATCTGTCTCTTGGTACGTTTGCACCAGCTCGAACGATGGAACAGGCTAATAGAACTGCATTGTTATTTAGATACAAGTTTTCTTTTCCTCTCTTTGTAACTGCTATCACTACACGGGTCTCTGTCTCCAGGCCTAAAGGAACTTTATTGGCTGGATGCACATGGAGCGCACTCTCCTCTATCTGTACTGCTTCCTTTCCATGCTTGTCCCTGCTAGATCTCAGCTGGGGGCAAGGAATGAAAAACTTCCCATATACAGAGATGCTCTCTCCTCCTCCTCTGACTGCAAAAGGTGAGAGTTGAGCTTGGGGCATCGGCCTTTTAATAGAAAGAATTCCCCTCGTGCTACTGAACATCCAGAGTATAAAGGTTGAGAAATGATTAAAGGGTATTTCCATTCAAAAATTAACTTGCTTTTATCTGTTTACTGAAGAACAGGAGGTAAGAAATAGTCATTACCTCCTGTTCTTCAGTAAAAAGATAGAAGCAAGTAATTTTGAATGGACATACCCTTAAAAAAAAAAACTGCTCAAAGCCTTTTGGGAATCTGTTAGGATAACGTGGAGATCTTAGTGCCAGGGTGACTCCACCACGAGTATATGATGAGTAAGTATTTAAAGGGAAAGCAGGAACAATTTCATTGGAAGGACAACGATCTCCGATTTATTAAACACCCACTAACATTTATGTTTTAAGAAGGTCTAATTCATAAATCTGGTTTTATTTCATCACATGCACATATCTTATGGATGATCGTACAGATCTTTCAGCAGCTGCTCCTGGGGTAGTTAATGGGTGAATAATCCTCACAGAGGGGTCCCTTTGTTTGGGGTCCCGTACTGGTGAAATGACCAACTCCCACACGTCAGTAAAACATTTTTGTGGTTTTAATGGAATTTTTTTTTTTTTTTATTATAATAAGGGGAACTTTTTCCATCAATAAAATGTAATAATTTGCCTGTGTAATGTCCTTGAGGTTTCCGTCTTTTCCCATAGGTTTGTTTTTTATATATGCAGAAAAGTCAGATCTATTGACTCTTGTTACCTTTTGGCTTTCCCTACAGTTGTGCCAGATCCTCGCGGTCGCTTGCCCTCCTCACAGAGCTACGCCTTTGCGGACTGGAGTTAGGTGACTCCGCTCTCCGGCTCCTCCTCCGTCATAACACCCAGGCTTCATTGCTTGGATCTAAGTCACTGGTCCAGCTGAGTGATCACGGGATTCATTATTGACCGCAGCCACGTCTCCGCTAAGGGACAGTCTCACTCATCTCAATCTCACAGGGGTAAAAACCATCTGTCTCTATCCGAACCAATTTCTAGTCTTGTTGCATTGTTGCTTGTTCCTTCCTTAACCCCTGACTCAAGATTTCTACCTCTTCTTTCTTAGGGTTGTCATCGACTGACGGACCAATCCCTGACCTTTTTTAAGCGTGCCCCGTCTGAAACACGTGGACCTTCGCTCATGTCGTCTTCTCACCAGTGAGGGTTTCCAAAAGCTGCTACAGGATCCCCTCCGAACACAGATGGAAAACTTTCCAGTGTGCAAGGATCAGGTGCTTAGCGGGAGAGCTAGCGGCAGCTCACCACCACAAGGCACTATGCCCTAAGCAGGGACAAACTACTGTATCTGCCTCCTTACGTTTCCTGGACTTCTGGGGATTTGGAAAGCAGGTTGCACTGACGTCTTTTTTATAACTGTTCAAGTGTCAGGATGGAGCAGCAAGTGACAAAAAAAAGCTGAAACCATCTCTGGTATCAAGTGGTTAATCTCGGGGAAAGGAACTTTTAGCTAAGCCTGGGGGTCTTGGGGCGTGGACATCCCTTGCACTTCCGTTAGCATGTTGGTGACTATACAAGGTCCATGGGATCACGGTAAAACCTTCTGCTTCCTCTTCACGCCTAACAGGGCAGAAATTGGGTAATACACTTCAAACAGTGGCCAGGTCACGGATACACTCCACGCGTTTTGCATTTATGGGATCACAGGGCCTCGTCTCGGAGCAGAATGTGGGTGGGGGGGGATAGTAAATGTTTGCAGGAAGACAGCAACAGTCACCTTAACAGAAAGATCTTCCCTGCTGCCCTGTTGAAGACCTGGGAAACCTGTAATGGTACGACCCAACAGGTCAGCGGCACACCGGGAACAAATCTGTTGACCCTACCTCATCCGAAGGGCTGGACTGGCATTGTACATGGTAGGGCTCTTTGGGCAAAGGGACGAGCGGCCCGTTGATTGATTGTTGTCGGTTCAGCTGTGCAGAGTATATCATGACCCAGTTTGACGTTCCTTCTATTTATAATAAAAGCCGGGCAGGCGACACGCCTTCTTGCTGTACAGTGCAGGTGCGAGATACTCCATGTCGGTATATATCGCAGCATGTTCATTCCCACTGGGGAGGGGTTATCGTTTTAAAGGCCTTTGGGGGGGATGGGTGGTGTATATGGGAAAGGCTTGAAGGGTAACGCTGTGTGGTTTAGGGGAAGGTGGAGAGGAGATGTCCAGTAGGGCTCTGTCCTCGCTTGTAGATGCATTTCTGCAGGGTCACTAAAAGACGGGCACATATCACGGAGATTGGGGTTTATTCCTCTCTCCTCCCCCTCCTCCCATTTTATTTTGTTCTTTCTTCCAGGTTCTGGAGTTACGTTCGGCTCTGTTATTTCCTTGTTGCTTTTTGTTTTTGTTTTATTTTTTAAATAAAACATTTTTGTTTTGAATCTGCATTCTTCGAGTCGTTATTGTTTTGCTTCCGGTTATTAACGTTTAATAAGCCGACAAATGAAATATTGCTGTAGGGATCTTGGAAAGTGACTTCGCCAGGCTCTCTGGTCACTGGGTCATAGGAGGGAAGTCTTTCTAGCTCACGCTCCGACTGCCCAATGACCAGCAGGGGGCAGGACGCTGATGAATGATGCTGGGGAACATTTTAAGGGCATGCAGTAAAATTATTATTATTATTTATTTCTGCCTAAGTTTCCCCAAAAGATTTTAAAGAAAATTGAAAGTCTAATAAACAATTAAAGGAGAAATATAGTGCGATACACTTTTTTCAAAAAAACTTTAAAATGAAAAGTACCTGGGTAGGGAGGTAGGATTGATACTTTCTACCTCCCAATATTGTTTCTATGAGAAGCAGCAGCACAAAAAGAAAACTGCTTCTGCCAGGCTTCCTGAATGCTTCAGCCCTATCTTTAATACAAGCAAGGCCCAGGGCATAACC
This sequence comes from Hymenochirus boettgeri, assembly GCA_019447015.1. Lineage (NCBI taxonomy): Eukaryota > Metazoa > Chordata > Amphibia > Anura > Pipidae > Hymenochirus > Hymenochirus boettgeri. The sequence goes on along the minus strand of JAACNH010000011.1, from coordinate 829,369 downwards.
TGGCAAATGAAAAACTGTACGTGCTATAGCTCATCACACAAAACAATATTGGGAGGTGGGAACAATCAATCCGACCTCCTGCCCCAGGTACTTTCCATTTCTAGAAAGTAAATTTTACAGTATAGTTGTCCTTTAAGTTTGGGTCAATCCTATGTCATAAGATGAATTGCTATACAAGTAACCTTAGAAATTCTATCCGTTGGCTAAAAATGTATGATTTTTGGATGTGTGCTCCCCTTTTTTTCCCAAGATCCTCTTATTCTGGTAGCATCTCCCGGTAAGCCAAATTTATTTGGCATCTGCCCTTTCAACTTGATAGGGCAGCATAGGACCATGGCAAACAGGAAGAAAGGGATTTGATTAATGTCAGCAAGGTGTGGGGTCTGAAAATGACCAACCACAATGTGATGAAATACCACAGATGAGGTTGTGTTCGGTCAGGCCTGACGGGAAATCTGTCAATATCGGCCCCCTTATTTAACTACAGGGAACCTCTATGATCGGATTGTGTATGCATGCCACGTAATATTATTTAAACTAGAGAGATTGTGAGTGTCTGTGCTGCAGGTTTTTAAAACTGAATATCTTGCTATAATAATGAAAGACATTTACATTTCATAATCCATCTGATTAAATACATACATGTTTAATATTGGGAATGGTTGCCATCGAAACAGAACGGTGGGTATTGGAGTGTATCAGTAGGTGTGTGAACCTCTATCTGTTAAGTATGGCTGCCATGGGATGAAAGGGTAGGTCTATAGGTGTACCGCGTCTGTATGGGGGTTATCGGTGTATGTTAGTATATGTTATATAGCGCCACCTGGGATGCAGCGCTGTACAGTATTAAAAAAAAAAAGTCAACAGGGGATAAATACATAGTTCAGTACCAAATATATAACTATATTAAATAGAAGTGCTAGGGCTTTGCCACAAGTAATGAGGCCCTGCCCCGTAGAGCTTACAATCTAGTTAGGGGGTAACCTACAGATACAATGGTGTGTGTGTGTGTTTATAACCATATAAATTCTTGTTTTAATTACATGACCCTAAAACCTCAATTTCACATTGGGGTTTGTTACCCATTATCGTATATAGGGGAAAAGTCCATGATTTGCAAGAAACGCGGAAAACACTTCCAAGGATCTTAGCTAGATTCTTGTGTCCTGCACGTCTGAATTTCGCTAGATCAAAAACTGTGGGAGGAGAATCAGTCCAATAAAAGCAGAACGATAAAATAGAAGTAGAAAGAACAGTACAGTATAGTATAGCATTTAGTATAGTATAGTATTTACTATAGTATAGTATTTGAGGTTGACAAAAGACATACGTCCATCCAGTCCAACCACTCGCAATACCCACTTTCCTGCCTAACTGTTGATCCAGAGGAAGGCAAAAAAAAAAAAACACCAGAATTATGAAGGCAATCGGAAATTTCCCTTTATCAACTTTATGTATCAATCCCAGTAACTTGTAACATTCCTTGTTTGTAGAAACTCATCCAGCTTTTTATTAAACTGACCAATGAACCTGCCATAACAACGTCCACTGGAAGACAGTTCCATAGCTTTACCGTTCTCACAAGTGAAAACCCTTCCCAAACTTACTTTATGTATCAATACCAGTAACTTGTACATTCCTGTTTGTAGAAACTCATCCAGTTTTTATTAAACTGACCAATGAACCTGCCATAACAACGTCCACTGGAAGACAGTTCCATAGCTTTACCGTTCTCACAGTGACAAACCCTTTCCCAACTCTACTTTATGTATCACTACCAGTAACTTGTAACATTCCTTGTTGTAGAAACCCATCCAGCTTTTATTAAACTGACCAATGAACTGCCAAACAACGTCCACTGGAAGACAGTTCCATAGCTTTACGTTCTCACAGTGACAAAACCTTTCCAACTCTACTTTATGTATCCATACCAGTAATGTAACATTCCTTGTTTGTAGAAACTCATCCAGCTTTTTATTAAACTGACCAATGAACCTGCCATAACAACGTCCACTGGAAAACAGTTCCATAGCTTTACCGTTCTCACAGTGACAAACCCTTCCCAACTCTACTTTATGTATCAATACCAGTAACTTTAACATTCCTGTTTGTAGAAACTCATCCAGCTTTTATTAAACTGACCAATGAACCTGCCATAACCACGTCCGCTGGAAGACAGCTCCATAGCTTTACGGTTCTCACAGTGACAAACCCTTTCCAACTCTACTTTATGTATCAATCCCAGTAATGTAAACATTCTTGTTTGAGAAAACTCATCCAGCTTTTTATTAAACTGAGCAATGAACCTGCCATAAAAAAGTCCACTGGAAGACAGTTCATAGCTTTACCGTTCTCACAGTGACAAACCCTTTCCCAACTCTAATATGTATCAATACCAGTAACTTGTAACATTCCTTTTTGTAGAAACTCATCCAGCTTTTATTAAACTGACCAATGAACCTGCCATAACCACGTCCGCTGGAAGACCGTTCCATAGCTTTACTGTTCTCACAGTGACAAACCCTTTCCCAACTCTACTTTATGTATCATACCAGTAACTTGTAACATTCCTTGTTTGTAGAAACCCATCCAGCTTTTTATTAAACGACCAATGAACCTGCCATAACAACGTCCACTGGAAGACAGTTCCATAGCTTTACCATCTCACAGTGACAAACCCTTCCCAACTCTACTTTATGTATCAATCCCAGTAACTTGTAACATTCCTTGTTTGTAAAACTCATCCAGCTTTTTATTAAACTGACCAATGAACCTGCGCATAACAACTTCCACTGGAAGACAGTTCCATAGCTTTACGATCTCACAGTGACCAACCCTTTCCCAACTCTACTTTATGTATCAATCCAGTAACTTGTAACATTCCTTGTTTGTAGAAACTCATCCAGATTTTTATTAAACTGACCAATGAACCTGCCATAACAACTTCCACTGGAAGACAGTTCCATAGCTTTACCGTTCTCACAGTGACAAACCCTTTCCCAACTCTACTTTATGTATTAATCCCAGTAACTTGTAACATTCCTTGTTGTAGAAACTCATCCAGCTTTTATTAAACTGACCAATGAACCTGCCAAAAACTTCCACTGGAAGACAGTTCCATAGCTTTACCGTTCTCACAGTGACAAACCTTTCCCAACTACTTTATGATCAATCCCAGTAACTTGTAACATTCTTGGTTGTAGAAACTCATCCAGCTTTTTATTAAACTGACCAATGAACCTGCCATAACAACGTCCACTGGAAGACAGTTCCATAGCTTTACACGTTCTCACAGTGACAAACCCTTCCCAACTCTACTTATATATCAATACCAGTAACTTGTAACCTTCCTTGTTGCAGAAACTCATCCAGCTTTTTATAAAATGACCAATGAACCTGCCATAACAACGTCCCACTGGAAGACAGTTCCATAGCTTTAACTGTTCTCACAGTGGACAACCCTTTCCCAACTCTACTTAGTATCATATCAATAACTTGTAACATTCCTTGTTTGTAGAAAACTCATCCAGCTTTTTATTAAACTGACCAATGAACCTGCCATAACAACGTCCACTGGAAGACAGTTCCATAGCTTTACCGTTCTCACAGTGACAAACCCTTTCCCAACTCTTACTTGTATCAATACCAGTAACTTGTAACATTCCTTGTTTGTAGAAAATCATCCAGCTTTTTTATAAACTGACCAATGAACCTGCCATAACAACGTCCACTGGAAGACAGTTCCATAGCTTTACGTTCTCACAGTGACAAACCCTTCCCAAACTCTACTTTAGTATCAACCCAGTAACTTGTAACATTCCTTGTTTGTAGAAACTTATCCAGCTTTTTATTAAACTGACCAATGAACCTGCCATAACAACGTCCACTGGAAGACAGTTCCATAGCTTTACCGTTCTCACAGTGACAAACCCTTTCCCAACTCTACTTTATATATCAATACCAGTAACTTGTAACATTCCTTGTTGTAGAAACTCATCCAGCTTTTATTAAAACTGACCAATGAACCTGCCATAAACAACGTCCACTGGAAGACAGTTCCATAGCTTTACCTTCTCACAGTGAAAACCCTTCCCAACTCTACTTTATGTATCAATACAGTAACTTGTAACATTCCTGTGTTGTAGAAACTCATCCAGCTTTTTATTAAACTGACCAATGAACCTGCCATAACAACGTCCACTGAAGACAGTTCATAGCTTTACTGTTCTCACAGTGACAAACCCTTTCCCAACTCTACTTTATGTATCAATCCCAGTAACTTGTAACATTCCTGTTTGTAGAAACTTATCCACTTTTATTAAACTGACCATGAACCTGCCATAACAACGTCCACTGAAGACAGTTCCATAGCTTTACCGTTCTCACAGTGACAAACCCTTTCCCAACTCACTTTATGTATCAATACCAGAACTTGTAACATTCCTTGTTTGCAGAAACTCATCCAGCTTTTTATTAAACTGACAATGAACCTGCCATAACAACGTCCACTGGAAGACAGTCCATAGCTTTACCGTCTCACAGTGACAAACCCTTTCCCAACTCTACTTTATGATCAATACCAGTAACTTGTAACATTCCTTGTTTGTAGAAGAAACTCATCCAGTTTTTATTAAACTGACCAATGAACCTGCCCATAACAACGTCCACTGGAAGACAGTTCCATAGCTTACCGTTCTCACAGTGAACAAACCCTTTCCCAACTCTACTTTATGTATCAATACCAGTAAATTGTACATTCCTTGTTTGGCAGAAACTATCCAGCTTTTTTTTTTTTTAACTATCCAATGAAGCTGCCATCACTATTTCCAATGGAAGACTGTTTCATAGTTTTATCGTTCTCCACATGAAAAAACCCTTATAGGGGAAACGTGGTCTCCAAACAAGGTTGATTTTAAATGAAAGGCCAGGTTCCCGCCTTTTAAAACGATCCACCCATCCACCTCTCTATGGGCTGCACAGCCAAGATATTGAGAAATCACTGATGAGAAAGTTAGGGGGTGGGAGGTTCTGAATTTGCGGTCACAATACTAGTTCCACCTAATCTGCGGTTGGCACAGCTCAGTGCAGAAGAAGTAAGGAGAAAGCAACTCCAATATTACCTAAAGTCATTTTGGACACAGTTACCCTTTATGTGTGTCCTCGACATGTTCTATTGGTGACCAATGCCCAAGTAGTTTATTGTATGGCCCGTTAATGTATTTATACACAGTAATCATATCCCCACGCAAGCGCCTTTCTCCAGGTCCATAATTGTAACTTTTCCAGTCTTCTTCATATTCAAGTCCCCCAATCCCTTATTAATTTAGTTGCCCTTCTCGAACCCTTTCCATTTCAAAGATGTCCTTTTCGTACACAGGATTCCAAAACTGCACTGCATAATAGTAATTTTAGCTTTTCAAACCTAATGAATAACCACTGCGATAGTCTGCATCACAAATTAATAGTACGGCTTGATCCAGTAAATTAGCAACTCTGATACAAGGGAGGGGGGGGGATCAAGTGTCAGAAAGGCTAGACATATAGAAGGGGTATAGGGGGGATACGGTTATCTGCTCCCTGATGCTGCATGCCAAACTGCATTGCCTAACTGGTGATAAGGTTCAAAATGTGGTTGATCGTGAGAGAAGATAATGAGAGCGGGGGGTGTAGAGTAGCATAGAGCAGTGGTTCTCAGGGTATGCTGGGGCACAGTGGGGTGACTTCAAGGAGCAGAATTTTGGTGGTGGAAACAATTTCAGCAGTATAAACTCACATTTTTGTTTTATTTGTTCTCTAAAAATCTAAATTATAAATAATATTTCAACAGTCAATTAGTGTTGTAACTTTACAGTGTATATTGTATTCAAATCAACTGTAGTGCCTATGATGGCTAAGGTTAGCGTGCAGACAAGTTGACTGCGATGGTGAATTGCATTTGAGGCTTAGGATGAATTCTGTGATGTGGTCTAGGTGACTAAGTCGCAATAGGGCATGGATGTAATTGTGTGCGATTGAATGTGATAGCTCGCTAGTGAAAGTATAGACATGTTTTTTTGTAAAAGATAGTGATAGGGTGATGAGGCGCCAGAATGTAGAGGATATGCTCGTTATCCACGGCTTGTGCTTGGCAGCTGTGATGACATGAGTTGTTCCGTCTGGGAGTGGCGTTCGTGTTTATGACATTAGTGATCTGGTAAGATGATGTCCGCTGCCTGATGTTGGTTTGCTGATTTGTTGTTGAATAGGGAGTTTGGTGTGAGTATGTGAGGTTGATTGTGTTGATGAAGTGTTTGAGTGTCGTGTGAGGTGTGTGATTGGATGATTGGGTCGATGATGTTTGTAATGATAGAAGTAGATATTGAATGAGAGGGACATTCTCTTGTACGTGAAGGAATGTGAGTGATTGATGTGAGATTGATGAGTTAGATATTGAGAACTGTTGTGGTGTTTCATACAGATCGTATTGTTTGAAGGTTGAATGAAGTTTGTTAGAAAATTTGCTGGTGAGCTTTGGTCCTTGAGTTTTAGTAGTGACTATGTTGCTGACGTGTTACGAATGACGTGTACGCTTCACATCGACCTAGAGCGACAATTGTGCTGATATCGTGAGTATTTGAACTTAGGTTAAGACATGAAGTGGGGGATTGATTCGTGAGGTAACTGATAGGACAAATGAGTGAGGTGACAATTATGTGTCCGATATGAGCCACTGTGGTGGTGCTTGTGGTCGATTGTGAAGCGCAGAGCTGTCGAGATTCAGTATGAAGACGAGTGAAGAGCAAAACCCCTGAAATGGAGCTTTGAAAGCGTGTGCTGAGTGATGAGGTGTAATGGTAGGCGGGGCATGCTTGCAGCGCAGGTGAGTTGGTGCAGGCCATTGGTTGCGAGGCATGAGTGTTGCAGTGTGAATGTGTTGTGTTAGACGAGTACAGAGGACCAGGGTGTGTAAATGTTGAGTGTGTGGTGATTGTCGTATTTGCTGCGCTCTTGCAAAGCTGTAGGTGCATGTGAGGGTGCAGGCAGAGGTGTTATAGCTGATAGATGAACGTAGGATGTATTGAGTGTGTAAGGATATTTGAGAGTGATGATGTATGAATTGGGTTGATTGGATGTCGTTGAGGTGCTGCATGAGGCCTTATGTAGATTTTTAGGCTTGGGTGGTCTAGGAGAGTTGGCAGGACATGTTGCGTGTGATTGATCATATGATGGTCTTCGGTGACTTGAGTGATTTCGATGTTAGGATTTGTCACTGAGCTGCTTTTTGTGAGTGATGTTTGAGGTCTAGATGCTATTAACTGACTAGAAATGGATAGTAAAGAGTGCTGGACATGGTTAGGTTGTGGTATGACTTGAATGAGGTTGTGTAAGTGCATGTGGAATAGTGAGATTGGGTTGGATTGTGGTTTGAATGAACTGCTGATGAGCCCAGAATGCTATGTAGCTTTTGTTGTGAGATGTTGAGGCAGACCTGGTTGTGATTTTGCCTTGGTAGACAAGCTGGATGTGTTGATTAGTGCAGGCAGACTTAAGATTTATGATGGTGCTGTGCTTCTTGTGTGATTGTGTGGTGTTTAGAGGCCCTTTGTCGGTGTTGTGAGCCTTGGATGATGACAATGCGTCTGATTGCTGTATTAGCCTGATTGATGGTTTGAGATATTGATTGACTACTTAGAGTTGCAGCGCATCGTGCCTTGTATGAGGTGAGATTAGGAGGTCCACGAGAGTTGAGGCTTTTGCGGGAGTGGGTTCTTGTAAAGGTGAGTATGTTGTGACTTGTGTGTTTTTGATGTTTTGAATATGAATGAGTAGATCTGAGTCTGCATGAGCCGAAGTGATGGTAGATTTTGTGTAGTTGGTGTTGATCTGATGGCCAGATCAGGCACAACAGAGTCCACACACTGCCTTACTAACAGCGTTTCTGGCTTAGCAGGCGGCAAAGCAGGAGGGAACTATTTGAGCAGAATGCCCTAAGGTAAGGTATTGTTTTAAAACTTTTTAATGTGGCCAGTAGCGGAGTTATCCCAACGTTTATTTACTTTTAAGGGTACAGGTGGACATAGCCTATTAAATATGGCCCAATCAGTAATGGTTGAAAAATACATACATAACATTCTAGTTACCTTTTTTGCTCGCCCCTTCCTTAAAGCTAGGTACAACCACGTACGATAAAGCCACCCCGTATACTGTGGTTGCAGATTTCCTAAACGAGCACCACCAGAATCTCTCAATATTATATAGTATCCCTACCAACCAGAACTACAGTATATGTATTAATACCAGTAATTCTCAATATTATATAGTATCCCGTACCAACCAGAACTACGTATATGTATTAATACCAGTAATTCTCAATATTATATAGTATCCACCCTGTACCAACCAGAACTACAGTATATGTATTAATATACCAGTAATTCTCAATATTATATAGTATCCCCATACCAAACCAGAACTACAGTATTGTATTAATACCAGTAATTCTCAATATTATATGTATCCCTGCTACCAACCAGAACTACAGTATATGTATTAATACCAGTAATTCTCAATATTATATAGTATCCCGTACCAACCAGAACTACAGTATATGTATTAATACCAAGTAATTCTCAATATTATATAGTATCCTCCTACCAACCAGAACTACAGTATATGTATTTAATAACAGTAATTCTCAATATTATATAGTATCCCCGTACCAACCAGAACTACAGTATATGTATTAATACCAGTAATTCTCAATATATATAGTACCCCGTACCAACCAGAACTACAGTATATGTAATACAGATAATTCTCAATATTATATAGTATCCCCGTACCAACCAGAACTACAGTATATGTATTAATACCAGTAATTCTCAATATTATATAGTATCGTTACCAACCAGAACTACAGTATATAGTATTAATACATAATTCTCATATTATTATACCCCCAAAAACCAATATCCCCATACCAACAACAAAACTACACGTATATGTATTAATACCAGTAATTCTCAATATTATATAGTATCCCGTACTAACAACAAACTACAGTATATGTATTAATACCAGTATTATTCAATATTATATAGTATCCCTGACCTACCAACCAGAACATACAGTATATGTATTAATACACCCCCCAATAATTCTCAATATTATATAGTATCCCCGTACCAACCAGATCTACAGTATATGTATTAATACGTAGTTTAATCGTTAGCCATTTCATCTTACTTCTTATGCACTGAAGCATGTCCAAACCGCACAGATTAGGAGGAACTAGTATTGTGCCCCCACCGAGCAAATTCAGAACATCCCACCCCCTACTTTCTCTTTGCAGTGGTTCTCAAAACGTTTATCAGCCGTGCCCGCACTTGGCAATGCACTTTTGATTGCGGCCACCGTGTGTCTTATGTTGGACTGTTTGTATTACTCATATTTCATGCATCTCGTTCTTAATGTTGGACTGTTTGTAATTACTCATATTTCATGCACTTTACACTACATTGATTTGAATACAATATACACTGTAAAGTTACACTAATTGACTGTTGAAATATTATTATAATTTAGATTTTTAGAGAACAAAAATGTGAGTTATACTGCTGAAATTGTTTCCACCACCAAAATTCTGGCTCCTTGAAGTCACACCACTGTGCCCCAGCATACCCTGAGAACCACTAAAATGTGAGTTATACTGCTGAAATTGTTTCCACCACCAAAATTCTGGCTCCTTGAAGTCACACCACTGTGCCCCAGCATACCCTGAGAACCACTGCTCTATGCTACTCCCACCCCCTCTCGATTATCTTCTCACGATCAACCACATTTTGAACCTTATCACCACTATTTATTGAAGCAGGAATGTAAGGTAGATGTTTTAAACTACTTGATGTGGCCAGTAAGGGGTTAAATTTTACTTTTGGGGGTGGACATGCCCTTTAAATATGGCCCATAGTAATGGTTGAATAAATACATCCATCCATCTAGTTCAACCTTTTAGCTGACCCCTTCCTAAAGCTAGGTACACCACAGTACCGATAAGCCCCGTAACGTGTGTGGCACTTTCCCAAACGAGCCACCAGTAATTCTCAATATTATATAGTATCCCTGTACCAACCAGAACTACAGTATATGTATTAATACCAGTAATTCTCAATATTATATAGTATTCCCTGTACCAACCAAACTACAGTATATGTATTATACCAGTAATTCTCAATATTATATAGTATCCCTGTACCAACCAGAACTACAGTATATGTATTAATACCAGTAATTCTCAATATTATATAGTCCCCCGTACCAACCAGAACTACAGTATATGTATTAATACCAGTAATTCTCAATATTATATAGTATCCCTGTACCAACCAGAACTACAGTATTGTATTAATACCATAATTCTCAATATTATATAGTATCCCTGGATAACCTGATACTGTATATGTATTAATACCCAGTAATTCTCAATATTATATAGTATCCACCGTACCAACCAGAACTACAGTTATGTATTAATACCGTAATTCTCAATATTATATAGTATCACTGTACCAACCAGAACTACAGTATATGTATTAATACCAGTAATTCTCAATATTATATAGTAATCTCTGTACCAACCAGAACTACAGTATATGTATTAATAACCCAGTAATTCTCAATATTATATATATCACTGTACCAACCAGAACTACAGTATATGTATTAATCACCAGTAATTCCTCAATATTATATGTATCCCATACCAACCAGAACTCAGTATATGTATTAATACCGTAATTCTCAATATTATAAGTATCACCTGTACCAACCAGAACTACAGTATATTGTATTAATACCAGTAATTCTCAATATTATATAGTATCACTGTACCAACCAGAACTACAGTATGTATTAATACCAGTAATTCTCAATATATATAGTATCCCCGTACCAACCAGAACTACAGTATATGTATTAATACCAGTAATTCTCAATATTATATAGTATCACTGTACCAACCAGAACTACAGTATATGTATTAATACCAGTAATTCTCAATATTATATAGCTCCCTGTACCAACCAGAACTACAGTATATGTATTAATACCAGTAATTCTCAATATTATATAGTATCTCTGTACCAACCAGAACTACAGTATATGTATTAATACCAGTAATTCTCAATATTATATAGTATCCCTGTACCAACCAGAACTACAGTATATGTTTTATCACCAGTAATTCTCAATATTATATAGTCTCCCGTACCACCAGAACTACAGTATATGTATTAATACCAGTATTCTCAATATTAAATAGTATCCCCGTACCAACCAGAACTACAGTATAGTATTAATACCAGTAATTCTCAATATTATATAGTATCCTCCCGTAAACCAGAACTACAGTATATGTTAATATTACCAGTAATTCTCAATATTATATAGTATCCCCGTACCAACCAGAACTACAGTATATGTATTAATACCAGTAATTCTCAATATTATATAGTATCCCTGTACCAACCAGAACTACAGTATATGTATTAATACCAGTAATCTCAATATTATATAGTATCCCCGACCAACCAGAACTACAGTATATGTATTAAACAGTATTCTCAATATTATATAGTATCCCCCATACCAACCAGAACTACAGTATAATGTATTAATACCAGTAATTCTCATATTATATAGTAATCCCTGTACTAACCAGAACTACAGTATATGTATTAATCCAGTAATTCTCAATATTATATAGTATCCCCCGTACCAACCAGATCTACGTATATGTATTAATACCATAATTCTCATATATTATATAGTATCCCCCCGTACCAACCAGAACTACAGTATATGTAAGTAATCCAAGTAATTCTCATATTATATAGTATCCCCGTACCAACACAACTACAGTATATGTATTAATACCAGTAATTCTCATATTATATAGTATCCCCCGTCAACCAGAACAAACTACAGTATATGTATTAATACCATAATTCTCAATATTAATAGTATCCCCAGTAATTCTCAATTATATAGTATCCCCCCGTACCAACCAGATACAGTATATGTATTAATATCAGTAATTCTCAATATTATATACTATCCCCACAATTCTCAGTATTATATAGTATCCCCGTACCACCAGAACTACAGTATATGTATTAATACCAGTAATTCTCAATATTATATAGTATCCCCCCGTAACCACCAGACTACAGTATATGTATTAATACCAGTAATTCTCAATATTATATAGTATCCCCGGTACCAACCAGACTACAGTATATGTATTAATACCATAATTCTCAATATTATATAGTATCCCTGTACCAACCAGAACTACAGTATATGTATTAATACCAGTAATTCTCAATATTATATAGTATCCCTGTACCAACCAGAACTAGTATATGTATTAATACCAGTATTCTCAATATTATATAGTATCCCAGTACCAACCAGAACTACAGTATATGTATTAATACCAGTATTCTCAATATTATATAGTATCCCCTGTACCACCAGACCTACAGTATATGTATTAATACCAGTAATTCTCAATATTATATGATATCCCTGTACCAAACCAGAACTACAGTATATGTATTATACCAGTAATTCTTATATTATATAGTATCCTTGTACCAACCAGACTCAGCTACGTATAGTATTAATACCAGTAATTCTCAATATTATATAGTATCTCCATACCACCCAGAACTACAGTATATGTATTTAATACCAGTAATTCTCAATATTATATATATCCCCCGTACCAACCAGATCTACAGTATATGTATTATATCCAGTAATTCTCAATATTATATAGTATCCCCGTACCAACCAGACTACAGTATATGTTAATACCAGTAATTCTCAATATTATTAGTATCCCCATACCAAACAGAACTACAACTATATGCATTAATACCAGTAATTCTTAATATTATATGGTATCCCTGTACCAACCAGAACTACAATATGTATTAATACCAGTAATTCTCAATATTAATATTATCCCCGTACCAACCAGAACTACAGTATATGTATTAATACCAGTAATTCTCATATTATATAGTATCCCCCTACCAACCAGAACTACAGTATAGTATTAATACCAGTAATTCTCAATATTATATAGTATCCCCATACCCATACAACCAGAACTACAGTAATGTATTAATACCAGTAATTCTCAATATTATATAGTATCCCTGTACCAACCAAGACCTACAGTATGTATTAATACGGTAATTCTCAATATTATATAGTATCACCGTACTAACCAGATCTGCAGTATATGTATTAAACCAGTAATTCTCAATATTATATAGTATCGCCGTACCAAACCAGAACTACGTATTGTATTAAACCAGTAATTCTTAATATTATATGATATCCCTGTACCAACCAGAACTACAGTATATGTATTAATACCAGTAATTCTCAATATTATATAGTATCCCCGTACCAACCAGATCTACAGTATATGTATTAATACCAGTAATTCTCAATATTATATAGTATCCCCGTACCAACCAGAACTACAGTATATGTATTAATACCAGTAATTCTCAATATTATATAGTATCCCCGTACCAACCAGATCTACAGTATATGTATTAATACCAGTAATTGCTTTCTCCTTACTTCTTCTGCACTGAGCATGTGCCAACCGCAGATTAGGAGGAACTAGTATTGTGACCCGCAAATTCCAGACCTCCCACCCCTAACTTTCTCTTTGCCATGGTTCTCAAACGTTTTCATCAGCCCGTGGCGCACTTGGCAATGCACTTTTATCTTGCGGCACACCTGTGTTCTTAATGTTGGACTGTTTGTATTACTCATATTTCATGCACTTTGCACTACATTGATTTGAATACAAATACACTGTAAGTTACAACTAATTGACTGTTGAAATATTATTATAATTTAGATTTTAGAGAACAAAATACAAAAAATGTGAGTTATACTGCTGAAATTGTTTTCCACCACCAAAATTCTGGCTCCTTGAAGTCACACCACTGTGCCCCACGCATACCTGAGAACCACTGCTCTATGCTACTCCCACCGCTCCACTCTCGATTATCTTCTCACGATCAACCACATTTTGAACCTTATCACCAGTTAGGCAATGCAGTTTGGCATGCAGCATCAGGGAGCAGATAACCGTATCCCCTATAACCCCTTCTATATGTCTAGCCTTCTGACACTTGATACCCCCCCTCCCTTGTATCAGAGTTGCTAATTTACTGGATCAAGCCGTACTATTAATTTGTGATCCAGACTATCGCAGTGGTTATTCATTAGGTTTGAAAAGATAAAATTACTATTATGCAGTGCAGTTTTGGAATCCTGTGTACGAAAAGGACATCTTTGAAATGGAAAGGGTTCAG